>OY804575.1:49202696-49802696 GCA_963680875.1 Bathymodiolus brooksi | reverse complement strand
CGCTGCTGGAGTGTCGCAAAAAAGACAATTAAATGTGCTTATTACGACAAGAATTTTAATGCGTATCAAAAATTATAATTCCTTGAAATCAGCTGTTACTTTTCTTATTCCAGAATGTTCCGGAGGTACACTCGATATTTAATCAGATCTAAATGTAAAAAAACACACGTCTACTTATAATTTTATAAAAAGTTTGTGATCTTAGGCGGAAATGAGTGGCCCGTGTACGGAGAATACCACACGTTTCGAACGTACAAGACCTCTTCCAGTAGGTTGTAACGAACAAAAGTTTGTAAGTGGTGGTCGCTGTAGATATTGTATGTGGTATTCTCAATTTCCACTTGTTTGTCCTTAAAAGTGGCACATTTGATCTACATGGTTTAATGTTTGTAAAGTTGTCCATGCCCTTAATAAACCTACCATACTGCATACTTAAACAACAATGAACCAATTCTAACAGAAGTTCTCCTCCCTAAGGCATAGATGAGCTTAATCGATTTTCATGTTTAGGCCCTTTGGTTTTATTCCTACCAAACACTTTTAAATTATTTGCTTTCCAATTTTTAGATTATGAGCGTACCTGATAAAGGTTATTCCAGAAACGAGTCGTGCGCACTTTTGATATCTATGCTTACAGTATACTATGAGTATGAAGTAATGACGTTTAGGGAAAAGGGACAATCTAGATGAAAAAAACCAAACAGTTCAAAAATGATGTACAAAATGTATAAGAAAGTCTAGAACAAAAATCGATAGCGAAATTAAGTGCAATTATTATAGTATTATAATTAAGAAATAAATCATGGAAGCCAGAATGTGTTGGGAGTTTTAACATGGATTGGCGGATATTAGTATGCTATCCCGAGACAGAACAAGGGATAACATTTATTAATATCCGCCAATCAATGTTAAAACTCGAAACACATTCTGGCTTCCATGATTTATTTCGATTCTGATATGTCAAAGAATACAAATACGATAGTAGACTTTGATTGGAAGACGGTTATTTATCTTTACGTTTGCGGAAAATGTCGCACACAATTTATGCTGCCAATGGAAAAGTCAGTCACATTCACCGGCGCATGTACTAATGAGATTATACCGAATGGATAACTCGCTCGTTTGTTAGCAAAGCGAAAGAAGGAGGTGATGTTAGAATTGTAAAATATATTATACTGCAGTTAGTGTTTATTTTCGAATTTCAAAAGGAATATGTATATAAACCTATATATTTATATATATAGTAGACGTATAAAGTATCACGCCACTGATACTGACCAGAACGAAAATCGTTCTGGCTCTAATTCTACCCTTCGCGAGCACCTGAGTTCACCCCAGGGTGTTTGGTGGGGTTAGTGTTGCACATCTTTTTAGTTGTTTGTGTTGTCCGGTTATGTGTCTTTATGTTCTTCGTTCCGTGTTGTGTTGTCCGGTTATGTGTCTTTATGTTCTTCGTTCCGTGTTGTGTTGTCCGGTTATATGTCTTTATGTTCTTCGTTCCGTGTTGTAATGTCCGGTTATGTGTCTTTATGTTCTTCGTTCCGTGTTGTGTTGTCCGGTTATGTGTCTTTATGTTCTTCGTTCCGTGTTGTAATGTCCGGTTATGTGTCTTTATGTTCTTCGTTCCGTGTTGTGTTGTCCGGTTATGTGTCTTTATGTTCTTCGTTCCGTGTTGTAATGTCCGGTTATGTGTCTTTATGTTCTTCGTTCCGTGTTGTGTTGTCCGGTTATGTGTCTTTATGTTCTTCGTTCCGTGTTGTAATGTCCGGTTATGTGTCTTTATGTTCTTCGTTCCGTGTTGTAATGTCCGGTTATGTGTCTTTATGTTCTTCGTTCCGTGTTGTGTTGTCCGGTTATATGTCTTTATGTTCTTCGTTCCGTGTTGTAATGTCCGGTTATGTGTCTTTATGTTCTTCGTTCCGTGTTGTAATGTCCGGTTATGTGTCTTTATGTTCTTCGTTCCGTGTTGTAATGTCCGGTTATGTGTCTTTATGTTCTTCGTTCCGTGTTGTAATGTCCGGTTATGTGTCTTTATGTTCTTCGTTCCGTGTTGTAATGTCCGGTTATGTGTCTTTATGTTCTTCGTTCCGTGTTGTAATGTCCGGTTATGTGTCTTTATGTTCTTCGTTCCGTGTTGTAATGTCCGGTTATGTGTCTTTATGTTCTTCGTTCCGTGTTGTAATGTCCGGTTATGTGTCTTTATGTTCTTCGTTCCGTGTTGTAATGTCCGGTTATGTGTCTTTATGTTCTTCGTTCCGTGTTGTAATGTCCGGTTATGTGTCTTTATGTTCTTCGTTCCGTGTTGTAATGTCCGGTTATGTGTCTTTATGTTCTTCGTTCCGTGTTGTAATGTCCGGTTATATGTCTTTATGTTCTTCGTTCCGTGTTGTAATGTCCGGTTATGTGTCTTTATGTTCTTCGTTCCGTGTTGTAATGTCCGGTTATATGTCTTTATGTTCTTCGTTCCGTGTTGTAATGTCCGGTTATGTGTCTTTATGTTCTTCGTTCCGTGTTGTGTTGTCCGGTTATGTGTCTTTATGTTCTTCGTTCCGTGTTGTAATGTCCGGTTATGTGTCTTTATGTTCTTCGTTCCGTGTTGTAATGTCCGGTTATGTGTCTTTATGTTCTTCGTTCCGTGTTGTAATGTCCGGTTATGTGTCTTTATGTTCTTCGTTCCGTGTTGTGTTGTCCGGTTATGTGTCTTTATGTTCTTCGTTCCGTGTTGTAATGTCCGGTTATATGTCTTTATGTTCTTCGTTCCGTGTTGTAATGTCCGGTTATGTGTCTTTATGTTCTTCGTTCCGTGTTGTAATGTCCGGTTATGTGTCTTTATGTTCTTCGTTCCGTGTTGTGTTGTCCGGTTATGTGTCTTTATGTTCTTCGTTCCGTGTTGTAATGTCCGGTTATGTGTCTTTATGTTCTTCGTTCCGTGTTGTAATGTCCGGTTATGTGTCTTTATGTTCTTCGTTCCGTGTTGTGTTGTCCGGTTATGTGTCTTTATGTTCTTCGTTCCGTGTTGTGTTGTCCGGTTATGTGTCTTTATGTTCTTCGTTCCGTGTTGTGTTGTCCGGTTATATGTCTTTATGTTCTTCGTTCCGTGTTGTAATGTCCGGTTATGTGTCTTTATGTTCTTCGTTCCGTGTTGTAATGTCCGGTTATGTGTCTTTATGTTCTTCGTTCCGTGTTGTGTTGTCCGGTTATGTGTCTTTATGTTCTTTGTTCCGTGTTGTAATGTCCGGTTATGTGTCTTTATGTTCTTTGTTCCGTGTTGTAATGTCCGGTTATGTGTCTTTATGTTCTTCGTTCCGTGTTGTAATGTCCGGTTATGTGTCTTTATGTTCTTCGTTCCGTGTTGTAATGTCCGGTTATGTGTCTTTATGTTCTTCGTTCCGTGTTGTAATGTCCGGTTATGTGTCTTTATGTTCTTCGTTCCGTATTGTAATGTCCGGTTATGTGTCTTTATGTTCTTCGTTCCGTGTTGTAATGTCCGGTTATGTGTCTTTATGTTCTTCGTTCCGTGTTGTGTTGTCCGGTTATGTGTCTTTATGTTCTTCGTTCCGTGTTGTGTTGTCCGGTTATGTGTCTTTATGTTCTTCGTTCCGTGTTGTGTTGTCCGGTTATGTGTCTTTAGATTCTTCGTTCCGTGTTGTAATGTCCGGTTATGTGTCTTTATGTTCTTCATTCCGTGTTGTAATGTCCGGTTATGTGTCTTTATGTTCTTTGTTCCGTGTTGTGTTGTCCGGTTATGTGTCTTTATGTTCTTCGTTCCGTGTTGTAATGTGCGGTTATGTGTCTTTATGTTCTTCGTTCCGTGTTGTGTTGTCCGGTTATATGTCTTTATGTTCTTCGTTCCGTGTTGTAATGTCCGGTTATGTGTCTTTATGTTCTTCGTTCCGTGTTGTGTTGTCCGGTTATGTGTCTTTATGTTCTTCGTTCCGTGTTGTGTTGTCCGGTTATGTGTCTTTATGTTCTTCGTTCCGTGTTGTAATGTCCAGTTATGTGTCTTTATGTTCTTCGTTCCGTGTTGTAATGTCCGGTTATGTGTCTTTATGTTCTTCGTTCCGTGTTGTAATGTCCGGTTATGTGTCTTTATGTTCTTCGTTCCGTGTTGTGTTGTCCGGTTATGTGTCTTTATGTTCTTCGTTCCGTGTTGTGTTGTCCGGTTATGTGTCTTTATGTTCTTCGTTCCGTGTTGTAATGTCCAGTTATGTGTCTTTATGTTCTTCGTTCCGTGTTGTAATGTCCGGTTATGTGTCTTTATGTTCTTCGTTCCGTGTTGTAATGTCCGGTTATGTGTCTTTATGTTCTTCGTTCCGTGTTGTAATGTCCGGTTATGTGTCTTTATGTTCTTCGTTCCGTATTGTAATGTCCGGTTATGTGTCTTTATGTTCTTCGTTCCGTGTTGTAATATCCGGTTATGTGTCTTTATGTTCTTCGTTCCGTGTTGTGTTGTCCGGTTATGTGTCTTTATGTTCTTCGTTCCGTGTTGTGTTGTCCGGTTATATGTCTTTATGTTCTTCATTCCGTGTTGTAATGTCCGGTTATGTGTCTTTATGTTCTTCGTTCCGTGTTGTGTTGTCCGGTTATGTGTCTTTATGTTCTTCGTTCCGTGTTGTGTTGTCCGGTTATGTGTCTTTATGTTCTTCGTTCCGTGTTGTAATGTCCGGTTATGTGTCTTTATGTTCTTCGTTCCGTGTTGTAATGTCCGGTTATGTGTCTTTATGTTCTTCGTTCCGTGTTGTAATGTCCGGTTATGTGTCTTTATGTTCTTCGTTCCGTGTTGTGTTGTCCGGTTATGTGTCTTTATGTTCTTTGTTCCGTGTTGTGTTGTCCGGTTATGTGTCTTTATGTTCTTCGTTCCGTGTTGTGTTGTCCGGTTATGTGTCTTTATGTTCTTCGTTCCGTGTTGTGTTGTCCGGTTATGTGTCTTTATGTTCTTCGTTCCGTGTTGTAATGTCCGGTTATGTGTCTTTATGTTCTTCGTTCCGTGTTGTAATGTCCGGTTATGTGTCTTTATGTTCTTCGTTCCGTGTTGTGTTGTCCGGTTATGTGTCTTTATGTTCTTCGTTCCGTGTTGTGTTGTCCGGTTATGTGTCTTTATGTTCTTCGTTCCGTGTTGTAATGTCCGGTTATGTGTCTTTATGTTCTTCGTTCCGTGTTGTGTTGTCCGGTTATGTGTCTTTATGTTCTTCGTTCCGTGTTGTGTTGTCCGGTTATGTGTCTTTATGTTCTTCGTTCCGTGTTGTGTTGTCCGGTTATGTGTCTTTATGTTCTTCGTTCCGTGTTGTAATGTCCGGTTATGTGTCTTTATGTTCTTCGTTCCGTGTTGTAATGTCCGGTAATGTGTCTTTATGTTCTTCGTTCCGTGTTGTGTTGTCCGGTTATGTGTCTTTATGTTCTTCATTCCGTGTTGTGTTGTCCGGTTATGTGTCTTTATGTTCTTCGTTCCGTGTTGTGTTGTCCGGTTATGTGTCTTTATGTTCTTCGTTCCGTGTTGTAATGTCCGGTTATGTGTCTTTATGTTCTTCGTTCCGTGTTGTAATGTCCGGTTATGTGTCTTTATGTTCTTCGTTCCGTGTTGTAATGTCCGGTTATGTGTCTTTATGTTCTTCGTTCCGTGTTGTAATGTCCGGTTATGTGTCTTTATGTTCTTCGTTCCGTGTTGTAATGTCCGGTATGTGTCTTTATGTTCTTCGTTCCGTGTTGTGTTGTCCGGTTATGTGTCTTTATGTTCTTCGTTCCGTGTTGTAATGTCCGGTTATGTGTCTTTATGTTCTTTGTTCCGTGTTGTGTTGTCCGGTTATGTGTCTTTATGTTCTTCGTTCCGTGTTGTAATGTCCGGTTATGTGTCTTTATGTTCTTCGTTCCGTGTTGTAATGTCCGGTTATGTGTCTTTATGTTCTTCGTTCCGTGTTGTAATGTCCGGTTATGTGTCTTTATGTTCTTCGTTCCATGTTGTAATGTCCGGTTATGTGTCTTTATGTTCTTCGTTCCGTGTTGTAATGTCCGGTTATGTGTCTTTATGTTCTTCGTTCCGTGTTGTAATGTCTGGTTATGTGTCTTTATGTTCTTCGTTCCGTGTTGTAATGTCCGGTTATGTGTCTTTATGTTCTTCGTTCCGTGTTGTAATGTCCGGTTATGTGTCTTTATGTTCTTCGTTCCGTGTTGTAATGTCCGGTTATGTGTCTTTATGTTCTTCGTTCCGTGTTGTGTTGTCCGGTTATGTGTCTTTATGTTCTTCGTTCCATGTTGTGTTGTCCGGTTATGTGTCTTTATGTTCTTCGTTCCGTGTTGTGTTGTCCGGTTATATGTCTTTATGTTCTTCGTTCCGTGTTGTGTTGTCCGGTTATATGTCTTTATGTTCTTCGTTCCGTGTTGTGTTGTCCGTTATGTGTCTTTATGTTCTTCGTTCCGTGTTGTGTTGTCCGGTTATATGTCTTTATGTTCTTCGTTCCGTGTTGTGTTGTCCGGTTATATGTCTTTATGTTCTTCGTTCCGTGTTGTGTTGTCCGGTTATGTGTCTTTATGTTCTTCGTTCCGTGTTGTGTTGTCCGGTTATATGTCTTTATGTTCTTCGTTCCGTGTTGTGTTGTCCGGTTATGTGTCTTTATGTTCTTCGTTCCGTGTTGTGTTGTCCGGTTATGTGTCTTTATGTTCTTCGTTCCGTGTTGTGTTGTCCGGTTATGTGTCTTTATGTTCTTCGTTCCGTGTTGTAATGTCCGGTTATATGTCTTTATGTTCTTCGTTCCGTGTTGTAATGTCCGGTTATGTGTCTTTATGTTCTTCGTTCCGTGTTGTGTTGTCCGGTTATATGTCTTTATGTTCTTCGTTCCGTTTTGTGTTGTCCGGTTATATGTCTTTATGTTCTTCGTTCCGTGTTGTGTTGTCCGGTTATGTGTCTTTATGTTCTTCGTTCCGTGTTGTGTTGTCCGGTTATATGTCTTTATGTTCTTCGTTCCGTGTTGTGTTGTCCGGTTATGTGTCTTTATGTTCTTCGTTCCGTGTTGTAATGTCCGGTTATGTGTCTTTATGTTCTTCGTTCCGTGTTGTGTTGTCCGGTTATGTGTCTTTATGTTCTTCGTTCCGTGTTGTGTTGTCCGGTTATGTGTCTTTATGTTCTTCGTTCCGTGTTGTGTTGTCCGGTTATGTGTCTTTATGTTCTTCGTTCCGTGTTGTGTTGTCCGGTTATGTGTCTTTATGTTCTTCGTTCCGTGTTGTGTTGTCCGGTTATGTGTCTTTATGTTCTTCGTTCCGTGTTGTGTTGTCCGGTTATATGTCTTTATGTTCTTCGTTCCGTGTTGTGTTGTCCGGTTATGTGTCTTTATGTTCTTCGTTCCGTGTTGTGTTGTCCGGTTATGTGTCTTTATGTTCTTCGTTCCGTGCTGTGTTGTCCGGTTATGTGTCTTTATGTTCTTCGTTCCGTGTTGTGTTGTCCGGTTATGTGTCTTTATGTTCTTCGTTCCGTGTTGTGTTGTCCGGTTATATGTCTTTATGTTCTTCGTTCCGTGTTGTAATGTCCGGTTATGTGTCTTTATGTTCTTCGTTCCGTGTTGTAATGTCCGGTTATGTGTCTTTATGTTCTTCGTTCCGTGTTGTAATGTCCGGTATGTGTCTTTATGTTCTTCGTTCCGTGTTGTGTTGTCCGGTTATGTGTCTTTATGTTCTTCGTTCCGTGTTGTGTTGTCCGGTTATGTGTCTTTATGTTCTTCGTTCCGTGTTGTAATGTCCGGTTATGTGTCTTTATGTTCTTCGTTCCGTGTTGTGTTGTCCGGTTATGTGTCTTTTTGTTCTTCGTTCCGTGTTGTGTTGTCCGGTTATGTGTCTTTATGTTCTTCGTTCCGTGTTGTAATGTCCGGTTATGTGTCTTTATGTTCTTCGTTCCGTGTTGTGTTGTCCGGTTATGTGTCTTTATGTTCTTCGTTCCGTATTGTAATGTCCGGTTATGTGTCTTTATGTTCTTTGTTCCGTGTTGTGTTGTCCGGTTATGTGTCTTTATGTTCTTCGTTCCGTGTTGTAATGTTCGGTTATGTGTCTTTATGTTCTTTGTTCCGTGTTGTGTTGTCCGGTTATGTGTCTTTATGTTCTTCGTTCCGTGTTGTAATGTCCGGTTATGTGTCTTTATGTTCTTCGTTCCGTGTTGTAATGTCCGGTTATGTGTCTTTATGTTCTTCGTTCCGTGTTGTAATGTCCGGTTATGTGTCTTTATGTTCTTCGTTCCGTGTTGTGTTGTCCGGTTATGTGTCTTTATGTTCTTCGTTCCGTGTTGTAATGTCCGGTTATGTGTCTTTATGTTCTTCGTTCCGTGTTGTGTTGTCCAGTTATGTGTCTTTATGTTCTTCGTTCCGTGTTGTAATGTCCGGTTATGTGTCTTTATGTTCTTCGTTCCGTGTTGTAATGTCCGGTATGTGTCTTTATGTTCTTCGTTCCGTGTTGTGTTGTCCGGTTATGTGTCTTTATGTTCTTCGTTCCGTGTTGTGTTGTCCGGTTATGTGTCTTTATGTTCTTCGTTCCGTGTTGTGTTGTCCGGTTATGTGTCTTTATGTTCTTCGTTCCGTGTTGTAATGTCCGGTTATGTGTCTTTATGTTCTTCGTTCCGTGTTGTAATGTCCGGTTATGTGTCTTTATGTTCTTCGTTCCGTGTTGTGTTGTCCGGTTATGTGTCTTTATGTTCTTCGTTCCGTGTTGTGTTGTCCGGTTATGTGTCTTTATGTTCTTCGTTCCGTGTTGTAATGTCCGGTTATGTGTCTTTATGTTCTTCGTTCCGTGTTGTCATGTCCGGTTATGTGTCTTTATGTTCTTCGTTCCGTGTTGTGTTGTCCGGTTATGTGTCTTTATGTTCTTCGTTCCGTGTTGTGTTGTCCGGTTATGTGTCTTTATGTTCTTCGTTCCGTGTTGTGTTGTCCGGTTATGTGTCTTTATGTTCTTCG
The DNA here is from genome assembly GCA_963680875.1 of Bathymodiolus brooksi. Taxonomy (NCBI): domain Eukaryota; kingdom Metazoa; phylum Mollusca; class Bivalvia; order Mytilida; family Modiolidae; genus Bathymodiolus; species Bathymodiolus brooksi. The sequence continues at coordinate 49,793,769 of OY804575.1, read as the reverse complement.
TTCCGTGTTGTGTTGTCCGGTTATGTGTCTTTATGTTCTTCGTTCCGTGTTGTGTTGTCCGGTTATGTGTCTTTATGTTCTTCGTTCCGTGTTGTAATGTCCGGTTATGTGTCTTTATGTTCTTCGTTCCGTGTTGTGTTGTCCGGTTATGTGTCTTTATGTTCTTCGTTCCGTGTTGTGTTGTCCGGTTATGTGTCTTTATGTTCTTCGTTCCGTGTTGTAATGTCCGGTTATGTGTCTTTATGTTCTTCGTTCCGTGTTGTGTTGTCCGGTTATGTGTCTTTATGTTCTTCGTTCCGTGTTGTAATGTCCGGTTATGTGTCTTTATGTTCTTCGTTCCGTGTTGTGTTGTCCGGTTATGTGTCTTTATGTTCTTCGTTCCGTGTTGTGTTGTCCGGTTATGTGTCTTTATGTTCTTCGTTCCGTGTTGTGTTGTCCGGTTATGTGTCTTTATGTTCTTCGTTCCGTGTTGTAATGTCCGGTTATGTGTCTTTATGTTCTTCATTCCGTGTTGTGTTGTCCGGTTATGTGTCTTTATGTTCTTCGTTCCGTGTTGTGTTGTCCGGTTATATGTCTTTATGTTCTTCGTTCCGTGTTGTAATGTCCGGTTATGTGTCTTTATGTTCTTCGTTCCGTGTTGTGTTGTCCGGTTATGTGTCTTTATGTTCTTCGTTCCGTGTTGTGTTGTCCGGTTATGTGTCTTTATGTTCTTCGTTCCGTGTTGTAATGTCCGGTTATGTGTCTTTATGTTCTTCGTTCCGTGTTGTAATGTCCAGTTATGTGTCTTTATGTTCTTCGTTCCGTGTTGTGTTGTCCGGTTATGTGTCTTTATGTTCTTCGTTCCGTGTTGTGTTGTCCGGTTATATGTCTTTATGTTCTTCGTTCCGTGTTGTAATGTCCGGTTATGTGTCTTTATGTTCTTCGTTCCGTGTTGTGTTGTCCGGTTATGTGTCTTTATGTTCTTTGTTCCGTGTTGTGTTGTCCGGTTATGTGTCTTTATGTTCTTCGTTCCGTGTTGTAATGTCCGGTTATGTGTCTTTATGTTCTTCGTTCCGTGTTGTGTTGTCCGGTTATGTGTCTTTATGTTCTTCGTTCCGTGTTGTAATGTCCGGTTATGTGTCTTTATGTTCTTCGTTCCGTGTTGTGTTGTCCGGTTATGTGTCTTTATGTTCTTCGTTCCGTGTTGTAATGTCCGGTTATGTGTCTTTATGTTCTTCGTTCCGTGTTGTGTTGTCCGGTTATGTGTCTTTATGTTCTTCGTTCCGTATTGTAATGTCCGGTTATGTGTCTTTATGTTCTTCGTTCCGTGTTGTGTTGTCCGGTTATGTGTCTTTATGTTCTTCGTTCCGTGTTGTAATGTCCGGTTATGTGTCTTTATGTTCTTCGTTCCGTGTTGTAATGTCCGGTTATGTGTCTTTATGTTCTTCGTTCCGTGTTGTAATGTCCGGTTATGTGTCTTTATGTTCTTTGTTCCGTGTTGTGTTGTCCGGTTATGTGTCTTTATGTTCTTCGTTCCGTGTTGTAATGTCCGGTTATGTGTCTTTATGTTCTTCGTTCCGTGTTGTAATGTCCGGTTATGTGTCTTTATGTTCTTCGTTCCGTGTTGTAATGTCCGGTATGTGTCTTTATGTTCTTCGTTCCGTGTTGTAATGTCCGGTTATGTGTCTTTATGTTCTTCGTTCCGTGTTGTAATGTCCGGTTATGTGTCTTTATGTTCTTCGTTCCGTGTTGTAATGTCCGGTTATGTGTCTTTATGTTCTTTGTTCCGTGTTGTGTTGTCCGGTTATGTGTCTTTATGTTCTTCGTTCCGTGTTGTGTTGTCCGGTTATATGTCTTTATGTTCTTCGTTCCGTGTTGTAATGTCCGGTTATGTGTCTTTATGTTCTTCGTTCCGTGTTGTAATGTCCGGTTATATGTCTTTATGTTCTTCGTTCCGTGTTGTAATGTCCGGTTATGCGTCTTTATGTTCTTCGTTCCGTGTTGTGTTGTCCGGTTATGTGTCTTTATGTTCTTCGTTCCGTGTTGTAATGTCCGGTTATGTGTCTTTATGTTCTTCGTTCCGTGTTGTAATGTCCGGTTATGTGTCTTTATGTTCTTCGTTCCGTGTTGTAATGTCCGGTTATGTGTCTTTATGTTCTTCGTTCCGTGTTGTAATGTCCGGTTATGTGTCTTTATGTTCTTCGTTCCGTGTTGTGTTGTCCGGTTATGTGTCTTTATGTTCTTCGTTCCGTGTTGTGTTGTCCGGTTATATGTCTTTATGTTCTTCGTTCCGTATTGTAATGTCCGGTTATATGTCTTTATGTTCTTCGTTCCGTGTTGTAATGTCCGGTTATGTGTCTTTATGTTCTTCATTCCGTGTTGTGTTGTCCGGTTATATGTCTTTATGTTCTTCGTTCCGTATTGTAATGTCCGGTTATGTGTCTTTATGTTCTTCGTTCCGTGTTGTAATGTCCGGTTATGTGTCTTTATGTTCTTCGTTCCGTGTTGTAATGTCCGGTTATGTGTCTTTATGTTCTTCGTTCCGTGTTGTGTTGTCCGGTTATATGTCTTTATGTTCTTCGTTCCGTGTTGTAATGTCCGGTTATGCGTCTTTATGTTCTTCGTTCCGTGTTGTGTTGTCCGGTTATGTGTCTTTATGTTCTTCGTTCCGTGTTGTAATGTCCGGTTATGTGTCTTTATGTTCTTCGTTCCGTGTTGTAATGTCCGGTTATGTGTCTTTATGTTCTTCGTTCCGTGTTGTAATGTCCGGTTATGTGTCTTTATGTTCTTCGTTCCGTGTTGTGTTGTCCGCTTATGTGTCTTTATGTTCTTCGTTCCGTGTTGTGTTGTCCGGTTATGTGTCTTTATGTTCTTCGTTCCGTGTTGTGTTGTCCGGTTATATGTCTTTATGTTCTTCGTTCCGTGTTGTAATGTCCGGTTATGTGTCTTTATGTTCTTCGTTCCGTGTTGTAATGTCCGGTTATGCGTCTTTATGTTCTTCGTTCCGTGTTGTAATGTCCGGTTATGTGTCTTTATGTTCTTCGTTCCGTTTTGTGTTGTCCGGTTATATGTCTTTATTTTCTTCGTTCCGTGTTGTAATGTCCGGTTATGTGTCTTTATGTTCTTCGTTCCGTGTTGTAATGTCCGGTTATGTGTCTTTATGTTCTTCGTTCCGTGTTGTGTTGTCCGGTTATGTGTCTTTATGTTCTTTGTTCCGTGTTGTGTTGTCCGGTTATGTGTCTTTATGTTCTTCGTTCCGTGTTGTAATGTCCGGTTATATGTCTTTATGTTCTTCGTTCCGTGTTGTGTTGTCCGGTTATGTGTCTTTATGTTCTTCGTTCCGTGTTGTAATGTCCGGTTATGTGTCTTTATGTTCTTCGTTCCGTGTTGTAATGTCCGGTTATATGTCTTTATGTTCTTCGTTCCGTGTTGTGTTGTCCGGTTATGTGTCTTTATGTTCTTCGTTCCGTGTTGTGTTGTCCGGTTATGTGTCTTTATGTTCTTCGTTCCGTGTTGTAATGTCCGGTTATGTGTCTTTATGTTCTTCGTTCCGTGTTGTGTTGTCCGGTTATGTGTCTTTATGTTCTTCGTTCCGTGTTGTGTTGTCCGGTTATGTGTCTTTATGTTCTTCGTTCCGTGTTGTGTTGTCCGGTTATGTGTCTTTATGTTCTTCGTTCCGTATTGTAATGTCCGGTTATGTGTCTTTATGTTCTTCGTTCCGTGTTGTGTTGTCCGGTTATGTGTCTTTATGTTCTTCGTTCCGTGTTGTGTTGTCCGGTTATGTGTCTTTATGTTCTTCGTTCCGTGTTGTAATGTCCGGTTATGTGTCTTTATGTTCTTCGTTCCGTGTTGTGTTGTCCGGTTATGTGTCTTTATGTTCTTCGTTCCGTGTTGTGTTGTCCGGTTATGTGTCTTTATGTTCTTCGTTCCGTGTTGTAATGTCCGGTTATGTGTCTTTATGTTCTTCGTTCCGTGTTGTGTTGTCCGGTTATGTGTCTTTATGTTCTTCGTTCCGTGTTGTAATGTCCGGTTATGTGTCTTTATGTTCTTCGTTCCGTGTTGTAATGTCCGGTTATGTGTCTTTATGTTCTTCGTTCCGTGTTGTAATGTCCGGTTATATGTCTTTATGTTCTTCGTTCCGTGTTGTGTTGTCCGGTTATGTGTCTTTATGTTCTTCGTTCCGTGTTGTGTTGTCCGGTTATGTGTCTTTATGTTCTTCATTCCGTGTTGTGTTGTCCGGTTATGTGTCTTTATGTTCTTCGTTCCGTGTTGTAATGTCCGGTTATGTGTCTTTATGTTCTTCGTTCCGTGTTGTGTTGTCCGGTTATATGTCTTTATGTTCTTCGTTCCGTGTTGTAATGTCCGGTTATGTGTCTTTATGTTCTTCGTTCCGTGTTGTGTTGTCCGGTTATGTGTCTTTATGTTCTTCGTTCCGTGTTGTGTTGTCCGGTTATGTGTCTTTATGTTCTTTGTTCCGTGTTGTAATGTCCGGTTATGTGTCTTTATGTTCTTCGTTCCGTGTTGTGTTGTCCGGTTATGTGTCTTTATGTTCTTCGTTCCGTGTTGTGTTGTCCGGTTATGTGTCTTTATGTTCTTCGTTCCGTGTTGTATTGTCCGGTTATGTGTCTTTATGTTCTTCGTTCCGTGTTGTGTTTTCCGGTTATGTGTCTTTATGTTCTTCGTTCCGTGTTGTAATGTCCGGTATGTGTCTTTATGTTCTTCGTTCCGTGTTGTAATGTCCGGTTATGTGTCTTTATGTTCTTCGTTCCGTGTTGTAATGTCCGGTTATATGTCTTTATGTTCTTCGTTCCGTGTTGTAATGTCCGGTTATGTGTCTTTATGTTCTTCGTTCCGTGTTGTGTTGTCCGGTTATGTGTCTTTATGTTCTTTGTTCCGTGTTGTGTTGTCCGGTTATGTGTCTTTATGTTCTTCGTTCCGTGTTGTAATGTCCGGTTATGTGTCTTTATGTTCTTCGTTCCGTGTTGTAATGTCCGGTTATATGTCTTTATGTTCTTCGTTCCGTGTTGTAATGTCCGGTTATGTGTCTTTATGTTCTTCGTTCCGTGTTGTGTTGTCCGGTTATGTGTCTTTATGTTCTTCGTTCCGTGTTGTAATGTCCGGTTATGTGTCTTTATGTTCTTCGTTCCATGTTGTAATGTCCGGTTATGTGTCTTTATGTTCTTCGTTCCGTGTTGTGTTGTCCGGTTATGTGTCTTTATGTTCTTCGTTCCGTGTTGTAATGTCCGGTTATGTGTCTTTATGTTCTTCGTTCCGTGTTGTAATGTCCGGTTATGTGTCTTTATGTTCTTCGTTCCGTGTTGTAATGTCCGGTTATGCGTCTTTATGTTCTTCGTTCCGTGTTGTAATGTCCGGTTATGTGTCTTTATGTTCTTCGTTCCGTGTTGTAATGTCCGGTTATGTGTCTTTATGTTCTTCGTTCCGTGTTGTAATGTCCGGTTATGTGTCTTTATGTTCTTCGTTCCGTGTTGTAATGTCCGGTTATATGTCTTTATGTTCTTCGTTCCGTGTTGTAATGTCCGGTTATGTGTCTTTATGTTCTTCGTTCCGTGTTGTGTTGTCCGGTTATGTGTCTTTATGTTCTTCATTCCGTGTTGTAATGTCCGGTTATGTGTCTTTATGTTCTTCGTTCCGTGTTGTGTTGTCCGGTTATGTGTCTTTATGTTCTTCGTTCCGTGTTGTAATGTCCGGTTATGTGTCTTTATGTTCTTCGTTCCGTGTTGTAATGTCCGGTTATGTGTCTTTATGTTCTTCGTTCCGTGTTGTAATGTCCGGTTATATGTCTTTATGTTCTTCGTTCCGTGTTGTGTTGTCCGGTTATGTGTCTTTATGTTCTTCGTTCCGTGTTGTGTTGTCCGGTTATGTGTCTTTATGTTCTTCGTTCCGTGTTGTAATGTCCGGTTATGTGTCTTTATGTTCTTCGTTCCGTGTTGTAATGTCCGGTTATATGTCTTTATGTTCTTCGTTCCGTGTTGTAATGTCCGGTTATGTGTCTTTATGTTCTTCGTTCCGTGTTGTAATGTCCGGTTATGTGTCTTTATGTTCTTCGTTCCGTGTTGTGTTGTCCGGTTATGTGTCTTTATGTTCTTTGTTCCGTGTTGTAATGTCCGGTTATGTGTCTTTATGTTCTTCGTTCCGTGTTGTGTTGTCCGGTTATGTGTCTTTATGTTCTTCGTTCCGTGTTGTAATGTCCGGTTATGTGTCTTTATGTTCTTCGTTCCGTGTTGTGTTGTCCGGTTATGTGTCTTTATGTTCTTTGTTCCGTGTTGTAATGTCCGGTTATGTGTCTTTATGTTCTTCGTTCCGTGTTGTGTTGTCCGGTTATGTGTCTTTATGTTCTTCGTTCCGTGTTGTGTTGTCCGGTTATATGTCTTTATGTTCTTCGTTCCGTGTTGTAATGTCCGTTACGATTTCCGAATAATAACGATGTTCAGTTCGTCTTTACCTCCAGTTGTTTGTAGGAGGGTTCATGTCTTATTTATGTTTGCTTACGTATAGTGGTGTCCAACACATATTGCATTGTGTTTTGGTGTGTTTGTCTTATGTACCCTATGTTCCCATTTTCTCTGGAATGTTCATTCATGATTGCCCCTTCGGTATTCTCTATCGTTTATTTAATGCTTGTTTCGAGGAATATTTAAGTTATAATTTCCCTCGCATTAATTCAATGTTCGATTGGGTAAATGTGAATCAAATACACTTGTGTATGTGGGGTTGTTATGGCGACAACAATCAGTAGATGAACGAAATGTGCTAAAACTTTCAAGGGCATACTGATTTCTCCACTTCTGTATACAATCACTGCGAAAGAGGTGTCCGTAAATTGCTTGGGACAAATTTAATGAATCCAACCTTATGACGGGATGCCTGTATGTGCCTTGTGTATGGAGAATGTACGTTTATAACAACTGATGATGACCAATGTAAGGGTAAACGACGTTTATCTCCGAGTCTATTTATTATACATGTATCCTTTTTCATGTAGGAATATGACCTTCCCCCATAAGTGCATCCCAATGTCACATATTTTACCTGTTTTATTTGTTGTTGCTCACTTGTATTTGTCAAGAAAAGATGCTGAAATATTGCTGCTCAATTTGATTTTTACATCTAAGAAATAGTCATCTACGTTCCGTCCTCAGGTCGAGTGGTATATTCGATTCATCCCACACAACAAACACAAGAAAACAGGTTGTATTTACAAACCTCATGGGTTGGTGTGGTGGGATAAGGTCAGGCAATGTGGCCTTGTGCATTAACAAATCGGGTAACAACGATGTGCAGATGATCGTCGACTCCATTTTGTGTCGGGTAAACTGAACGTCCACATTAAGTCTTGATCAACCTCGTTTTCACTAAGACAGGAATAACAAAGACCTTTTTAAGTGTATGTGTATTTTTGTAATGGATTTACTTATTTAAGATTGTTTCAGTAAATGATGTTACGGTTTGATACGTCTTCGGATTAATAAGAAGACACATATAACACATTAAAAATAAAGATATCATGGAGTTCAAAAGTACGAAGCTTTAAAACGAAGATATTAAAACGTGGAAAATGAGAATTATCCATGTTTTCTCATAAATTGTTTCCCCTCAGGTTGAATTGTATCAATAATGCAAACAATATACATTTGTACGTCGTTTCTATTGTAATAATGTTTATATTTGATTTGCTATAACCCTCTTATGATTATATATTATTTTTCTAATATCACTGAAAACATTAACAATCAATTAATTATTCTATACATGACACTAGTTTGTTGTTATTTTTATTCCATTTAACTTTAGTACTTTTGGAAAAGTTTCATAATTTCGTCATGGTTTCCCAATAGACCATTCAGCTGTCAGCATGAGTGACAAGTAATCACTAATCAGACGTAGAACTTGTTTTCGACAGATGATCTTATATTCGAATAGTAAGTTTCGATTATTTTAAACTTCGGTGATCCAGCTGTAGAGGAATTACAAAATTATATTGGAAAGGCAAATAACTGATTGAACTAAAGGATACTTTCTGTCTAGACGAACTGCCATTTACAGAAGTAATTAATATATTCATCTAAATATTCATGTTTAGTAACTGACATATCAACAAGTACATATAACCTATTATATAACCTATTAAGTGGTTGTAATTTTCAAAATCGAGCATGAACAAATGCAAAGTACAAAGTAGAATTCGATTCATTGCTTAGTTGTTTTTTTAAGTGAGCATATTTCAGCTATGATCTTGTCTAACCAAAGCAAGATTACAAACAAAACCATGTAGATATAAAAGGTGGCGCTGGGTGGACACTAACGTTGTCGCTTAAAAAATCACTGGACGCATATTGGATAGAGTGGGACAAATTTTGCCTTTAAGGTGGCCATCAACGACCACTCTTAATCCTGTAATTAGTTAATGCTTATTAGGAGCGTCGGCAGGTTGTATTTCACGTGCAAAGAGCACGACACTCTGCATACACGTGGTACTCATTTACACACTGTCCAAATGGCGAGTGAAGTATTTTATTCGTCACGCAAAATTGCGGACGACCGTTAAGAGGAGTTTCACACCCACAATAGATTATATTTCTGAACATCGGAGTAAAGATAATATTTCTAAATTCCAATATACTTTACAAATAAACTTAATAACGGGGAGAAAACAACGACAGAAGCTGCTGTAAAGTTAAGTCTAAATCTGATTTAGGAATGAGTACAACATTTTGCCATTTTGAAATGTGTTGTTTGTAAACAGAAAACAAGAAGCAAGAGTATATGGGGGTAATTAACAAGGATAACTATCCCGATACGACGAAAACGTAGATATCAAATTTGGTGTGGACGGCGTTTTCTGAAATAACCTTCATCGAGTACGCTCAAAATCAAAATATTGGAAAGCCAAATTTAAAAGTCTACACTATACATGTACTGGGAACAAGACAATGTACCTCCAAAATGATCCACACTTGTGCTTATATAATTCGCTTCCTACAAATATATTCTTACCAACTTTAGCATGTAGCCTACGAAAGATGCTGACGTGGTTAATTTAACTGTACTGGTAAATATCATATTGTGCTCATTTAATCAACATTGAATCTAATCACTTCATTTCTTAAAGTAATTCTCTCAACTTTTAATAATGTTGTAGCCCATAGTTTTCACCATATCTGATTAGTTAGCACACTTGATTTTCAACAGAACAAGTCAGCCATCGCTGGGAGTATTTTGTTTTGCCATAAAACGGTTATTTAATTAAGAAAATTGTAATTCAGTATTGGCATCTTATATGATATCACTCTCCCTGTAGGTTTTCACAAAATGTCTTGTTAATGGATTCAAAAATGCAAAAATTACAATTATCTGCTTTTGCTTACTCAGAAAAACCCAACACATATTTTGAGGATTTCCCAGACACCTACCTATCTCTTCGGGATCATTAATAGCTTTATATTAATTCTTGATTTTATATATGGAAGCAAATATGATATTAAATGTATACAGAATAGTTTAATTCAAACTGCACTAACCCAGCCAATCATGATGGCGATTTATACTATACATTTACTGACTATGCAAATTGGGCATATTTTGATGAAATATCACATTAAAATCTTCTCTGAAATAGCTGAAGCAAATTAAACGAAATTCGGCTGTGATTGTCCTTGTGTGGCTCCCTTTCCAACTTGTATCCGGCTGCTGTGCAATTCATTCAAGACGGCGGTCGTTACTGAAGATATAAATTTCCTGAATTGTCTATTGATGTTTTATTACACAATGAACTTAAATTGTTTACTGCAGCTACATGACATTGAGTAGTTTAACATATAATTAGGATTTTTCAGTGAAATTTGTATTTCTGTCGATTTATGCCGATTAAACAAATTTGACATATTTTGGTGACATGTCACATTTAAATCTTCTCCTCTGAAACAGCTTAACCCAATTAAACCAAATTTGGCTGGAATGGTCCATTGAGTCCCCTTTTAAAATTATTTTGGACAGCAAGCCCTCCATTCAATATACTGATTACGACAATCGCTAAAACACTAGCTCCGTTGATTTGTATTCTTAGTCAAAAAGTGATTCAAATTGTATTCGCATTTCTATTTGTTTTTCAGATATTTTAGTTTGTTATATTATTATTTCCTAAATACTATTTATATTCAATTTAGTTTCAGAAAAATATTAATTCGATAAAAATAATAATTAAAACATGAAGAAAAAATTCTGAGATTTCTGGAACCATAAAAATGGTTGGTACCGGTAAGACATTTGTAATTGGTATTGCATTATATTGGGTTCTGATAGATTGACGGAGGTTATAATATGTATATATAGTATATGAAAGGAAAGATTCACTAGTAGTTGTATCCTACAATATGGCTTAATTAAACCAGATTCACTTCGAATGGCATCAACAGTTTTTCTTTGTATCGATGGTGGACCTAGTACACTACTATGTTGTAGAGCGCTGTCACTAAATATATTTAAAACGTATGATATCCCCTCCGTTGTCGTCTGTCTGAAAGAGTTTGTCACCCACTTCCATAGTACCATTACCCAGTTCTAATAAAAACAGACAAGCCAATCATAATTTTAGCAGATCTAATTTTGTAATTGTTCTAGTTCAATTGGAAGACCGTTACCACAATTATCCCAGATTTCACATGCATACTAAAAAATTGAAGGAATATATTGGTTTTCTAGATTCTATTCGCTAAAGCTATTGTTTAATTACGAGGATATTATAACCATTTTAAAATATGTTTGACAAGCTACATTGTCACCAGGTTTATTCAACTTTGTATAAGCGATAGTTTGTGACAAGTTGTTGATAAGTTTATTATCAAAAGACAAAATTTGGTATCGGTAAATATCATGCCGTCTGTTTGTTTTCTCTTTCTGACATGATCCATATAAATGACAAAATCTCAAGCTAGATTAGACCATGTTCTAGTATATTTTGCAATTTTGTATTTTGGCGGGAGAAACATATAATAATGGCATCGGCACAGTTCATTTAAAGAGAGGGTATTAGCTCTGATGCTATTTATATAGAAAAGGAATATCACTGTTGTTATAACATTAGAATAGGAAGACGATGACGTTCTGTAAATAATAATTTGTTGTCGATCATTTAATTCATTGTATACTTCTGTTCCAGACCTTGTCAAACGCTTTCGAAGAGTCCAAGCATAGAATGTTAACTGATGATTGATTAAATTTTTGGTCGAAAAGCAACATTTGGCCATCCTCTTTAAGATATTTGACTTGCTTACCCTCACATACATTCGTTGAACGTACATGATGAAAATTATCCTTGAAAAACGTGTACGTGCTCACTAGATTTTTTCTTACATGATGATTGTGGATGTGCTTGTGATGTAGGAACAGCTTGAAGATACCAATCAGAAGTTGTAATTCGAAGGACATACAATGCAATGGCCAAACAAAAATGGACAAAGGGGCACACAATGATCTACAAAACAATACACGGACAACTAAAGACTGAGCAACACGAAAACAAAAACCGGGGATGAATTAAATTCCACTTTGTAGTTAACAGGGCGTCCAGTTTCTGTCCTTTATCACTTAAATCTTCTGCTAGAAAACCACTGAACAAAACGTGACAGATATGTTCATTTACCAAATTGGTACGATTTGGGGAACAAAGCTACTACACCATAATTAATCTATTTTGATTGGCTGAAAAAGCAAAGACTATTTACCCTATGAACAGCCTATCCAGTTGAAACCAGATAAACGATAAGAATGTATATTGTAAGATATTTACAAAGTGTTTTACTCTAGTTCCGATCAGTCAACCAATATCACCTACGGTGCGAAGCTTTGTTTACCACTGGTGCCAATATGAAATATTAAAAAAAATCTTCTAAAGATTGCCTAAGACACAAAGTGAAATCTAACAAGGTAGGAATATGCCTTGTATGGTACTCACCACACAGTGTTGTTACAATAGTACCGATTTGGCAAGCAATATGGCAGGCAGATGATGACTACAAATGCTTTTTTTAATTGAAACCAAATTTCGTTTATGTTTCTTGTATGGAAGAAAAATGAGTTTACTATTAAATATGAATCCAAAAAAATAGTTTATTTTACTATTTTCAATTCGGGTTTTGTAAACTTAGTTTTATTCTAGTTTTTCTGTTTTTTCGTGTTTTTTTTTTTCGATAACATACAGGAAAATCATCCACATAGAGCAACAATGTCGAGAACTTTAGCTAATATTATCCTACGTTTTTAATATAACCCTTTTATTTGTAAATTTTAATTCCTTGTAAACGTTCCTTTATGAATATTGCGCGTTTATCTTTTTCGTGTAAGGGGCGTATTATTCGCCATACATGAGACACTTCAGATCGCCTAGTTTTAAGGGTGAGTTTTGTATTTGACGATACCCACACAACTAGCGGAAACCCCTATCGGAGGATTACATATCACAGCAGAGATACTATGCTTATTTCTTTTCTTTTTTTTTAACAACAATATATTTTTATTCAAAATGCTTGTTACATTCTTACTTCAAAAGCCCAAGCTACTTATGAAGTATTTCATATTAATATTTTCTTATATAATTAAAATACTTTCAAATAATATAATATAACTGATGAGTATCAGACTTTAATTAAATATACCTATACATACGCACCTACATCTACACACATACATCTATGCATATACACACATACATATGCATGCATACATATACATACACATACACATATACATACACATACTATGCTTATTTCTTTACTTTACGGTTCCCTCGGGCATGATACAAATAATAATAGAATGTCTCTAGAAACTTTGTGAAATTGATTTCCATGGTTCTATAGACATTAAACCCTAGAGAGAAAATTAATTTGATAACGAGCTGCGGAAAAAAGTATATTTCCCCATTTTATGGCAATTAGTGTAACTGTAGAAGTAACTGTAGACAATAACGGTGAACATTTTATATTGTGTGCCTACTTTTGAAGACGTGGTCATTAATATATATTTTGTCTTGTTATCTCTGACAAATTGCCTCGAAATACTCAAAGCAGTTAACATTCGATCAATCCTCCCAGACGACTGCCAAATACGACATTATATGTACATACCATTTGTGATTCCTATAATAAAAACTTCTTCGTCATCAGGTACATACCATTTGTGATTCCTATGATAAAAACTTCTTCGTCATCAGGTACATACCATTTGTGATTCCTATAATAAAAACTTCTTCGTCATCAGGTACATAAGGGAAATAACAAAATTACCGAACTCCGAACAATCTTCCAAAGGGAAAGTCAAAACTCATAAGTATATAAACAGACAAAATCAGTCAACAACCGGAAAACTGTGAAAACCATCTCCATCAACAACCTCGAGTCACCCGAAGTATTTTAATTACGAAATTAAATGTCAAAAACACTCTTACGCCATTTTTGCCATTTTTGCTGACTTCCTTATCTTTATACATTTTCACTATATGAAAATCCATCGTTTATTATCGTCTCTACATACCATTTGTGATTCCTATAATAAAAACTTCTTCGTCATCAGGTACATACCATTTGTGATTCCTATGATAAAAACTTCTTCGTCATCAGGTACATACCATTTGTGATTCCTATAATAAAAACTTCTTCGTCATCAGGTACATAAGGGAAATAACAAAATTACCGAACTCCGAACAATCTTCCAAAGGGAAAGTCAAAACTCATAAGTATATAAACAGACAAAATCAGTCAACAACCGGAAAACTGTGAAAACCATCTCCATCAACAACCTCGAGTCACCCGAAGTATTTTAATTACGAAATTAAATGTCAAAAACACTCTTACGCCATTTTTGCCATTTTTGCTGACTTCCTTATCTTTATACATTTTCACTATATGAAAATCCATTGTTTATTATCGTCTCTACATACCATTTGTGATTCCTATAATAAAAACTTCTTCGTCATCAGGTACATACCATTTGTGATTCCTATGATAAAAACTTCTTCGTCATCAGGTACATGCCATTTGTGATTCCTATAATAAAAACTTCTTCGTCATCAGGTACATAAGGGAAATAACAAAATTACCGAACTCCGAACAATCTTCCAAAGGGAAAGTCAAAACTCATAAGTATATAAACAGACAAAATCAGTCAACAACCGGAAAACTGTGAAAACCATCCCCATCAACAACCTCGAGTCACCCGAAGTATTTTGATTACGAAATTAAATGTCAAAAACACTCTTACGCCATTTTTGCCATTTTTGCTGACTTCCTTATCTTTATACATTTTCACTATATGAAAATCCATCGTTTATTATCGTCTCTACATACCATTTGTGATTCCTATAATAAAAACTTCTTCGTCATCAGGTACATACCATTTGTGATTCCTATGATAAAAACTTCTTCGTCATCAGGTACATACCATTTGTGATTCCTATAATAAAAACTTCTTCGTCATCAGGTACATAAGGGAAATAACAAAATTACCGAACTCCGAACAATCTTCCAAAGGGAAAGTCAAAACTCATAAGTATATAAACAGACAAAATCAGTCAACAACCGGAAAACTGTGAAAACCATCTCCATCAACAACCTCGAGTCACCCGAAGTATTTTAATTACGAAAGTAAATGTCAAAAACACTTTTACGCCATTTTTGCCATTTTTGCTGACTGCCTTATCTTTATACATTTTCACTATATGAAAATCCATCGTTTATTATCGTCTCTACATACCATTTGTGATTCCTATAATAAAAACTTCTTCGTCATCAGGTATATAGTAATTAGCACTACTTACTAGTGACTACTAGGTACTGATACTGGAAAAGCTTCAGTATTGTCTTTTAGTCACTTGGTGGTATTTTATGTCTGGTCTAGTCAATGGTGTGTATCGTTCTCGTGCATCATGGGTGCTCTTCGGGGCTCCTCGGCCGCCATCCCACCACGATTCACTACACTCCTCCCCGTTTTATCTTAAAGGACCCTGGACTGCAGTTACTGGGAAATCCATCGAAACAAGTGGTTGTTCGGGATATAATGATAAATCCAAAGATCAACTTAGGGCTCACGAGAAGCTGGTAACGCCTCCACAAGACATATTGCTTCAGATATCATTGGGACAGCGTTTCTAGGATGCATAAGACTAGTAAATTCTGTATGCTACACACCAGACTATCTGGCACACCCTACACCCACCATTTAACTTTAATGTCCAAGAAAAACCCCTCCTCGTTTGTCCTTCCCCTATGAATTCCCAACTGAGTTTCACCCCCTTTACATTCCAGACCCTCCCCGATTGACCAATCCCCCTACTTCCTCCGGTACAAGGTTCGCCCATTGGCAAGACCTGCCCGGAGGACGTTCAATTCAATATTTAATAACGCTCGTTCACTGCTGAGACACCCCCTGGGTCCCAACAGTAAGACCCTGTCCCTTTGCAGTTGTCTCTTCCAAACACGGAGCACCCCTTGGATGGACTGCATCCTGACATTCCAACGTCATCAGTGATGGACTGAGTAACAGCATCAGTCACATTGACTGACACAGACCTTCCAAGAACAGGGACCTCAGCCCTTGTCGATTTCCTTTCCCCGGAGAAAGCCTCTTTTGACTGACACTGGCTCCCTTTTTCCACAACCACCCCCATGTCTCCTTCCATAAACTCACTTTTCCCTGTCTCCTTTCGGAACAGGACATGGTCTCCAGTCAGAGGTTCAGGGCTACTACCTCCATGAGCATGCGATTCTCCCCATTGACTGTCGATTTCCCTCTCTCAGGGTCCACCCTCCTGGTGAACACCACTGTCTCCTCCTCCATATGGACCTGGTTCCTTGACAGATCTAAGGGGTCCGGGTGTGTGCTCTCAACAAGAGTGTTACAGCCCTCAGCAGCAGACTCATGGTGTGCCTCATTTCCCACATCAGCCACACGTGACCATAATGCTTTCCCCAGTTGGTGCAGATCACTTAAAGGAATCGTGTCCCCTGCATCCCTGTAGTACACTTTCTCATTTTCAAGGGAAGGGTCCGATCCACCATAAAGGGAGTCTGGTTCTCTGTCGAAATTAATGTGCGTCTACCCCAGACCCTGTATTTTCCCTAACCCAATTTCCCTCAAAAGGATACGTATCTCTGCAAGGAACTTTGTCTTCTATCTCTCGCACGCTCGACCTAGCACTCTCCGGTGACTGGGTCCAGTATCCCACCTGGGGTTTGGTGTTCCCCGTTCCGGAGAGCGTGGCCGCCATCCCTTCCCCCGTGGAAACATCCTCTGGATTCGATCCTGCATTTTACCTGGCCCATTTCTCTCGAGGCGATATATATCTATGTCAAGAACCGCGTCCTCTCTCTTCCATATTTGACCCCACACTCTCCGGCGACAAGACCAATTCTCCCACCAGGGGTTCCTTGCGCCGTTGTTCGGAGAATGAGACCACTGACTCTTCCATCGTGGAACTGTCCTTCGGGTCTAGTACCTATACGGGTTTATTTTCCCCAACAAGGTCTATCTCCCCGCCCCCTCCCTCCAGACTCTTAGTATCGGAGGGGGTTTAACTGTCGGGTTCCCCGATTCCGCAGTTACCCAAAGGGAACAGGTTCTCTGTTCCTCCTCCCTTTCTCTTTTCTATATGGGAGGTGATACCATTTTATCTACTTCCTCCCCTTCCACCGATCCCTTGAGACCTTGCATTTTGGCACTAAGGGGCGGACTCAGGCCTCGTGAATTGTCCCTTTGTAGTTTAAAGCCCCCTTAGTTTCCTGGAAAGATACTTGTTTTTCCCCTTTCGGTGATCCCTTTCCCCTTTTCTTAACCTCCTCCATCATCGCCGCCATTTGAGTCCAGAGTGCTGCGAGGTTGGACTTGATTTCGCCCATTTCCTTCCCCTGTGCCGACAGCACCTCCCCTATCTCTTTCTTCAGACTCATCTCCTCTCCCGTGTTCGCTCCTATGACTTGCTTCCCCACCGTTGTAAGACCCTGGGGATACCTGCTTCACCTCCCTCCGAGGAGGGCGCCCATAAATAGCCTGATGGTTATGCTGATGCCATCGCATTTTGTCAATGGTCTCGTCAATGTCTTAGGCCAGATATTTGATGCATAGCTTCCAGTTTCCTTATCTGCTGCCCGCTGGCAGAACCTCACTACCTCTTGTTGGTACATGTAGTTCTCTGGTAAATCCTCAAAGGCTCTAGTAGCCAAGGACAAGACCCGATCCGCCCAGTCCTACAGGAGCTCATCCGGAGTCTGGCGCACATTACTAAATTGTACCTGGGCTGTTTTCTATTTTCATTATCAGGTCCTTATATGCCATATCATGGTTTCGTTCCACCAATAGGGCATAATATTCGCTAGCTTTCCCATCCAGGCACCAGCACAACTGGTCCCTGCATTCCCCTTCTGTCCACTCGCTCACTTCTGCATAACGGGAGAACTTTGCATAGAACGCTTTCCAGTTTGACTTGCCATCAAATTTCATGGACATCGGCAAACTGACGCTCTTTCCCCTTCCCCTCGGGCCTCTCTCCCCGTTATACTCCTCCCTTCTTCCATATCCTCTAGGGGTTTCGGGTTCTCTTCTGTGAGTGTACCTAGGTCTGCACCCACTACCCGGTAACATGGGAGTATACGGGTTCCTTCCTCCTGGACCCTCAGGGTCCCTCCTCTTGGGTGGGATTGTCCCCTTTCCCTCTCCCCCTCGTACTCCTCTCACCTGTTGATGCCTCTAGAGGTTTCATGTTCCCTTCCTGGGGTATGTCTCGTTCTACTCCTACTCTCCCTCATCAGGGAGTATGATGTTCCCTACTTCACCCCACTCCGGTGGTCCTCGGAGGGGAATAACGACCCCCCTTTCTTGCCAATAATGCTCTCTATGGGTCGGGACTACGGTTCGTATGCACGGCGCGTTCATGTCTCCCCTATAATCCTGTGCCTCATTTTTCCTCTGACTGGCTGAGACCCCACTGTGGGGGAGACCTTGTCCCCTGGGAAATGCATACCCAGCACCCATATCTGTGTCTCTTTTCTGGGAATCGTGCATATATGCCCGATCCTTTTCATCGCGGCTCGATTCCAACTCAAAATCGTCATGACGCATTCTCCGAACTGATGGCGACTTCGATTGTCCCGGAGCTGATTCACCTTTATATCCATCTGGGGTCGATCCCTCTACGAAAGCTGCCTCCAGCTCGCTATACTCGTCATCAAACCTCTCATGTGACTGTGACCTTTGCCACCACTCACCTTCCTGCTAAAGCGGATAGGACTTTCTCCCTTTTGATGGGACTTTGCTTAGTTGTCCCCAATCCTTCCCATTCCTTGTGGGAGGTCCGGTCCTATCCCTTCCCACTCCTCTACTAACTGGTCGACACTCCTGACCCTTTCTCTATGCCGTTCATCTAGGGATCCTCGCCTCTCCCCCTCTTCAAAAGGGGCAAAATCTAAGCATCTAATTAGCTGTGGGGTTAATCTGAGGTAGGGCACATGACTCAAGTCTTCTAACTCCAAGTCCCCTTTGGCCTCCCTCATTTCTAATATTTTGGCAGCTCCCTTCGCCCCCACTCCGGGTAGTGACATCAACTCCTCGATGGAACAATTGTTTATTAAGACACGCGTCATGATTTAAATACAAATAATAACACGTGGTTTTTTATTTTGTTGTGTATGTGTGTGTGCAAATTTTGTTTTATAACGGACCAGATTTGTACACTGGGCCGCTTTTGTATTTTTTATAAACCCTTTTCCCCCTAATTAATTAAAATGGAAAATTCTCAGAACAGCTTCTCTGTTCCAAGATGGCTCTTAGAAATGGGGTGTTTCCGGTTCGCGAATTGGGGTTTACACGTGGGTGGGAATGGGGTTCTTTCCCTTGCCACAGGCAAATAATATAAAAAAATTACAAAACCTCCCTAATCCTGACTGCCAACCCTTCTTGCGTACTTTCCCCTTGAAATTTCCTTTTATGCTGACCTTGGAGCCCCCAAGCGTCAACAAAGGACATTTTCCCTTGAAAATACCAAGACCTGCTGCACAGTCAAGGCCAAATATGGCGGAGATGACCCGCGAATTTGGTTCTAAACGATGTCGCAGCGCCAATATAGTAATTAGCACCACTTACTAGTTACTACTAGGTACTGATACTGGCAAAGCTTCAGTATTGTCTTTTAGCCACTCATTGGTATTTTACGTCTGGTCTAGTCAATGGTGTATATCGTTCTCGTGCATCATGGGTGGTCTTCGGGGCTCCTCGACCCCACATCCCACCACGATTCACTACAGGTACATACCATTTGTGATTCCTATGATAAAAACTTCTTCGTCATCAGGTACATACCATTTGTGATTCCTATGATTAAAACTTCTTCGTCATCAGGTACGGTCGTAATCCGGTAACTTCTTCGTCATCAGGTACAGTTGTCATCAGGTAACTTCTTCGTCATCAGGTCATCAGGTTACGGTCAACGCCAAAAGATTAGAAAGAACAATATGTCGCAAATATGACATCGAACAAGTTTTATATACATTAAAGGATAAATTTGCTTTTAGGGTTACGCTGTGGCACATTCTTACGTTTTCCTATATCAAAGAATGTTCGCATGTCCTTTAACATCCACGGGGACACGCAGTATGTAAATAGAACATAATGTTTCCGGTGCGGGGTACAAACCCTGCAAAAAGAGCATCCGCTTTTTCTGACTGAAAAAATAAATATACAACTCTCCCGACGTAATGACGAATACCACGTGCTATGTCCATGAAAGAAAACCTTTGTCTGCTGTGAACATACAACTTGTTACGAATGGTCGTTGGTGGTCTGTTGTAAGGCAAATCATGCCAATACACCCACATCAGTTCTATATATTCAACTTACAAAACAACGTTATATTTGAAGGAAGAAATGGATGGATCAATCACGTTACGAGACTGGTAGATGTTGAATGCGCATCTTAATGAAAGTTTCTTCTATAAACAGATGCTCCATTTGGTCTTCATTATTAAGCATGCTAGTTTGTCTATAAGTGTATGCATTTAATTGTTTCCTCGTCAAGACATGGATTAAAATATAGTAATGCTGTAAATGTGTTTACAATACATACACAACCTGAACTTCAAGTTGAACGCCGATGTAATGATTTACAATTAAAGTGAATTGTAATATATCTTGTAGCGTTGTAGGGAAATGCTAGCATAAAACAGGAGAAAAATATACATCGAATTCTGACTACAAATGAAGATTTTAAATGGTCAACCTACAATGCTGCTGAGAGTCCGGTATGGCAGATGGTCGATTGTTGAGGGAGGGATTGTCAGATTATAATACGGAAAGCTTACCAAAAGTGCGCAACGGATTTTTGAGACTACCACACTTCCAACATTTTAAAGACATCATATGCAGATTTCGAAAAGAATAGGAGCATGATAGCAACTACAGTAATCTATTCCAGTGGCAGTCAAACGTCGCTACCCCCTACTGCCATATCGTATAGGACATAGGATGCATAGTTTTATTTTATGTTGCCAGGTTATCTGGATTGTCTATGTGTTTTTATTGTTTGTTGTGCCTCTTTGGTATTCTCTAACGTTTATTTATTTTTGACATAGACAAATTACCTGACTGAACCCCTACGAATTCCTTTTATTATATAGAACATGCCATAATTGACTGTAGAAAGGTTCGTCACCCACAGACCGACAGACAGTCTATAGTCATGAAAAGATTGACGATACCACAAGGTTAACCACAATTTGTAAATCGAAGGACATACAATACAATAGACAAAGGAATGATCTACAACACACTACACAGAAAACTAAAAACTTAGCAACAAGAACGCCATTTTAACAGTTAACCATGATGACGACCGTAAAACCTACCACGTGATACCTTCAACTTAACCACTGGGAACAAAGTTTTGTGGTTCCTATCATGATTTTGTTGATAGATGTTTGCTGCTAACACGGAAACTACTGAACCAAAGTTGACGTCACTACACTGTTGGACAATATCTGTTGGACAATATGTCGATATCACTTTATAGTTCTATATGTATTCATTTCTTATTTTAATTTCTATATGCTTAATTCGAATGTCCATACTGTGAAATATTGCCACCGATAGCGCTCAACAACAAATAATTATAATACGGTGTATTTGCCGTTGGACGTTAAGCAACAAACACTCCATCAATACTATATTCTACGCATGATCATGTAACTTATTGAACTTTCGCAGTTTGCATGTACAATCCTGATACTGGTTCATAATTATTCATTAGCAAAGCACAGCAATAGAAATATAAAGTACCTATTGTCACGGTTAATCAGCAACTTTCTTTTGAGATCTTTAAAAGGGTTGACAATTAATATCTTTGTCTCAATTAATTACTGCCATTCCCATTTGTCGCTTGCTTGATGGCGTTTACAGTCGTGATACAGTAAGACACATATGATAAATGCATTTAAAGAAATAAGTATTTAGCAGAGAACTGACTGTCATAATTAGAAGTACTCAATCCGTCTTTAATGGACTCTATCTAACTGTCAATTAAACGACATCGTATATTACCTATTTCTAGTACCATGTAAACGAACTGGCTATATTAATTTCCTATCCATTCACGATACTTGTTAGCGTTATGTTTATATCGTATATGGCATATGATGGATAGTTTTATTCTAAGTTGCTAGGTTCTCGGGATTGTCCATGGTTTTTTGTATTGCCTCTTTGGTATTCTCTAACGTTTATTTATTTTAAACAGAAAAATAACTGACTGAACCCCTACGAATTCCCTTTATAATATATAACATGCAATAGTTGTAAATGTGTTCGTGAGCGAAAATCAAGAAAAGATTGAAGATACCAAACGGTTAACCACAATCGTAAATCGAAGGACATAAAATACAATAGACAAAAGAAAAATAACATAAAATGGTCTACAAAATACTACACCGAAAACTAAAAACTTAGCAACAAGAACGACATTTTAACAGTTAACCATGATGACGACCGGAAAACTTTCCACGTGATACCTTCAACTTAACCACTGGGAACAAAGTTTGCGGTTCCTATCATGATTTTGTTGATAAATGATTGCTGCTAACACGGAAACTACTGAACCAAAGTTGACGTCACTACACCGTTGGACAATATCTGTTGGACAATATGTCGATATCACTTTATAGTTCTATATGTGTTAATTTCTTATTTAATTTTTAATGTGTTTAATTGCAATGTCCATATTGTAATATATTGCCAAAAATAGCGCTCAACAACAAATACTAGTAATTATAATGCATGTTATATGAACCTTCATATGTCTTTCAAATCAAGTATATGATTCACAAGAGAATTAGTTGATATTGTTTGGCTTTTCGATCTTTTGAGCGTACCCGGTAAAGGTTATTCCAGAAACCCGTCGCGTCGTGCTCACTTAAATAGATATGTACGTGTTTATTGCACAATAAACATGTCTTCACATCGATGACAGTTTCGAAGCACAAACAGGATAAATTGTTTATTAATTTGTATAAAAAAAACGAATATTGCATTTAAATGATTGATATTGTAAGATCACTACAATTTTAAATTTAATGATGATTGCACATGGCAGATTTTGAAATACTTGTTAATAGCACATGATTGCATAGATATGTCGCAAATGGATGGCATTATGATATTATTCAATAACTTAAAACATTAAAATATGATGAAAAACAAAGTATTTTGGTCATTCATTGTTGAAGATATATATATAAATTCCTTATAAAACCTTCAATAACATTTCTATTTTCGAGTTGCTATTAAATCGTACATTACTCGAAACATATTCCTTTGGGAGAAACTTCATCTCGTATTTAAGTGAAATATTTCAGTGCATTAGAGAGATGACATAATTTTCCTATTAAGTACTTTATGATGATTTTATTGTCAATATATATATACAATTGGATTGGGAACAAGTTTTTACAACTTACTAGTCCCTCTCCATACAAATACATTAATAGCATAAACAAAACAAATCAAATGACAGCAAATGTACAGGCTATATCAATTATAATTAGTAAATTAGACAAAATCATGTCAAACTAAGCATACATATTAAATATTGTTTTAATATTTAACAGAAAAAAAGGGTGGGGGTAAAACTAATAAATTGTGTTGAGATAATATCACGGTTGGGGATAATAATTATTAAATCTACAAGTTTGTCGAATAAATTTTTGCACTGATTTGAACAATAAAGTATTCAATTCTTCACTAATTACGTTACATCCAAAGAATATATATTCTATAGAGATGGGAACAATGTTATTAAAATAGTTAAACAGAGAAGTTCTATCGTGTTGATAAAGTGGACATTCAAGAAAAAAATGAATAACATCCTCAAATAAATGACCACATACACAACGTGGATCATTCTTCAAATTTACTCTATATAAATCGGCATTAAGGCCACTACATCTATGTCTTAGCTTAGTATGTATTATGTTAGTTTTCCTATCGCCAATATTGTAAAATGAAGCCACCAGAATTTGGACAGGCTGAGTGGCTTTTTTAAATTTAGAAAAAGTGGGTAGAGATTTTACACTATCGGGTAAGGAATTCTACAACTTTATAGTGGAAGGAAAGAAAGACTTGGAACTAGTTTGCAGACGACACCTCTGAGTGCGATAGTCATCATTATTACTGAGATTATATGTTACTGTTTCTCCAATAGTAGTTGGCAAACAGTCAGATAAGCATGTGGGAGCCATATTATTTTCAATTTTATCAAATAAATTGAATTTCCTAGACTTCCGACGGTCTTCCAATTTTAACCACCCAGTTTCAAAATATAAACTTTCAGCTCTAGAATAAATAGGTAGACCCGTTACAATCCTTGCTGCTTCAAGTTGCAAACATTCTAATTTTTGGGTATCACGAATACAACAGTCATCCCACAGTTCATAACCATACTCTAATATAGGTAAAATATATGTTTTATAAATCTTACTCAAATGGGATCTACTTAATAAGTATTTTAGTTAAGTGTTGATGATAATTGTGTTATTATATTATCAATGAATTTGTTTAATAGCAACAGGGCATCAAGTGAATTTCAGGGATAATCGGTATTAATGATATTTTATATATGTGTATTATTAAATGCAAATTCTATCGGAAGAATCTTAACATAGGCTTGTATTTTGCAAAATTGGAAATGGAAAGCGTTTTATTATTTATTCCTCCTTTTCCAACGATTTTGAGAAAAGTGTTTGTTCAGCCGGGGTTAAGTGAAGCCAAGACTAGAAGTCGCCAATTCAGAAATTATATAGTGGCCATCATGAATTTGTCAACACATTTTCAGTATATTTTAACAGAAGTAATATCATTAAAACGATAGCAATCTATTATAAATGAACATTATAGACCGCCACCCAATATATAGTTAATTGAGACAGAAGTTAATAACACAGGTTACAATATGGCAAAACCATCTTGAAGATGAAACAACTCAAAGGAATATATCCCTTTATATTCTCGATAAGAATCAAATGAAGTTAAGAAAACTGTCCATGTTTTGCTAAGGTTTGGTCTGTATTCTTCCAGAGCTCGCACCAGGGATGGGTTAAAACAAAGGCAATAACATTGGTATTTACTTCTCTACTACAGCATGGAGTAAGAGCAATCACTGCTTTGTTTGAAATCAGAATTGTATATCCGGATAAAGCAACTTGATCCCATTAGATTGTTGCTTCAGTGAGCCAGCACCATAAACATCCAACTAAAAGTATCTAGTAAAAAGAGAACATCGCCCTAATCTCATTTAAGCGTAACATGTTCTCGTCATGATATAGCTGACACATTGTTCACTTGGTGTTAAATAATCACTCACTCTTACAAGACAAGTCAATTACATAGAATTACAGTAATCATAGTTTGGCAGTGTTTTTATTTCTAATAGAACGTATGCTAATTTGCTTAAGGAACAATCGATCGTTAGAAGTGCTTTAATATCATGTCATCAGTAATACAGATATACAAAATAACAATGGCACTAACGAATGATCTATGAATAATGGCTTAACACATTAACATGTAGCACTAACGAATGGTCTATGAATAATGGCTTAACACATTAACATGTAGCACTAACGAATGGTCTATGAATAATGGCTTAACACATTAACATGTAGATATTTCAACAAATAGAGTCTATTCTTACTTGTCTTTCTACAATTGTTTTGAGATCCTTGCTAGTAATCAATTAACGAATGTTCTTATTCAAATTAGACGCTCAATGTGACACTAACAAAGGTATTTTATACTGTAAGTTACACAAATAAATAAAGTACATGCATTTTTAAATTGTCGATGATGTCATGATCACAATAACTGATGTTAATCAAAATATCTAACAATAATGATATATTATTACACGTTTAATTTATTTCTTTTCCTTAAATCTGCAAACTAACACGGGTACATGTGAATGGTGCACCAGATAATCACTAACACTTCCTAATAATGTTCTCCGTAATTTACCCAGACCTCTAGTACCGGTGACGATAATGGATGCTTCCTCGTCTTTCGCTACTCGTATGATTCCTTCGCCTGGTTTTGAAGCTTGTGTACTTTTCACAATTCCATTCAACTAAAAATATAAATAATAACACCATAATCAGGAGAGATTAAATGCTATAAAATAACTCGTTTTGAAATACATTAGGATTGTTTCCCGAAAGGAAGTTAAAATGTCTTACGGATTCATTCAAGAAGAGTTTGAAGATGCCAAAGGAGCCATGATCAGAATCCGTATATCGAAGAAGAACAGACAACACAATGGCCAAAAGAAAAAGTACAAAAGGACAAACAACGATCAACAAAACATACATATAAAACTAAAGATCGAGTAACAGGAACCCCATTAAAAACCGGGGGTGCACTCAGGTGCTCCGCAAGGGTAAGCAGTTCCTGCTCCACTTGTGGCACCCGTCGTGTTAGTCTAGTTACAAACCCAGTAATAAGTCGTGAATGAGGAAAGAACCGGGAAGTGTTTACGACAAGTAGAACATATCGAAGAGTTGAAGATTAACATGTCTGAAACAGAAGAAACATTTCAAAGTGTGTATGTAAATGACTATTACTACTTCAGAGAAACTCGAGATTAATGGGTATTGATAATGTTGTGGCTTGGTTGTTTGTAGTGAGAATATGGTAAAGATGATTCATAATATTGTAAAATGTAACGTATAAGAGCGCTATGCACGCGAACTGGTCTTGTGGTTTCGTGTGTCATGATCAATGCCACTGTCATGTCATCACTATTCAACAAGTTATGTTTCCCTTGTAGCGTTCAATAAATAAACGAGTAAACCGAAGAGGCAAAATTCCAGAAACACAGGGAACATTCGGCACAGAACACAGGACGAAGACAAATCAAAAACCATAACACAGAAAACTGGAAAACATGAGCAATACGGGCTATGTACTCGCAAGGGGTAATCAGGTCCTGTTTCGTATAAGATATTCGTCCTGTTTAGTTGTATGCCTTGTGGCCTCCACTAACAAGGTTAAAATAGATATGTATTTTCCAACAATATTCAAGTATGCAGTAGAAATATGAAAATTACCAAGACGTGGTAAAACAATCGTGTATCAATATGGAAAGTCTTACACGTGATCACAAAATAAACGGAAAACAAGATAAACAATAATGAACGTGAACGAACATGACAAACTAAAGTTGAACACACGAAACCGATCAGAACCATCAAATACGGGGGTGAGTTCAACTTAACTAAAGATGGACAGACGAGACCCAGCAGAACCATCAAATACGGGGGTGAATTCAAGTTAACTAAAGTAGAACACACGAGACCCATCAGAACCATGAAATACGGGGGTGAGCTCAACTTAACTCAAATGAACACACGAGACCCATCAGAACCATCAAATAGAAGGGGTGAATTCACGTTAGCTAAAGTTGAACTCACGAGACCCATCAGAACCATCAAATACGGGGGTGGGTTCAACTTGGCTAAAGATGAACACACGAGACCCATCAGAACCATGAAATGGAAGGGGTGAATTCAAGTTAACAAAAGTTGAATACACGAGACACATCATAACTGTTAAATACGGGGGTGTGTTCAACTTAGCTAAAGATGAACACACGAGACCCATTAGAACCATCAAATACAGGGGTGAATTCAACTTAGCTAAAGATGAGCACACGAGACCCACCAGAACAATCAATGCAAGGGGTGAATTCAAGTTTACTATCTGTCTTCTGTGCAATCTCATTTAATTTTATTTATCAATGCATATCCATATACGTTTCACCCTACACAATAATATAAATAACTGTATGTAGATTAAAACATATAGTAAATCATACTATCAGAGCCTTGTGTTCATATATCCTTTGTGCTTTACAATTACATCATAGTCAGAAGGATGTTTTCTTAGAATTAATAATAACTCATAATAAATCATCTCTTTCTGACAAGTATTATACAATTGGCGAGTATTGTAAACAACGTTTGTGGAGTATTTATTTGAAAGAAACTTCAGAAAGTTACAAAGGAGATGTAAAATATATGAACCTGTCATGAATACCAGATCATAAGATAATTAAATTGCTTGATTAGATATCGGCATATGCATTAAAATTGATTTTTTCTTTATAAACCAAACATCTAAGCAAGAAACGCCATATGTCTACAGTAGTTTGTATTTGAATCCTCACAATGGACATCAACGGGCACAGGTGGAACCAGATATTTTTGTTATCACTATTGCATTGTAATGACATTGAGTATATATTTTGTTCAGATTGAGTTACAAACGGTATCGGCCTTCAACATGTTATCGTCTCTTGATGATCTTTATATTGTAACTTTATTATGTATAAAACTAATGACAATCCATCTAACATATTTGTGTATACTTGTGGTTTGACCTTAAAGTGAGAAAATAATCAGCAAAGATCAGATATACAATTTGATTTGTGTGCTTTATAGCTTTTAATACCAAGGTCATACAATTAATTAATGGAAATATGGTACCGTAGGGAACGGTATTACAAAAATCACAATGCGGATAAACAAAACTAACCTAGTAAAACTTTAAGCAAAAACATACAAGAAAACGAGTGACATGAACACCAAAGCTTCGTTGAAGTCGCTTAAAATATTATTGAGATAATTGTGTAAATTTGAATAAAAATTAAAAAGAAATGAAAGTGATAGAGCGTCAACAGGACTATTCTGCATAATTTCATCGTTTCAGAACTCATCTTTTTAAATCACTGGAGATATTATTGAAATAAATGAGTAAATTTAATTAAATTTTTAAAAGCAATAACTTCATTCTAGTTCCTACAGGACCACTCTGTCTAATATCAATGTTATTAAGGTGACAAATTCTACAGAAAATTAATATTTAGTGCATCATCGAACTCACTTGAGATGTTATGTAATAAATCTTATATGTACATTTAACTAAATTAAAATCTAAAAGAAATGAAAGCTTTTAAGGCCACTCTGTCTATGTGCAATGGTATTCTTCCAGAAACGACCTGTGCGCACTAAATTAGGTATCAAAAGTTTTACTATTAAGGTCCATCACACGAGGAGAGTTCAGTTCAAAGTATCTGTTGAAATTTAATAATAACTTACTTATATGGAATGAGATTATTACAGCGCTTACACTTGACACCGACACACGTTGCAGTTTTGGTAACAATAAAATATGCTTCTAAGAAATTATAAAAATATCTTTTTATTTACTAAGAAATGAAGTCAATTTCTGATTGTATTATACACAGAAAATCTTTCAAGCAAGGCATATTATTATTAACCAGTATAAGAATTGAACATCTGCTGCATGGAATGTTTTTATTTTCTTCCTTGTAGTTGTGAATGAGAAAAAAGATTTTTGAAAATTGTTGATTGTTTTGCCATGTTGGGTTATACGGAGGCCTTTCATTTTAACGGTACAAAATTCTTTTCTTCAAGTTTTCAGTGACGCGTTTTACTAATTTGATAGTCGAGTGATTGATCCAATACTCATGTGCATAGGTTTTATTATTTATGTAATACAGTTCCAGTGCTCTTCTTATCCAGTTGTCGGTTTACTAACAGTTTGAAGATGTAGTAATCAAGCCTAAATCGTAAAAGGAAAAAACATAAAATCGCCAAAAGAAAAAGAACAAATACAAACAATGACACATAAAAATACAGATTGAGCAGCACGGGGTGAACTCATATGCTCAGGAACGGTAGACAATTCCTGTTTCACTAGAGGCACCGGTCATGTTACTCTTGCCAATAAACCCGGTGGTAAGTCATAGATGAGGATCATAATCAAATGAGGAATAGAAAGATATAACATTTGACCCATTATTATTGACTGTAGGTTTTATACCACTAGCATCATTATAGTTTTTTCATGTATGCATTTGATATCTCTGGATATTATATAAAAAAAAAACGGGGTTTCCACGATTCTGCCCTTCGTAATCCTTATATTCGAGAGGGAAAATGTGGTATGTCCTAACTGTCTTGTTTGGAGAAAGGTTGAAGAGACCAAAGGTTATATCAGAAGATGTAAATCAAGGGGCAGATAATACAATGGCCAAACAATAACGGACAAAGAGACATACAATTATGAAAACAACGTCTAACAATGATTGATGGTTAACAATTCAACCAATATCAACCAAGCGAACAATCACATCAACTCACTGAGCATAGAAAAGATCACGACATATAACGTTGGAAATCCTGGATCAGGCACAAAAACGTGGCGAGTATAAACCAGTTATAGGGATCCCAACACTCCACTCTTGATAATTGGATACCCAACGGCAATACATATATAAACAAACGATAACAAACTTGCACTGACTTGCTTCCACTCAAAAAGACAATATAATATCACAAAAATAAATGAAAACATATCACGGACAGTACAATAGCAGGGTCTATGAATGCTGAATGCTTATAGTTATCTGACTACTAGCTATGACAGTAGACTATATTGGCTAAAGCCCATTACTCTTAGGACAAAAATGATCGCTTTGAGTAGTTAGTTACCAGATAGCATTTCTACAATTATATCCAATATCTCCAGCGTTACTAGTGACAGTCTTAACACTCAGATGCGGATTTATTGTTTGTTTTCATCATAAATTATAACTCCACGCTGCCCACTTTGCTTAAAGCAATATCAATTGCGTTGATATATCAAACGACAAAATTAAAAAAGGGGCATTAATTCGGAAGATCATACGAGGAAAATTAAGTATGAGGTTCACATTAGATTATTATAAGGAATGTGGTAGAAATTGTAAATAATTTTGATAGGATGGTTTGAGGATTAGCAATACAGTAAGCAATAAAATAAAAAAAAATACTTTAATATCAGAGCGGAGAAATGTGCATGTTTGCTCCACTCTATGTATGGTGGTGACATAAAAAGTACATGTACCTTCAACCTTTTCAACAATTCTCCAAATTCTTCTAGTTTGTTCTGTACCTTCTTCACTTCATGGTCTAAGATTGTTTTGAAGGCATCTGCGTCAGAAGGATTAGGGGCTAGGATTAAAAAATACAATAAGAAGACATAATTACAATTATAATATACATGTCCTAAACAGTCTTGGTAGCTGTATTTCTGAGACGAGTACATGCACTAGATCATTTAAATCAGATGATCGCTAGTAGCTGTGTTGCTAGTCTAACGGAAAGGTCATAATTTACCCAGATATCTCTTTATGCAAACTCCAATATTAATACATGTATTATATCAACAGTGACCGCCATTTTTCTATTTGCAGTGTGGCATTCGTTCATACAGAATTGTATTGATATTGATTAATACAATATATAAATATACTGTACGAGGTATCAAAGTGAAGCGTCCGAAAGATATGCCGAACGAATCAAATATAAATAAAATTATCACCCCTCTGTTATGGGGTTAACATCGTGTATGGAGAGAGCCACCTTTTTGACATATGTCAACAGTGTCATATTAAACCAATGTCTTGCTTTGCTGGCAACCCAGTATTTCTTATATGTTCTAAAACCTCAACTTTGAGAGCCAACCATGCCGAAGTTTGATATCAAGAGATCCCAAGGTTGTCGAACTTATATAAGAAATTGACAGATGACGACGCTAATTAATGATGGTATTTCACTGTTCGCTCAGGGGAGCTAACACATGGTTTATCCTTTGCTATGGATTAAGTGGAAGTGCTGATTGCTTAGGGTTAGATGATAAATGTTGGGGAATACAGATTAGCATGACAGAAAATAACATATTTAAGCTTTATGTCATCTATTGGGGCTAATGTACAGAAAGCATAGATGGCATTAAATTATAAAATGAAAACAGCAGAAAAGATAGAAATCTTCAAAATGAATAAATATGATTTAGGAATAACATGTATAAAAAAACAACATATAAATCAAACTTCTAAATTATTTATCTTTCTTATCTTTTGACTATGAGCAAAGATTATTCCAAAAACGTGTCGTGCTGACCTAATTAGATATCTACGTTTTTATGACTAGTAAAATAAAGCATAAAAACGAGATACTCCGAAAGAGTAACACTGTGATTTCTATATGTATAATACAGAAAACAATATTTCACACTCTGTACCCAACGGGTGAACAATAGTTGAGCCAGTTTCTCTTGAGAGGTTTGTATTGTCCATTGTGATTTCTCAAATCAACTGGATTCTAAGCTGAGTTGTCACGATAGTACATTATATCCCTTTTGTATTAATAATAGTTTGTTATATGTCATTCTAGTTATATGTGTTTCAATTCTATTTCTGTCTTAATAATGATGATCAAGAACTTACCCTGGCTCCACTCAGACGAGGTAATGACTTCACTCATCTCGACACAATAAACAAGGACAACACGGTCGTCTGGTTTGTGTACATTGGTGGCATACCCTGTAATGACAATACAGTGATAATTATTTTCTGATGTTCTAAATGTCTGACATGGCGTTCATTTTAATAATGGTTATTTCATATTAATTACATTGTGAATTGATCTGAAGTATTTATTTTTCTGGGTACTTCCCGTAGTGGCAGATAAGGGGTGCCATCTCAAGGGCACATTGTCAGGTCATAAAACAGAAAGACTGATGGTGTACCATAGTGGATGCTGTGCTTGGAGAGTACGACGCTTCCCGCACATCAAAGGGCCCTTTTCTATATTTTATTTTGAAAAACAGTTGGCACATTGTAGTGGTATTAACAGGTTTCATGTATTGTTCCTACTAACTCTCCGGGCTTCCAATGGCTGTCAAAAGTCGCTATCACATCCCTCTCTCATTTCGATAAGGACATTATATATTGTTGAAATTGAATATGCATGGCATAATCTACCGCAGGACGCTAAGTGTTAAAAATACATAAACCTTTCTGAGTTAACAAGGTTTCAATAGTTTTTTTTTCATTTATAAATTTACTGCCCCATAAGATACAGAGTACTGGTGAAGGTTCCCATGGTTCAACAAACAGAGCTATCTAGGGCAGGGCATCCCATTGTGGCGGGTCTGCAGAAATCCTGATTGTGGACAATACTGGGTAACGTGTTATGTGTGTGTCACACTCCTTGCACCTTACATGCCATTTTTTCCTTAATTTTTCAGTGGCAGTCAAAATTCATTGCCCCAGTTGTTCTATTCCTCCCTCATTTATGTAAAGTTTTGAAATGTTGTTGAACATGTTCTCGTTCTGATTATAGCTTAAATACTACCCGCAATAATCAATCAATGAATAAAAACAATCCATAAGACAGAATAGCCGTTAAAGTCTTACCCATCATGGTTATCGATCACTAATCTTCAATAAACTACCGTGAAGAACTTTTATGGGAATTTATGTTATGCAGTTGTCTGAACATAGCATTTCCTGGTGTGTCAAAAGAGTAACTGACAGATTTAGAGAACATTTAAAGAACCATTTATCATTACCAATTTAATCGTTGTTATGTCATTGTAGTTCATCATTGTTTTTGATGTTTAAACAAGAATATTACTTTGATACACGGCATTCCGGGAATGCATTAGTTTCTGAAGTAGTGGATTAAAAGAAAGACTTCAAAGTAGCTATCAAAAAGAAATAAAATCAACGTATTAATATTAGATCAATGATTAGTATACATTGTATCTGAGAGCAAGAAGCAAGATATGTTTATATTATATTCAGTTTAGTCTAGACTTAACAAAAAAACGAGTTTTACGATACATGCTATTAAAAATAGCCCAAAGGAAGTCTTAATGACACGATGGAAAGGAAGGCTTAATGACACGATGGAAAGGAAGGCTTAATGACACGATGGAAAGGAAGGCTTAATGACACGATGGTTGTTTCTTTGGGAGGTGTGTTATTGCATCTTCATCTATATATACATACTACTATATACATACTATTAATTTATACAAATAAAAAGATAGTGACAATGGGATAAGGAAGAATTGTATTTAATTTGTTGAAAGAAAAAAACATATTAGATAAAAAGAGCCTATAAAGATTAGATACATAGTTGAATGTAATACACTATAAGACACACAAGGTGAATACAACATGACAAACCACAACGATACAAAGAACTAGCTAACACCCCCATGCATAGTTGTACACCGTGTCTGGTGGATGTCTTTTTCCTATTCCAGGGGCTCACTATAGGGGGCAAATAAGTGATTTTACTTTTTATAAAATCCAGAGATGTTTGTACCTTTTGGCAAGCTAAGAAGCTAAGAACTGTATTTTCAACACCATGGGTTGTGGTATTTTTGTGCTTAATGTGAAAGCTGGTTGTTATTTTTAATGTGAAAGCTGGTTGTTATTTTTAATGTGAAAGGTGGTTGTTATTTTTAATGTGAATGCTGGTTGTTATTTTTAATGTGAAAGGTGGTTGTTATTTTTAATGTGAAAGCTGGTTGTTATTTTTAATGTGAAAGCTGGTTGTTGTGTTTAATGTGAAAGCTGGTTGTTATTTTTAATGTGAAAGCTGGTTGTTATTTTTGTTGATATTGGTGAATATATTGACCATCACCGTTTAATCTTTCTTTTCTTAAATTATCGCATATTGTTCTTAATGTTCAAGCTTACTTAAATATGTACTTTTCCATAGTTTGTTTATGTATACACTCAATATAATGTGATTATAATTAGGACAGTTGTGATGTTTTCTGTTTGATTTATACGTTTTCTATGGCATTTTAACAGTAATCTGCAAAAATATCAATAAATTATTTTAAGTACCATCACATAAGAACCACGTGACATTTGCTTCATTCATTTAAAGCTATTATGTACACTGACTTATTTTTTTTTACCTTGCACCATTTCTGCTAATATTTGGCAGAGCAAACTATAATTATTTATCTGAAAATACACTCATTAAGAATTTATCGCTGATATGCAACTCGTGGTAAAATATTTAGCTGTCTATTTTTATGTTGTTAACTGTCGGAGGGTAAAGACTATTGAAGGCAAATTACAAGGGGGAATATGCAATTAGATTACGTGTTCATAGGTCATTACAAGATCAACAAGTTACCAAAAACACACTATATCAAACTACATTATCGGTTTGTCATAATATTCTCGTATCTTGTGCGGGATGTACGCTTGAACTTTCTATGAGATCACAACAGTAATACTTGGATTTCCGTTCTATCCGTTTCATCCAGTAACCGATTTATTGTTACAAATGTTAGCGTACATAAAAGTATAGAACTCTTGACGAAAATGGAGGTTGTGATGAAACCAAGACATTAAGTATCGTGTAAAATGTAACATTTCTATTAATATTTTCTAAAAACTAACATAATTGCTAATCATATATTGTTGTCATGATGCTAAATACAATAAAATCCGGAAATTTTCATTGCAAAAAGCATGTGAAATCACCATGGACAGTTATTATACGTTTATGTAAGTGTCATATATTTATAATATATACTGTATATGATATGAAAAAGGTACTAACCATATCTATTTTGAAATTAGCTTTGCTGAATAGTAAATCCCTTGCTATTTAGTGATGAACAACAGGGGATACTAGGTAAAAGCTGTATACCTAGTAAGTTGTTTACAGCAAAACTTAGTGCAATAAAATTATTTGTATTTAAGACAAAATAATAAAACACTACAAGACAAGCACGGAAACTATATGTCAATTATTTTCAAGGAATAAGGATATTGTATTTGAACGTTATATTGTTTTCTCGATAGACTGTGGACTATGGTATTCATAGTCAGTGGCTCTTTCATAGTTCTAGATTAAAAGTCAGAGTTCTTTACAACAACCCTGTCCACCACGTTAAATTTACACGTGGGCAATTTACTGACAACTGGAAAAAATACAGAAAGAGCGGGTATCAGGCCCGCCGCATTTTATGAAAATACGTTAGTAAATACCGAAGGGGCAATCAAAAATTGACAATACAGAGAAACTGGCAACATGGTACACAAGACGAATAAAAAACAAAACAAAAACACAGCACAATATGCGTTGGACACCACTATGCAAAAACAAACACAAATAACGTAAATAAAACATGATCCCTCCTACAAACAACTGGAGGTAAAGACATCGTTTTTATGCGGAAATGGTAACGTACATCACAACACGGAACTCAGAACGTAAAGACACATTATAGAACAACACAAACAACCAAAAAGATGAAGTTCGTGCGCGAACCTGTGGATTCGGGGTATCAACTGTGCCTCTATTCCTACGATCTGTTTATTAGCTTTTGGTCTGTGCTGACGTTGTGGTATGTTTTTTAATTTTATTTTTATATACATGTGTAGTTACAATGATTTATCCTGTACCACTATGTCGTACATTATAATCAGACATTCTGCATTAATCGTTTTATATCGTTAGATCAGGACACTATCCTAAAAGACTTTAATAATAAATTATTACAGGCTACATATATCAGTGTACATCAATCACAGAATCGTCAATAATACCCCAAATGGGCTTCCTCGCATCGGGGGTATTATTACCACTTAATTTATTCTTTGAAAATAATACATTTGCTATCTATTAAAGTCCTTCTTTGATATCATGATTAATAAAATCCTAATTTATATCAAAGAACGGGATGAGTGTCGGTGACCCTTCTTATCTGTAACGTTACACCTAGAAGTTTATTCAAATTCAAATTCAAATAGTTTATTGATAGTAAACCATACATTGGCGTGCATCAAGATAATACAATATAATTATAATACATTACATAAATATGGATAAGTAAAAGATAGAGACTTCGTTCTTATTGATAGATTCATTAGCAAGCTCGGCATGATTAAGATGATGATATCTAGTCGAGATGATAGTTTAATGCATTTTTCATGAACAAACATAGACAACTGAGACCCAATGGGAACCCAAGGTATATAGCAATAAGAGTTAGTTTCTCAGCTGTAGGGTACACAATGTTTTGTTTGAGGTCATGTGTACTAAGTTAGACATTTACGGTTTTTTACTATTACTAAGTCGATACTTCTGTAGTTAGTGTTTCGGTACTGACGTGCTTTATTAGGTATTTTATTTTTCAAATTTACAGGTTCATGAATGCACATACATGTAATGTATATTAAAACTGATGTAAGAAGAGTTTGATGATACCAAAGGGTAAGCAGTCTCCGTCAATCAAAGGACAGACAACACAATGGCCACACGCAAAAGACAAACAACGATCTACAAACATTACACATAAAACGAAAGATCGAGTAACACGAACCCCACTAAAACCGGGGGTGAACTCAGCTGCTCCTCAGGGGTAAGCACTTCCTTCTCCACTAGTGGCACCCGTCGTGTTACTCTTTGTAATTTTCCCTAATGTATATATGTGTTGGTCCATTGGTTTATTTGCGTTCTAATCTTTTGAATTTGAGATTTCCTGATGAAGGTTATTTCCTGATCAAGGTTATTACAGTGTTGTACGTACTTAATAAGATATCACTAGTAGAACAACAGCTCCTTATCCTTTACTCAATATTTAGATTTGGGGAGAGATTTGTGGATCATTGATTGTCCGTCGATTTACGCCTTCTGATTACCTCTTTAGAATATTTTCAAATCTATAATTTCTTACATTTAAATGTAAACAAATTCCTAAATAATGTTGGACAATTTCCAGATGAAGCAAAGAACATCTGTGTAACATATACTCATATTATAAACATCATAGATGAATGCTGGAAAGAAATTTCAATCTTTGCCGTTACAAATTTAATTTCCCACAAGATCCGTTATTACAATACATCCATGAAATCTCTCCATTATTCTTCTCCGCTTATCTCCTTGGTGTGTTTTGTTGCCATATATCAAACATTATCCTAGATAATAGAAATTAGTATCTGTCTGATGACAATGTAATTATGATTCTCTTATCTCTAGCCAATGTCTTCTATGTAGGTCTCATAGATTTACCGCAGAATCAATTACTTTTAGGAGATCATACAGTCAATTATCGCTTTGTTACTTCCTTTGCAAAGTAAAATATATTAAAGAGATGGATTGTACAAATATTCCCCCCAAAAATATGATACTCTTTTTGTTCTCTTTATACCATTTATAAATTTGAAATAAAGCAACCACAGCTTTGGCTAAGAAATGAAAAAAACATTCTGCCTTACAAGACATCCCAGGTCCATCCTGAAAAAGGTAAGTCTCATTTTCCCACAAATCATGGCATCTCTACGGGAACAAAGTGTTCTACATTTCACAGTCACAATAGGATCTTCAACAATGAGAATAATTCATACCATAATATGAATGTCAAGCATTCCCTAGCCTGCAGTAGAGCAGAACTCTTTATCAAACACCCCCTAGCCTGCAGTAGAGCAGGACTCTTTATCAAACATCCCCTAGCCTGCAGTAGAGCAGAACTCTTTATCAAACACCCCCTAGCCTGCAGTAGAGCAGGACTCTTTATCAAACATCCCCTAGATTGCAGTAGAACAGGACTCTTTATCAAACATCCCCTAGCCTGCAGTAGAGCAGAACTCTTTATCAAACACCCCCTAGCCTGCAGTAGAGCAGGACTCTTTATCAAACATCCCCTAGCCTGCAGTAGAACAGTACTCTTTTTCAAACATCCCCTAGCTCGCAGTAGAACAGTACTCTTTATCAAACACCCCCTAGCCTGCAGTAGAGCAGGAATCTTTATCACACATACCCTAGCCTGCAATAGAACAGTATTCTTTATTTGTCAAACATCCCCTAGCTTGCAGTAGAACAGTACTCTTTACCAAACACCCCCTAGCCTGCAGTAGAGCTGGAATCTTTATCACATATCCCCTAGCCTGCAGTAGAACAGTACTCTTTATTTGTCAAACATCCCCTAGCCTGCAGTAGAACAGTACTCTTTATCAAGCATCCCCTTGCCTGTAGTAGAACAGTACTCTTTATCAAGCACCCCTAGCCTGCAGTAGAGCATGATTCTCTATCAAACACCCCCTAGACTGCAGTAGAACAGTACTCTTTATTTGTCAAACATCCCCTAGCCTGCAGTAGAACAGTACTCTTTATTTATCAAACATCACCTAGCCTGCAGTAGAACAGTACTCTTTATGTGTTACACATCCCCTAGCCTGCAGTAGAACAGTACTCCTTATTTGCTACACATCGCCTAGCCTGCAGTAGAACAGTACTCTTTATTTGTCAAGCATCTCCTAGCCTGCAGTAGAACATCCACTAGCCTACAGTAGAACAGTGCTCTTTATTTGTCAAACATCCTCTAGCCTGCAGTAGAACAGTACTCTTTATCAAACATCCCATAGCCTGCAGTAGAACAGTACTCTTTATCAAACACCCCCTAGCCTGCAGTAGAGCAGGAATCTGTATCACACATCCCCTAGCCTGCAGTAGAACAGTACTCTTTATTTGTCAAACATCCCCTAGCCTGCAGTAGAACAGTACTCCTTATTTGCTACACATCGCCTAGCCTGCAGTAGAACAGTACTCTTTATTTGTCAAGCATCCCCTAGCCTGCAGTAGAACATCCACTAACCTACAGTAGAACAGTACTCTTTATTTGTCAAACATCCTCTAGCCTGCAGTAGAACAGTACTCTTTATTTGTCAAACATCCCCTATCCTGCAGTAGAACATCCCCTAGCCGGCAGTAGAACATCCCCTAACCTGCAGTAGAACATCCCCTAGCCTGCAGTAGAACATCCCCTAGCCTGCAGTAGAACATCCCCTAGCCTGCAGTAGAACATCCCCTAGCCTGCAGTAGAACATCCCCTAGCCTGCAGAAGAACATCCCCTAGCCTGCAGAAGAACAACCCCTAGCCTGCAGAAGAACATCCCCTAGCCTGCAGAAGAACATCCCCTAGCCTGCAGAAGAACATCCCCTAGCCTGCAGAAGAACAACCCCTAGATTGCAGTAGAACATCCCCTAGCCTGCAGAAGAACAACCCCTAGCTTGCAGAAGAACAACCCCTAGCCTACAGTAGAACATCCCCTAGCCTGCAGTAGAACAACCCCTAGCCTGCAGAAGAACATCCCCTAGCATGCAATAGAACATCCCCTAGCCTGCAGAAGAACATCCCCTAGCATGCAGTAGAACAACCCTTAGCCTGCAGTAGAACATCCCCTAGCCTGCAGAAGAACAACCCCTAGCCTGCAGAAGAACAACCCCTAGCCTGCAGAAGAACAACCCCTAGTCTGCAGTAGAACAACCCCTAGCCTGCAGTAGAACAACCCCTAGCCTGCAGTAGAACATCCCCTAGCATGCAGTAGAACAACCCCTAGCCTGCAGTAGAACATCCCCTAGCCTGCAGTAGAACAACCCCTAGCCTGCAGTAGAACATCCCCTAGCCTGCAGTAGAACAACCCCTAGCCTGCAGTAGAACATCCCCTAGCCTGCAGAAGAACAACCCCTAGCCTGCAGTAGAACAACCCCTAGCCTGCAGTAGAACATCCCCTAGCTTGCAGTAGAACATCCCCTAGCATGCAGTAGAACATCCCCTAGCTTACAGTAGAACATCCCCTAGCATGCAGTAGAACATCCCCTAGCTTGCAGTAGAACATCCCCTAGCATGCAGTAGAACATCCCCTAGCCTGCAGTAGAACATCCTCTAGCCTTCAGTAGAACATCCCCTAGCATGCAGTAGAACATCCCCTAGCTTGCAGTAGAGCATTCCCTAGACTGCAGTAGAACATCCCATAGCCTGCAGTAGAACATCCCCTATCATGCAGTAGAACATCCCCTTGCCTGCAGTAGAGCATTCCCTAGCCTGCAATAGAACATCCCCTAGCCTGCAGTAGAACAACCCATAGCCTGCAGTAGAACATCCCCTAGTCTGCAGTAGAACAATCCCTAGCTTGCAGTGGAACAACCCCTAGCCTGCAGTAGAACATCCCCTAGCCTGCAGTAGAGCAGTACTCTTTATTTCAGTCGAACAACGCTACATATGGGTATCTTTATCGTTTGGGCGTCATTTGGTGTATAATATGTTATTCCCAGATGTGCAGGGTTATCAAGAAAACAAAATATGGGTGAAGCAAATACCCTCAAGTGGCTGTCCATGTCAGGAAAGTTTGTATTTGTGTGCTGGGATACCGATTTAGGAACTGTTCCATTTATTATCGCTCAGAGCTTGTAGTTTCGACTGTTCCAGTTCTATATATAGAGCCATTTTCATTTTACAATATTGTTCGTTGGATGTCAGTGTTAAACTGTAACAGATGGCGTCTTTCATCTTTAATTTGTTCTCGGCATGAAAGTCAAATCAAGACATCATTCAAGTAGTATTCGACTTAATCATTAGATTCTAGTCTGAAGCTTCTTCAACTAAATCCTTATTCTAAGGGATCGGCCAAGTAACATTTAGAGAGGCAGGGCTAAGTTTTCCCTGAACCAGATATTTTTCAGGCGAACCATAGATCACATTATATCTTTAACAATAACAAATCTTTAACCAAATTTTACTAAAATTCCTCGTTGAAAACTATAGAGTCAATGTTAAGTTATTTATTTTTTGAATATTTCATGTCATTTTATTTTCTGTAAAATTTGAAAACAGCAATTAAATAAAAAAAAGAAGACATTTGTAAGATATTAGAGGCTGAACACATCTGATCCCCGTAAAAACCCCGTGGATTAAAAATAAGACATCGTATTTCCACCTCTGTGTAAAAACATCCACCTGAAAAGGGCGTCCGTTGTTGTACTGAACGAATCTAATACACACTATTACACAATTCCCTTATAACGAATGTAAATGAGTTTCGTGTATGGATTGATTTATTCGTTTCTGTTTAACTTCCAGCAAGCAGTATATCAGCATATTTCAGGACGAGAAAAGGTTCAGCAATATATGACAACTATATAGAAATGAGGGAGGATGGGTCAATCGGGTCAATGACTTTTTCCGAATAAACAAATGTTGCTTAACGTGCAGGGACCGTAGCACTTTCCAAGCGCGTTAGCTACTATGGTCCACGAACAGGCTTTCTGTATTATAACCAGACAACATCACCCCTATCCCGAGGGTGCACACTAACCACCACATGAGGGCGGGATAGGCAGCTCTGTATAAGCCTATGCAATTGGTATGTGCTACATCTTCTCTAAAAGTGCAGTATTTATTAGTAAAAGCAAAGACTGGTTGGCTAGGGATGATCATAATGAGTAGAGCGACAGGGATACCCACGGACTGTTGTTTCAGTGTGCTAGAACTATAAACATCCAACCAAGTGTGTTCTTCTAGTACAAAGTGGACAACATTATCTAACTTGGTTGCCCCATGATATAGCGGAACAATTCCTGACTTGGCATTAAACAATAGTGACTCACTCATATCGACCTTATTCATTATCATCATTGACACATGGCATTCTAAATTTTTGATTTATATTTTTTAAACTTGTTCGTGACTATAGCTGAAATACATCTCATTTGACACTAAACAACAATCAATCAATTTATAGAACATACATATATCAATATGTAGCGCTTTGTGTGATATCAAGGATACACAATTAGAATCTGGAACAAGTAGGTAAATACATGTTAAGCCTGAATGTTCTCCATGAGACAATGACATTGAATCTCCCCGATTGTCCTTAGAGTAACAACGTCAATTAGTTTCTTGGAAGTCATCTTTGCAGTGTAGATTTAGGGACCCATTATTTTCTTGACTGTAGATGTAGCAACCAAATCATCGTTGCAGTGTAGATTTAGGAACCAATTATTTTCTAATCTGGAAGTGGGCCAGGGATTCTCCG
Source organism: Bathymodiolus brooksi (assembly GCA_963680875.1). Lineage (NCBI taxonomy): Eukaryota > Metazoa > Mollusca > Bivalvia > Mytilida > Modiolidae > Bathymodiolus > Bathymodiolus brooksi. The sequence goes on along the minus strand of OY804575.1, from coordinate 49,751,489 downwards.
CAAATTGTGACCAATAAAAAATGATTCCTGTTTTACTTACAAAATGTATTGGACAAGTTGTTTTAGTGAATTTTATTTCGTTTTTCTTCTTTCATCTAGGGACAAAATATGTTCTTTTGCTGAAAGAAGTGCAGGCACCGCCCCTACTAGACATCTGGTCAGTCAATATTTCAACATTTATATCAAGAATGAATTTAAAGGAATTATTAATAAGAATTGGAATTGTAGCAAGTCAGTGCCCCTAGTCCTGATCTCCCATCCACTAAAAAACATTCCGTTAGACATCGATGACAGAGCAGATGGTTTATGATGATCGATTAAATTCAGAATTGCCTAAAGTGTATGATGAAGTTGTAAAGAGCAGTTGTTTGTCCATTAATGCTGACATATCGTCATTATCTGTTCTAAGCAAAAAAGACAAGCGGAATACAGACGTGTTCTACTGTCATAGATTTAAAGAGCAGTTTGTTTAACTGTCACAGTTTAATACATATACAGACGTGTTCTACTGTCATAGATTTAAAGAGCAGTTTGTTTAACTGTCACAGTTTAATACATATACAGACGTGTTCTACTGTCATAGATTTAAAGAGCAGTTTGCTTAACTGTCACAGTTTAATACATATACAGACGTGTTCTACTGTCATAGATTTAAAGAGCAGTTTGTTTAACTGCCACAGTTTAATACATATACAGACGTGTTCTACTGTCATAGATTTAAAGAGCAGTTTGTTTAACTGTCACAGTTTAATACATATACAGACGTGTTCTACTGTCATAGATTTAAAGAGCAGTTTGTTTAACTGCCACAGTTTAATACATATACAGACGTGTTCTACTGTCATAGATTTAAAGAGCAGTTTGTTTAACTGTCACAGTTTAATACATATACAGACGTGTTCTACTGTCATAGATTTAAAGAGCAGTTTGTTTAACTGTCACAGTTTAATACATATACAGACGTGTTCTACTGTCATAGATTTAAAGAGCAGTTTGTTTAACTGTCACAGTTTAATACATATACAGACGTGTTCTACTGTCATAGATTTAAAGAGCAGTTTGTTTAACTGCCACAGTTTAATACATATACAGACGTGTTCTACTGTCATAGATTTAAAGAGCAGTTTGTTTAACTGTCACAGTTTAATACATATACAGACGTGTTCTACTGTCATAGATTTAAAGAGCAGTTTGTTTAACTGCCACAGTTTAATACATATACAGACGTGTTCTACTGTCATAGATTTAAAGAGCAGTTTGTTTAACTGCTACAGTTTAATACATATACAGACGTGTTCTACTGTCATAGATTTAAAGAGCAGTTTGTTTAACTGTCACAGTTTAATACATATACAGACGTGTTCTACTGTCATAGATTTAAAGAGCAGTTTGTTTAACTGTCACAGTTTAATACATATACAGACGTGTTCTACTGTCATAGATTTAAAGAGCAGTTTGTTTAACTGCCACAGTTTAATACATATACAGACGTGTTCTACTGTCATAGATTTAAAGAGCAGTTTGTTTAACTGTCACAGTTTAATACATATACAGACGTGTTCTACTGTCATAGATTTAAAGAGCAGTTTGTTTAACTGCCACAGTTTAATACATATACAGACGTGTTCTACTGTCATAGATTTAAAGAGCAGTTTGCTTAACTGCCACAGTTTAATACATATACAGACGTGTTCTACTGTCATAGATTTAAAGAGCAGTTTGTTTAACTGTCACAGTTTAATACATATACACACGTGTTCTACTGTCATAGATTTAAAGAGCAGTTTGTTTAACTGTCACAGTGTAATACATATACAGACGTGTTCTACTGTCATAGATTTAAAGAGCAGTTTGTTTAACTGCCACAGCTTAATACATATACAGACGTGTTCTACTGTCATAGATTTAAAGAGCAGTTTGTTTAACTGTCACAGTTTAATACATATACAGACGTGTTCTACTGTCATAGATTTAAAGAGCAGTTTGTTTAACTGCCACAGTTTAATACATATACAGACGTGCTCTACTGTCATAGATTTAAAGAGCAGTTTGTTTAACTGTCACAGTTTAATACATATACAGACGTGTTCTACTGTCATATATTTAAAGAGCAGTTTGTTTAACTGTCACAGTTTAATACATATACAGACGTGTTCTACTGTCATAGATTTAAAGAGCAGTTTGTTTAACTGTCACAGTTTAATACATATACAGACGTGTTCTACTGTCATAGATTTAAAGAGCAGTTTGTTTAACTGTCACAGTTTAATACATATACAGACGTGTTCTATTGTCATAGATTTAAAGAGCAGTTTGTTTAACTGCCACAGTTTAATACATATACAGACGTGTTCTACTGTCATAGATTTAAAGAGCAGTTTGTTTAACTGTCACAGTTTAATACATATACAGACGTGTTCTACTGTCATAGATTTAAAGAGCAGTTTGTTTAACTGTCACAGTTTAATACATATACAGACGTGTTCTACTGTCATAGATTTAAAGAGCAGTTTGCTTAACTGTCACAGTTTAATACATATACAGACGTGTTCTACTGTCATAGATTTAAAGAGCAGTTTGTTTAACTGTCACAGTTTAATACATATACAGACGTGTTCTACTGTCATAGATTTAAAGAGCAGTTTGTTTAACTGTCACAGTTTAATACATATACAGACGTGTTCTACTGTCATAGATTTAAAGAGCAGTTTGCTTAACTGTCACAGTTTAATACATATACAGACGTGTTTTATTGTCATAGATTTAAAGAGCAGTTTGTTTAACTGTCACAGTTTAATACATATACAGACGTGTTCTACTGTCATAGATTTAAAGAGTAGTTTATTTAACTGTCACAGTTTAATACATATACAGACGTGTTCTACTGTCATAGATTTAAAGAGCAGTTTGTTTAACTGTCACAGTTTAATACATATACAGACGTGTTCTACTGTCATAGATTTAAAGAGCAGTTTGTTTAACTGTCACAGTTTAATACATATACAGACGTGTTCTACTGTCATAGATTTAAAGAGCAGTTTGTTTAACTGCCACAGTTTAATACATATACAGACGTGTTCTACTGTCATAGATTTAAAGAGCAGTTTGTTTAACTGCCACAGTTTAATACATATACAGACGTGTTCTACTGTCATAGATTTAAAGAGCAGTTTGTTTAACTGTCACAGTTTAATACATATACAGACGTGTTCTACTGTCATAGATTTAAAGAGCAGTTTGTTTAACTGTCACAGTTTAATACATATACAGACGTGTTCTACTGTCATAGATTTAAAGAGCAGTTTGTTTAACTGCCACAGTTTAATACATATACAGACGTGTTCTACTGTCATAGATTTAAAGAGCAGTTTGTTTAACTGCCACAGTTTAATACATATACAGACGTGTTCTACTGTCATAGATTTAAAGAGCAGTTTGTTTAACTGTCACAGTTTAATACATATACAGACGTGTTCTACTGTCATAGATTTAATGAGCAGTTTGTTTAACTGTCACAGTTTAATACATATACAGACGTGTTCTACTGTCATAGATTTAAAGAGCAGTTTGTTTAACTGTCACAGTTTAATACATATACAGACGTGTTCTACTGTCATAGATTTAAAGAGCAGTTTGTTTAACTGCCTCAGTTTAATACATATACAGACGTGTTCTACTGTCATAGATTTAAAGAGCAGTTTGTTTAACTGCCACAGTTTAATACATATACAGACGTGTTCTACTGTCATAGATTTAAAGAGCAGTTTGTTTAACTGTCACAGTTTAATACATATACAGACGTGTTCTACTGTCATAGATTTAAAGAGCAGTTTGTTTAACTGTCACAGTTTAATACATATACAGACGTGTTCTACTGTCATAGATTTAAAGAGCAGTTTGTTTAACTGTCACAGTTTAATACATATACAGACGTGTTCTACTGTCATAGATTTAAAGAGCAGTTTGTTTAACTGTCACAGTTTAATACATATACAGACGTGTTCTACTGTCATAGATTTAAAGAGCAGTTTGTTTAACTGCCACAGTTTAATACATATACAGACGTGTTCTACTGTCATAGATTTAAAGAGCAGTTTGTTTAACTGTCACAGTTTAATACATATACAGACGTGTTCTACTGTCATAGATTTAAAGAGCAGTTTGTTTAACTTTTACAGTTTAATACATATACAGACGTGTTCTACTGTCATAGATTTAAAGAGCAGTTTGTTTAACTGTCACAGTTTAATACATATACAGACGTGTTCTACTGTCATAGATTTAAAGAGCAGTTTGTTTAACTGTCACAGTTTAATACATATACAGACGTGTTTTATTGTCATAGATTTAAAGAGCAGTTTGTTTAACTGTCACAGTTTAATACATATACAGACGTGTTCTACTGTCATAGATTTAAAGAGTAGTTTGTTTAACTGTCACAGTTTAATACATATACAGACGTGTTCTACTGTCATAGATTTAAAGAGCAGTTTGTTTAACTGTCACAGTTTAATACATATACAGACGTGTTCTACTGTCATAGATTTAAAGAGCAGTTTGTTTAACTGCCACAGTTTAATACATATACAGACGTGTTCTACTGTCATAGATTTAAAGAGCAGTTTGTTTAACTGTCACAGTTTAATACATATACAGACGTGTTCTACTGTCATAGATTTAAAGAGCAGTTTGTTTAACTGTCACAGTTTAATACATATACAGACGTGTTCTACTGTCATAGATTTAAAGAGCAGTTTGTTTAACTGTCACAGTTTAATACATATACAGACGTGTTCTACTGTCATAGATTTAAAGAGCAGTTTGTTTAACTGTCACAGTTTAATACATATACAGACGTGTTCTACTGTCATAGATTTAAAGAGCAGTTTGTTTAACTGTCACAGTTTAATACATATACAGACGTGTTCTACTGTCATAGATTTAAAGAGCAGTTTGTTTAACTGCCACAGTTTAATACATATACAGACGTGTTCTACTGTCATAGATTTAAAGAGCAGTTTGTTTAACTGTCACAGTTTAATACATATACAGACGTGTTCTACTGTCATAGATTTAAAGAGCAGTTTGTTTAACTGTCACAGTTTAATACATATACAGACGTGTTCTACTGTCATAGATTTAAAGAGCAGTTTGTTTAACTGTCACAGTTTAATACATATACAGACGTGTTCTACTGTCATAGATTTAAAGAGCAGTTTGCTTAACTGTCACAGTTTAATACATATACAGACGTGTTTTATTGTCATAGATTTAAAGAGCAGTTTGTTTAACTGTCACAGTTTAATACATATACAGACGTGTTCTACTGTCATAGATTTAAAGAGTAGTTTGTTTAACTGTCACAGTTTAATACATATACAGACGTGTTCTACTGTCATAGATTTAAAGAGCAGTTTGTTTAACTGTCACAGTTTAATACATATACAGACGTGTTCTACTGTCATAGATTTAAAGAGCAGTTTGTTTAACTGCCACAGTTTAATACATATACAGACGTGTTCTACTGTCATAGATTTAAAGAGCAGTTTGTTTAACTGTCACAGTTTAATACATATACAGACGTGTTCTACTGTCATAGATTTAAAGAGCAGTTTGTTTAACTGCCACAGTTTAATACATATACACACGTGTTCTACTGTCATAGATTTAAAGAGCAGTTTGTTTAACTGTCACAGTTTAATACATATACAGACGTGTTCTACTGTCATAGATTTAAAGAGTAGTTTTTTAACTGTCACAGTTTAATACATATACAGACGTGTTCTACTGTCATAGATTTAAAGAGCAGTTTGTTTAACTGTCACAGTTTAATACATATACAGACGTGTTCTACTGTCATAGATTTAAAGAGCAGTTTGTTTAATTGTCACAGTTTAATACATATACAGACGTGTTCTACTGTCATAGATTTAAAGAGCAGTTTGTTTAACTGTCACAGTTTAATACATATACAGACGTGTTCTACTGTCATAGATTTAAAGAGCAGTTTGTTTAACTGTCACAGTTTAATACATATACAGACGTGTTCTACTGTTATAGAATTAAAGAGCAGTTTGTTTAACTGTCACAGTTTAATACATATACAGACGTGTTCTACTGTCATAGCTTTAAAGAGCAGTTTGTTTAACAGTCACAGTTTAATACATATACAGACGTGTTCTACTGTCATAGATTTAAAGAGCAGTTTGTTTAACTGTCACAGTTTAATACATATACACACGTGTTCTACTGTCATAGATTTAAAGAGCAGTTTGTTTAACTGTCACAGTTTAATACATATACAGACGTGTTCTACTGTCATAGATTTAAAGAGCAGTTTGTTTAACTGTCACAGTTTAATACATATACAGACGTGTTCTACTGTCATAGATTTAAAGAGCAGTTTGTTTAACTGCCACAGTTTAATACATATACAGAGGTGTTCTACTGTCATAGATTTAAAGAGCAGTTTGTTTAACTGTCACAGTTTAATACATATACAGACGTGTTCTACTGTCATAGATTTAAAGAGCAGTTTGTTTAACTGTCACAGTTTAATACATATACAGACGTGTTCTACTGTCATAGATTTAAAGAGTAGTTTGTTTAACTGTCACAGTTTAATACATATACAGACGTGTTCTACTGTCATAGATTTAAAGAGCAGTTTGTTTAACTGTCACAGTTTAATACATATACAGACGTGTTCTACTGTCATATATTTAAAGAGCAGTTTGTTTAACTGTCACAGTTTAATACATATACAGACGTGTTCTACTGTCATAGATTTAAAGAGCAGTTTGTTTAACTGTCACAGTTTAATACATATACAGACGTGTTCTACTGTCATAGATTTAAAGAGCAGTTTGTTTAACTGTCACAGTTTAATACATATACAGACGTGTTCTACTGTCATAGATTTAAAGAGCAGTTTGTTTAACTGTCACAGTTTAATACATATACAGACGTGTTCTACTGTCATAGATTTAAAGAGCAGTTTGTTTAACTGCCACAGTTTAATACATATACAGACGTGTTCTACTGTCATAGATTTAAAGAGCAGTTTGTTTAACTGTCACAGTTTAATACATATACAGACGTGTTCTACTGTCATAGATTTAAAGAGCAGTTTGTTTAACTGCCACAGTTTAATACATATACAGACGTGTTCTACTGTCATAGATTTAAAGAGCAGTTTGTTTAACTGCCACAGTTTAATACATATACAGACGTGTTCTACTGTCATAGATTTAAAGAGCAGTTTGTTTAACTGCCACAGTTTAATACATATACAGACGTGTTCTACTGTCATAGATTTAAAGAGCAGTTTGTTTAACTGCCACAGTTTAATACATATACAGACGTGTTCTACTGTCATAGATTTAAAGAGCAGTTTGTTTAACTGCCACAGTTTAATACATATCTAGTGTTTGATATACACTCAGCTTCATTTAGTATAGTTTTCAATTTTTGCCGACAGCGAGAGATTTTTTATTCTTTATAATACTATTCAAGATAAATAGAATCTTCTTTCAGAAGTATGTCTAGATAAATTTAATTTAATTTCAGGATCATTCTCATCACGAGGATGTCAGCATATGATGTGTTGAAGGTATAAGTAAACTTTAGTTTATCAGATGATATATGTTGTTTTATATCATATTTTAAGTCGTCAGTCAACATGCCAGAAACTTCTGTCAGTATTATGTTTGGTTATGTATTATGTTGTTGTTTAAAAGACAATCCTTTTTTTTTTACTTCATTTGATTAAAATAATCTTAATTTATATTTCTAGTGCATTAATAGGCGTTGCTAATTTTGTATTTTGATTGGTTTTGCTTAGGTAAACTGATTTTGAAAAGCATGACCATTCTAAGTACTGAGCTATTATGTGGATAACTATTATGTAAAAACTGTCATTGACGTTCGTTATCAGATCACAAAAACGTGAAATCAAACATCTGAATACATAATGCATTACCTATGTATGTTTTGTAGATCGTTGTTTGTCATTTTGTACTTTTTTTTGGGCCATTGTGTTGTCTGTTCTTTTTCGATATACGGATTCTGATTACCCCTTTGGTATCTTCAAACTTTTCTATGAGTATGGTCTTGTAATATATTTCCGGTGTATTTTTCTTCTTATATGCATGCATGCAATATGAGTTAAACAGTTTGAAGTTGACTCGAGTATTTACGTTGATGCTCCAGAAATTGACTCGAATATTTACGCTGAAGCTCCAGAAGTTGCCTCGAGTTTTTACGCTGATGCTCCAGAAGTTGACTCAAGTATTTAAGCTGATGCTCCAGAAGTTGATTCGAGTATTTACGCTGATGCTCCAGAAATTGACGAACATCATTTTTCACTTTACTACTTTTTAACATGTTACTTTGAAAAGACAAAAATCCTGCGCATACGCACACATCGTAGATACATTACGCAACAAAGATCTCTGAAACACATTAAGAGATATTGTACAATTATAGCTTTTTGATGAGGACAATGTATGTTTGTATAGACCGATTTTAGTGTATTGAAAGAGGACGAAGTCCAAGGTCGATTCATGTATACTTTGATAAGCCGATATAAAATGGCTACAACTGTATTATTTTAAGTTAAGAAAACCTTTTCAATTAAGCACACCAGGAACGCATGACACAATCATGTTTCGTACAAAATTTCCAACGTGCTCTGTTACCCTCCATTTCCACAATAAAAGTACAAGACGGTGAGTCTATTTATTAAATGTATTTTGCATTAATAAATACGTAGTTATAAAATTTAGTGTGCACACCGCGTTTCTGGAATAATCTTCATCATGTATATTTGTTTCCTAAATATTTTTTTTAATTTATTTCTGACACAGAATGATAATAGATACACTACATTATAGCATTTCTAACATTTCTGCAGTTTTTATGTTTAAATGTTATAACATTACATTTTATAAGATAAGGGAATTCTAATTCAATAGACTGGTGGTGTTACTGCTGGATACACTGCAACTCAATATTTGAACAGATGCAGATATTTTTTTCCGCGCGTTGTGTTAGGAAAACACACAGTACAAATTACATAGTTCATGCTCGACTACAAATGTCTAGTTATTTATATTTTCAACATTACATGACGAGACCTTATTTTAACCCTGTTTTAGTTGCTGTCAAGAATAGTCAGCGTTTATTTAATCTGTAATCTTTCATTATAAAATCGATGAAAATGTTCTTTTTATTACGTAATATCTAATTAACGCCTGGCCCTTTAAGGTCTGAGTTAAATTCATGACAGAAGCAAGTTGACACACAATACCACTGTACATGAACTTCTGTATATAAATATGGTGCTGTGGTGGGTATATGGACGATGTTGTGATTGCTGAAGAATGAAAAGGGTTCAACGACAACTCGTTATAATTTAATTCTTTTTAAGGGTTGATCTGCAAGAACGGATTTTAATGCGCTTGAGAAGTGGCATTTTCCCAAAAGAGGGTTATCAATTTACTTCAAGAGAGAGGTTCACAAATTTTCCGCTTTCCTTATTTGCTTTGGTTTATTAATTGTATGCAACGTCAAATGATTAGCATTTCAGCTATGTGCATAATAGGGAAAACCTTACAGACGTTAATTCATGTAGCTAAAATGTTGCAGTGAGATTGGTTTATGATCTTCTAAGATTATAGCGTTCTTTATAATAATGCTGTTCTTCCGGTTATATTAATAACGCTGTTCTTCCGGTTATATTATTAACGATGTTCTTCCGGTTATATTAATAACGCTGTTCTTCCGGTTATATCAATAACGATGTTCTTCCGGTTATATTAATAACGCTGTTCTTCCGGATATGTGAGGGTTTGTATTTTACTCACACATAAAAAGCACTTACATGACCGCATTATTTTACTGAGAGGTGAGGTTTGGGCCCATAAAACTAGATTAACCTCGCAACTTGTTTATTATTGAAGTGCCTGTACCAAGCCAGGAAAGTGAACGTTCATGTATTTGTGTGTTAATGGTATCATTACCAAGCCTGTATCAAGCCAGGAAAGTGAACGTTCATGTATTTGTGTGTTAGTGGTATCGTTACCAAGCCTGTATCAAGCCAGTAAAGTGAACGTTCATGTATTTGTGTGTTAGTGGTATCATTGCCAAGCCTGTACCAAGCCAGGAAAGTGAACGTTCATGTATTTGTGTGTTAGTGGTATCATTGCCAAGCCTGTACCAAGCCAGGAAAGTGAACGTTCATGTATTTGTGTGTTAGTGGTATCGTTACCAAGCCTGTATCAAGCCAGGAAAGTGAACGTTCATGTATTTGTGTGTTAGTGGTATCATTGCCAAGCCTGTACCAAGCCAGGAAAGTGAACGTTCATGTATTTGTGTGTTAGTGGTATCGTTACCAAGCCTGTATCAAGCCAGGAAAGTGAACGTTCATGTATTTGTGTGTTAGTGGTATCGTTACCAAGCCTGTATCAAGCCAGGAAAGTGAACGTTCATGTATTTGTGTGTTAGTGGTATCGTTACCAAGCCTGTATCAAGCCAGGAAAGTGAACGTTCATGTATTTGTGTGTTAGTGGTATCGTTACCAAGCCTGTATCAAGCCAGGAAAGTGAACGTTCATGTATTTGTGTGTTAGTGGTATCGTTACCAAGCCTGTATCAAGCCAGGAAAGTGAACGTTCATGTATTTGTGTGTTAGTGGTATCGTTACCAAGCCTGTATCAAGCCAGGAAAGTGAACGTTCATGTATTTGTGTGTTAGTGGTATCGTTACCAAGCCTGTATCAAGCCAGGAAAGTGAACGTTCATGTATTTGTGTGTTAGTGGTATCGTTACCAAGCCTGTATCAAGTCAGGAAAGTGAACGTTCATGTATTTGTGTGTTAGTAGTATCGTTACCAAGCCTGTACCAAGCAAGGAAAGTGAACGTTCATGTATTTGTGTGTTAGTGGTATCGTTACCAAGCCTGTATCAAGCCAGGAAAGTGAACGTTCATGTATTTGTGTGTTAGTGGTATCTATTTTGCTTCTTTCTATGATTTTGATATTTGATTTTGTCATTTTATTTGATCACCACATGCATTAGTGGAGTAATGACGAACTGTGTAAAATACTATTCAACGCGTGGTGGCTTTAAAATTATCAACAATTTTCATCGAAAATCTTTAGAATTTGTTTTTATAGCATATGGTTCTAGAACTTTACCTAGATGATATATTTTTCCTCGTGACGCTTAAGTACCTTTTGTAGAATAACAGTTCTATTAAAAAAAGGTAATCTCCTTAACCAACATTTAAATATTAGCGAGTATACAAAGCCATAGTAAGAGAAAATAGGGAAAAGATGGTAAAGTCAACTGCGAACCATAATCTTATTGCCAATACCATTAAGTAATAAGTCTAAGACTGATAACTAATTATGGGATGACATGTTACATCATCATTTTACGAATATTTTTAGCAAATACCATGAGCCACAAACGTTAAACAATGCGTAACCGGCTTAAGCATCAACCTAATTTAGCAGACTATATTCGGATGTTTCTTAGTTTAGGGTTTTAAAAACGGATGACCAAGAAATTTAAGTTGTTTCTTAATCACTCTTTTAAGTACCTACGTCAGAATGGAATTCGGAATAAAAGAGTGATTCGTAAACAAAATAAACAGCATACCCGTCAAGGATGTAAACAAAATAAACAGCATACCCGTCAAGGATGTAACAAAATAAACAGCATACCCGTCAAGGATGTAACAAAATAAACAGCATACCCGTCAAGGATGTAAACAAAATAAACAGCATACCCGTCAAGGATGTAAACAAAATAAACAGCATACCCGTCAAGGATGTAAACAAAATAAACAGCATACCCGTCAAGGATGTAAACAAAATAAACAGCATACCCATCAATGATGTAAACAAAATAAACAGCATACCCGTCAAGGATGTAAGCAAAATAAACAGCATACCGGTCAAGGATGTAAGCAAAATAAACAGCATACCCATCAATGATGTAAACAAAATAAACAGCATACCCGTCAAGGATGTAAGCAAAATAAACAGCATACCCGTCAAGGATGTAAACAAAATAAACAGCATACCCATCAATGATGTAAACAAAATAAACAGCATACCCGTCAAGGATGTAAGCAAAATAAACAGCATACCCGTCAAGGATGTAAACAAAATAAACAGCATACCCATCAATGATGTAAACAAAATAAACAGCATACCCGTCAAGGATGTAAACAAAATAAACAACATACCCGTCAAGGATGTAAACAAAATAAACAACATACCCGTCAAGGATGTAAACAAAATAAACAGCATACCCGTCAAGGATGTAAACAAAATAAACAGCATACCGGTCAAGGATGTAAGCAAAATAAACAGCATACCCATCAATGATGTAAACAAAATAAACAGCATACCCGTCAAGGATGTAAGCAAAATAAACAGCATACCCGTCAAGGATGTAAACAAAATAAACAGCATACCCATCAATGATGTAAACAAAATAAACAGCATACCGGTCAAGGATGTAAACAAAATAAACAACATACCCGTCAAGGATGTAAACAAAATAAACAGCATACCCGTCAAGGATGTAAACAAAATAAACAGCATACCCGTCAAGGATGTAAACAAAATAAACAGCATACCCGTCAAGGATGTAAACAAAATAAACAGCATACCCGTCAAGGATGTAAGCAAAATAAACAGCATACCCATCAATGATGTAAACAAAATAAACAGCATACCCGTCAAGGATGTAAGCAAAATAAACAGCATACCCGTCAAGGATGTAACAAAATAAACAGCATACCCGTCAAGGATGTAAACAAAATAAACAGCATACCCGTCAAGGATGCAAACAAAATAAACAGCATACCCGTCAAGGATGTAAACAAAATAAACAGCATACCCGTCAAGGATGTAAGCAAAATAAACAGCATACCCATCAATGATGTAAACAAAATAAACAGCATACCCGTCAAGGATGTAAGCAAAATAAACAGCATACCCGTCAAGGATGTAAACAAAATAAACAGCATACCCATCAATGATGTAAACAAAATAAACAGCATACCCGTCAAGGATGTAAGCAAAATAAACAGCATACCGGTCAAGGATGTAAGCAAAATAAACAGCATACCCATCAATGATGTAAACAAAATAAACAGCATACCCGTCAAGGATGTAAGCAAATTAAACAGCATACCCGTCAAGGATGTAAACAAAATAAACAGCATACCCATCAATGATGTAAACAAAATAAACAGCATACCCGTCAAGGATGTAAGCAAAATAAACAGCATACCCGTCAAGGATGTAAACAAAATAAACAGCATACCCATCAATGATGTAAACAAAATAAACAGCATACCCGTCAAGGATGTAAACAAAATAAACAACATACCCGTCAAGGATGTAAACAAAATAAACAGCATACCGGTCAAGGATGTAAACAAAATAAACAGCATACCCGTCAAGGATGTAAACAAAATAAACAGCATACCCGTCAAGGATGTAAGCAAAATAAACAGCATACCCATCAATGATGTAAACAAAATAAACAGCATACCCGTCAAGGATGTAAGCAAAATAAACAGCATACCCGTCAAGGATGTAAACAAAATAAACAGCATACCCATCAATGATGTAAACAAAATAAACAGCATACCGGTCAAGGATGTAAACAAAATAAACAACATACCCGTCAAGGATGTAAACAAAATAAACAGCATACCGGTCAAGGATGTAAACAAAATAAACAGCATACCCGTCAAGGATGTAGACAAAATAAACAGCATACCGGTCAAGGATGTAAGCAAAATAAACAGCATACCGGTCAAGGATGTAAACAAAATAAACAGCATACCCATCAATGATGTAAACAAAATAAACAGCATACCGGTCAAGGATGTAAACAAAATAAACAACATACCCGTCAAGGATGTAAACAAAATAAACAGCATACCGGTCAAGGATGTAAACAAAATAAACAGCATACCCGTCAAGGATGTAGACAAAATAAACAGCATACCGGTCAAGGATGTAAGCAAAATAAACAGCATACCGGTCAAGGATGTAAACAAAATAAACAGCATACCCGTCAAGGATGTAACAAAATAAACAGCATACCCATCAAGGATGTAAACAAAATAAACAACATACCCGTCAAGGATGTAAACAAAATAAACAGGATACCCATCAAGGATGTAAACAAAATAAACAGCATACCCATCAAGGATGTAAACAAAATAAACAGCATACCCGTCAAGGATGTAAACAAAACGAAGAGTAAAAGCTCGATCCACACGAACAAAAACCTGGAAAGTCGGACAAATTGCTGTGGAACAGTACTCTTCTGTGTCATGTAGACCAAAATTACAGCTATCACTAAATGATAGAACGGCAATGTCACGGTACAATACGTTCAGAAGACTAACAAGGATTTTGTGCACAATACGGATGAGATTCAGATGTATTAGATAAGGGTGATCAGGAAGTCCTAATTCCCAAAGCTATTTTCCAATGCTTCCATTGGATATATGTCTGCAGTTCACTGGGACGTGAACATTCCAAGCAATTATTCCAAGACTGAATAATACATTATTTAATCAGCTTCCAGTTTATTTCTATTGTCCTCTTATCTTCGTAAACCAGAATCCAGGCGTAACAAAATGTTGATTATGTGTGATTTGTCAATTGTTCAATAACAAATAATGATGGCGATAGCTTGTGTGAGCAAGTGATTGTTGTTTATCGCCAAGTGAGCAATTATTCAGCCATATCGTGGCGAAGTTACATTTCGATAATGATGCCAGTTTTGTACTAGTTCAACACGTTTTGTTAGATTGTTATAGTGCCAGTTCAATAAAGCATTAGTCTACTGGTAGAAAAGTCGCTCCACTCGGACACATTACCCTTGTAGCGAGCTAACCCGTATTTGCTCTCTTACTCATTGATATTGAGTACTTAGTGGAGAAATAGAAAATACCAATTTAAATCTTTGATTTGACAACACAACCTTCAGTACTCGAGGTGAGCACGTTAAACATTATATGACTGATGATGCTGATAGTGGTATTAAAACAATTGAGAAGTTTTTCTTTGATAATGGGTATATTGTATGGTTTATAATGGGTATATTGTATGGTTTATAATGGGTATATTGTATGGTTTATAATGGGTATATTGTATGGTTTATAATGGGTATATTGTATGGTTTATAATGGGTATATTGTATGGTTTATAATGGGTATATTGTATGGTTTATAATGGGTATATCGTATGGTTTATAATGGGTATATTGTATGGTTTATAATGGATATATATCGTATGGTTTATAATGGGTATATTGTATGGTTTATAATGGGTATATCGTATGGTTTATAATGGGTATATTGTATGGTTTATAATGGGTATATGGTATGGTTTATAATGGGTATATTGTATGGTTTATAATGGGTATATTGTATGGTTTATAATGGGTATATTGTATGGTTTATAATGGGTATATTGTATGGTTTATAATGGGTATATTGTATGGTATATAATGGGTATATTGTATGGTCTATAATGGGTATATTGTATGGTTTATAATGGGTATATTGTATGGTTTATAATGGGTATATTGTATGGTTTATAATGGGTATATTGTATGGTTTATAATGGGTATATTGTATGGTTTATAATGGGTATATTGTATGGTTTATAATGGGTATATTGTATAGTTTATAATGGGTATATTGTATGGTTTATAATGGGTATATGGTATGGTTTATAATGGGTATATTGTATGGTTTATAATGGGTATATTGTATGGTTTATAATGGGTATATTGTATGGTTTATAATGGGTATATTGTATGGTTTATAATGGGTATATTGTATGGTTTATAATGGGTATATTGTATGGTCTATAATGGGTATATTGTATGGTTTATAATGGGTATATTGTATGGTTTATAATGGGTATATTGTATGGTTTATAATGGGTATATTGTATGGTTTATAATGGGTATATTGTATGGTTTATAATGGGTATATTGTATGGTTTATAATGGGTATATTGTATGGTTTATAATGGGTATATTGTATGGGTTATAATGGGTATATTGTATGGGTTATAATGGGTATATTGTATGGTTTATAATGGGTATATTGTATGGTTTATGATGGGAATATTGTATGGTTTATAATGGGTATATTGTATGGTTTATGATGGGTATATTGTATGGTTTATAATGGGTATATTGTATGGTTTATAATGGGTATATTGTATGGTTTATAATGGGTATATTGTATGGTTTATAATGGGTATATTGTATGGTTTATAATGGGTATATTGTATGGTTTATAATGGGTATATCGTATGGTTTATAATGGGTATATTGTATGGTTTATAATGGGTATATCGTATGGTTTATAATGGGTATATTGTATGGTTTATAATGGGTATATCGTATGGTTTATAATGGGTATATTGTATGGTTTATAATGGGTATATCGTATGGTTTATAATGGGTATATTGTATGGTTTATAATGGGTATATGGTATGGTTTATAATGGGTATATTGTATGGTTTATAATGGGTATATTGTATGGTTTATAATGGGTATATTGTATGGTTTATAATGGGTATATTGTATGGTTTATAATGGGTATATTGTATGGTTTATAATGGGTATATTGTATGGTTTATAATGGGTATATTGTATGGTTTATAATGGGTATATTGTATGGTTTATAATGGGTATATTGTATGGTTTATAATGGGTATATTGTATGGTTTATAATGGGTATATTGTATGGTTTATAATGGGTATATTGTATGGTTTATAATGGGTATATTGTATGGTTTATAATGGGTATATTGTATGGTTTATAATGGGTATATTGTATGGTTTATAATGGGTATATTGTATGGGTTATAATGGGTATATTGTATGGGTTATAATGGGTATATTGTATGGTTTATAATGGGTATATTGTATGGTTTATAATGGGTATATTGTATGGTTTATAATGGGTATATTGTATGGTTTATAATGGGTATATTGTATGGTTTATAATGGGTATATTGTATGGTTTATAATGGGTATATTGTATGGTTTATAATGGGTATATTGTATGGTTTATAATGGGTATATTGTATGGTTTATAATGGGTATATCGTATGGTTTATAATGGGTATATCGTATGGTTTATAATGGGTATATCGTATGGTTTATAATGGGTATATTGTATGGTTTATAATGGGTATATTGTATGGTTTATAATGGGTATATTGTATGGTTTATAATGGGTATATTGTATGGTTTATAATGGGTATATTGTATGGTTTATAATGGGTATATTGTATGGTTTATAATGGGTATATTGTATGGTTTATAATGGGTATATTGTATGGTTTATAATGGGTATATTGTATGGTTTATAATGGGTATATTGTATGGTTTATAATGGGTATATTGTATGGTTTATAATGGGTATATTGTATGGTTTATAATGGGTATATTGTATGGTTTATAATGGGTATATTGTATGGTTTATAATGGGTATATTGTATGGTTTATAATGGGTATATTGTATGGTTTATAATGGGTATGTTGTATGGTTTATAATGGGTATATTGTATGGTTTATAATGGGTATATTGTATGGTTTATAATGGGTATATTGTATGGTTTATAATGGGTATATTGTATGGTTTATAATGGGTATATTGTATGGTTTATAATGGGTATATTGTATGGTTTATGATGGGTATATTGTATGGTTTATAATGGGTATATTGTATGGTTTATAATGGGTATATTGTATGGTTTATAATGGGTATATTGTATGGTTTATAATGGGTATATTGTATGGTTTATAATGGGTATATTGTATGGTTTATAATGGGTATATTGTATGGTTTATAATGGGTATATTGTATGGTTTATAATGGGTATATTGTATGGTTTATAATGGGTATATTGTATGGTTTATAATGGGTATATCGTATGGTTTATAATGGGTATATTGTATGGTTTATAATGGGTATATCGTATGGTTTATAATGGGTATATTGTATGGTTTATAATGGGTATATCGTATGGTTTATAATGGGTATATTGTATGGTTTATAATGGGTATATTGTATGGTTTATAATGGGTATATTGTATGGTTTATAATGGGTATATTGTATGGTTTATAATGGGTATATTGTATGGTTTATAATGGGTATATTGTATGGTTTATAATGGGTATATTGTATGGTTTATAATGGGTATATTGTATGGTTTATAATGGGTATATTGTATGGTTTATAATGGGTATATTGTATGGTTTATAATGGGTATATTGTATGGTTTATAATGGGTATATTGTATGGTTTATAATGGGTATATTGTATGGTTTATAATGGGTATATTGTATGGTTTATAATGGGTATATTGTATGGTTTATAATGGGTATATTGTATGGTTTATAATGGGTATATTGTATGGTTTATAATGGGTATATTGTATGGTTTATAATGGGTATATTGTATGGTTTATAATGGGTATATTGTATGGTTTATAATGGGTATATTGTATGGTTTATAATGGGTATATTGTATGGTTTATAATGGGTATATTGTATGGTTTATAATGGGTATATTGTATGGTTTATAATGGGTATATTGTATGGTTTATAATGGGTATATTGTATGGTTTATAATGGGTATATTGTATGGTTTATAATGGGTATATTGTATGGTTTATAATGGGTATATTGTATGGTTTATAATGGGTATATTGTATGGTTTATAATGGGTATATTGTATGGTTTATAATGGGTATATTGTATGGTTTATAATGGGTATATTGTATGGTTTATAATGGGTATATTGTATGGTTTATAATGGGTATATTGTATGGTTTATAATGGGTATATTGTATGGTTTATAATGGGTATATTGTATGGTTTATAATGGGTATATTGTATGGTTTATAATGGGTATATTGTATGGTTTATAATGGGTATATTGTATGGTTTATAATGGGTATATTGTATGGTTTATAATGGGTATATTGTATGGTTTATAATGGGTATATTGTATGGTTTATAATGGGTATATTGTATGGTTTATAATGGGTATATTGTATGGTTTATAATGGGTATATTGTATGGTTTATAATGGGTATATTGTATGGTTTATAATGGGTATATTGTATGGTTTATAATGGGTATATTGTATGGTTTATAATGGGTATATTGTATGGTTTATAATGGGTATATTGTATGGTTTATAATGGGTATATTGTATGGTTTATAATGGGTATATTGTATGGTTTATAATGGGTATATTGTATGGTTTATAATGGGTATATTGTATGGTTTATAATGGGTATATTGTATGGTTTATAATGGGTATATTGTATGGTTTATAATGGGTATATTGTATGGTTTATAATGGGTATATTGTATGGTTTATAATGGGTATATTGTATGGTTTATAATGGGTATATTGTATGGTTTATAATGGGTATATTGTATGGTTTATAATGGGTATATTGTATGGTTTATAATGGGTATATTGTATGGTTTATAATGGGTATATTGTATGGTTTATAATGGGTATATTGTATGGTTTATAATGGGTATATTGTATGGTTTATAATGGGTATATTGTATGGTTTATAATGGGTATATTGTATGGTTTATAATGGGTATATTGTATGGTTTATAATGGGTATATTGTATGGTTTATAATGGGTATATTGTATGGTTTATAATGGGTATATTGTATGGTTTATAATGGGTATATTGTATGGTTTATAATGGGTATATTGTATGGTTTATAATGGGTATATTGTATGGTTTATAATGGGTATATTGTATGGTTTATAATGGGTATATTGTATGGTTTATAATGGGTATATTGTATGGTTTATAATGGGTATATTGTATGGTTTATAATGGGTATATTGTATGGTTTATAATGGGTATATTGTATGGTTTATAATGGGTATATTGTATGGTTTATAATGGGTATATTGTATGGTTTATAATGGGTATATTGTATGGTTTATAATGGGTATATTGTATGGTTTATAATGGGTATATTGTATGGTTTATAATGGGTATATTGTATGGTTTATAATGGGTATTGTATGGTTTATAATGGGTATATTGTATGGTTTATAATGGGTATATTGTATGGTTTATAATGGGTATATTGTATGGTTTATAATGGGTATATTGTATGGTTTATAATGGGTATATTGTATGGTTTATAATGGGTATATTGTATGGTTTATAATGGGTATATTGTATGGTTTATAATGGGTATATTGTATGGTTTATAATGGGTATATTGTATGGTTTATAATGGGTATATTGTATGGTTTATAATGGGTATATTGTATGGTTTATAATGGGTATATTGTATGGTTTATAATGGGTATATTGTATGGTTTATAATGGGTATATTGTATGGTTTATAATGGGTATATTGTATGGTTTATAATGGGTATATTGTATGGTTTATAATGGGTATATTGTATGGTTTATAATGGGTATATTGTATGGTTTATAATGGGTATATTGTATGGTTTATAATGGGTATATTGTATGGTTTATAATGGGTATATTGTATGGTTTATAATGGGTATATTGTATGGTTTATAATGGGTATATTGTATGGTTTATAATGGGTATATTGTATGGTTTATAATGGGTATATTGTATGGTTTATAATGGGTATATTGTATGGTTTATAATGGGTATATTGTATGGTTTATAATGGGTATATTGTATGGTTTATAATGGGTATATTGTATGGTTTATAATGGGTATATTGTATGGTTTATAATGGGTATATTGTATGGTTTATAATGGGTATATTGTATGGTTTATAATGGGTATATTGTATGGTTTATAATGGGTATATTGTATGGTTTATAATGGGTATATTGTATGGTTTATAATGGGTATATTGTATGGTTTATAATGGGTATATTGTATGGTTTATAATGGGTATATTGTATGGTTTATAATGGGTATATTGTATGGTTTATAATGGGTATATTGTATGGTTTATAATGGGTATATTGTATGGTTTATAATGGGTATATTGTATGGTTTATAATGGGTATATTGTATGGTTTATAATGGGTATATTGTATGGTTTATAATGGGTATATTGTATGGTTTATAATGGGTATATTGTATGGTTTATAATGGGTATATTGTATGGTTTATAATGGGTATATTGTATGGTTTATAATGGGTATATTGTATGGTTTATAATGGGTATATTGTATGGTTTATAATGGGTATATTGTATGGTTTATAATGGGTATATTGTATGGTTTATAATGGGTATATTGTATGGTTTATAATGGGTATATTGTATGGTTTATAATGGGTATATTGTATGGTTTATAATGGGTATATTGTATGGTTTATAATGGGTATATTGTATGGTTTATAATGGGTATATTGTATGGTTTATAATGGGTATATTGTATGGTTTATAATGGGTATATTGTATGGTTTATAATGGGTATATTGTATGGTTTATAATGGGTATATTGTATGGTTTATAATGGGTATATTGTATGGTTTATAATGGGTATATTGTATGGTTTATAATGGGTATATTGTATGGTTTATAATGGGTATATTGTATGGTTTATAATGGGTATATTGTATGGTTTATAATGGGTATATTGTATGGTTTATAATGGGTATATTGTATGGTTTATAATGGGTATATTGTATGGTTTATAATGGGTATATTGTATGGTTTATAATGGGTATATTGTATGGTTTATAATGGGTATATTGTATGGTTTATAATGGGTATATTGTATGGTTTATAATGGGTATATTGTATGGTTTATAATGGGTATATTGTATGGTTTATAATGGGTATATTGTATGGTTTATAATGGGTATATTGTATGGTTTATAATGGGTATATTGTATGGTTTATAATGGGTATATTGTATGGTTTATAATGGGTATATTGTATGGTTTATAATGGGTATATTGTATGGTTTATAATGGGTATATTGTATGGTTTATAATGGGTATATTGTATGGTTTATAATGGGTATATTGTATGGTTTATAATGGGTATATTGTATGGTTTATAATGGGTATATTGTATGGTTTATAATGGGTATATTGTATGGTTTATAATGGGTATATTGTATGGTTTATAATGGGTATATTGTATGGTTTATAATGGGTATATTGTATGGTTTATAATGGGTATATTGTATGGTTTATAATGGGTATATTGTATGGTTTATAATGGGTATATTGTATGGTTTATAATGGGTATATTGTATGGTTATAATGGGTATATTGTATGGTTTATAATGGGTATATTGTATGGTTTATAATGGGTATATTGTATGGTTTATAATGGGTATATTGTATGGTTTATAATGGGTATATTGTATGGTTTATAATGGGTATATTGTATGGTTTATAATGGGTATATTGTATGGTTTATAATGGGTATATTGTATGGTTTATAATGGGTATATTGTATGGTTTATAATGGGTATATTGTATGGTTTATAATGGGTATATTGTATGGTTTATAATGGGTATATTGTTGGTTTATAATGGTTATGGTTTATAATGGGTATATTGTATGGTTTATAATGGGTATATTGTATGGTTTATAATGGGTATATTGTATGGTTTATAATGGGTATATTGTATGGTTTATAATGGGTATATTGTATGGTTTATAATGGGTATATTGTATGGTTTATAATGGGTATATTGTATGGTTTATAATGGGTATATTGTATGGTTTATAATGGGTATATTGTATGGTTTATAATGGGTATATTGTATGGTTTATAATGGGTATATTGTATGGTTTATAATGGGTATATTGTATGGTTTATAATGGGTATATTGTATGGTTTATAATGGGTATATTGTATGGTTTATAATGGGTATATTGTATGGTTTATAATGGGTATATTGTATGGTTTATAATGGGTATATTGTATGGTTTATAATGGGTATATTGTATGGTTTATAATGGGTATATTGTATGGTTTATAATGGGTATATTGTATGGTTTATAATGGGTATATTGTATGGTTTATAATGGGTATATTGTATGGTTTATAATGGGTATATTGTATGGTTTATAATGGGTATATTGTATGGTTTATAATGGGTATATTGTATGGTTTATAATGGGTATATTGTATGGTTTATAATGGGTATATTGTATGGTTTATAATGGGTATATTGTATGGTTTATAATGGGTATATTGTATGGTTTATAATGGGTATATTGTATGGTTTATAATGGGTATATTGTATGGTTTATAATGGGTATATTGTATGGTTTATAATGGGTATATTGTATGGTTTATAATGGGTATATTGTATGGTTTATAATGGGTATATTGTATGGTTTATAATGGGTATATTGTATGGTTTATAATGGGTATATTGTATGGTTTATAATGGGTATATTGTATGGTTTATAATGGGTATATTGTATGGTTTATAATGGGTATATTGTATGGTTTATAATGGGTATATGTATGGTTTATAATGGGTATATTGTATGGATTATAATGGGTATATTGTATGGTTTATAATGGGTATATTGTATGGTTTATAATGGGTATATTGTATGGTTTATAATGGGTATATTGTATGGTTTATAATGGGTATATTGTATGGTTTATAATGGGTATATTGTATGGTTTATAATGGGTATATTGTATGGTTTATAATGGGTATATTGTATGGTTTATAATGGGTATATTGTATGGTTTATAATGGGTATATTGTATGGTTTATAATGGGTATATTGTATGGTTTATAATGGGTATATTGTATGGTTTATAATGGGTATATTGTATGGTTATAGGTTTATAATGGGTATATTGTATGGTTTATAATGGGTATATTGTATGGTTTATAATGGGTATATCGTATGGTTTATAATGGGTATATTGTATGGTTTATAATGGGTATATCGTATGGTTTATAATGGGTATATCGTATGGTTTATAATGGGTATATGTATGGTTTATAATGGGTATATTGTATGGTTTATAATGGGTATATTGTATGGTTTATAAGGGTATATTGTATGGTTTATAATGGGTATATTGTATGGTTATAATGGGTATATTGTATGGTTTATAATGGGTATATTGTATGGTTTATATATGGGTATATTGTATGGTTATAATGGGTATATTGTATGGTTTATAATGGGTATTTGTATGGTTTATAATGGGTATTCGTATGGTGTATAATGGGTATATGTATGTTATAATGGGTATATCGTCTGGTTATAATGGGTATATTGTATGGTTTATAATGGGTATATTGTATGGTTTATATTGTATGGTTTATAATGGGTATATTGTATGGTTTATAATGGGTATATTGTATGGTTTATAATGGGTATATTGTATGGTTTATAATGGGTATATTGTATGGTTTATAATGGGTATATTGTATGGTTTATAATGGGTATATTGTATGGTTTATAATGGGTATATTGTATGGTTTATAATGGGTATATTGTATGGTTTATAATGGGTATATTGTATGGTTTATAATGGGTATATTGTATGGTTTATAATGGGTATATTGTATGGTTTATAATGGGTATATTGTATGGTTTATAATGGGTATATTGTATGGTTTATAATGGGTATATTGTATGGTTTATAATGGGTATATTGTATGGTTTATAATGGGTATATTGTATGGTTTATAATGGGTATATTGTATGGTTTATAATGGGTATATTGTATGGTTTATAATGGGTATATTGTATGGTTTATAATGGGTATATTGTATGGTTTATAATGGGTATATTGTATGGTTTATAATGGGTATATTGTATGGTTTATAATGGGTATATTGTATGGTTTATAATGGGTATATTGTATGGTTTATAATGGGTATATTGTATGGTTTATAATGGGTATATTGTATGGTTTATAATGGGTATATTGTATGGTTTATAATGGGTATATTGTATGGTTTATAATGGGTATATTGTATGGTTTATAATGGGTATATTGTATGGTTTATAATGGGTATATTGTATGGTTTATAATGGGTATATTGTATGGTTTATAATGGGTATATTGTATGGTTTATAATGGGTATATTGTATGGTTTATAATGGGTATATTGTATGGTTTATAATGGGTATATTGTATGGTTTATAATGGGTATATTGTATGGTTTATAATGGGTATATTGTATGGTTTATAATGGGTATATTGTATGGTTTATAATGGGTATATTGTATGGTTTATAATGGGTATATTGTATGGTTTATAATGGGTATATTGTATGGTTTATAATGGGTATATTGTATGGTTTATAATGGGTATATTGTATGGTTTATAATGGGTATATTGTATGGTTTATAATGGGTATATTGTATGGTTTATAATGGGTATATTGTATGGTTTATAATGGGTATATTGTATGGTTTATAATGGGTATATTGTATGGTTTATAATGGGTATATTGTATGGTTTATAATGGGTATATTGTATGGTTTATAATGGGTATATTGTATGGTTTATAATGGGTATATTGTATGGTTTATAATGGGTATATTGTATGGTTTATAATGGGTATATTGTATGGTTTATAATGGGTATATTGTATGGTTTATAATGGGTATATTGTATGGTTTATAATGGGTATATTGTATGGTTTATAATGGGTATATTGTATGGTTTATAATGGGTATATTGTATGGTTTATAATGGGTATATTGTATGGTTTATAATGGGTATATTGTATGGTTTATAATGGGTATATTGTATGGTTTATAATGGGTATATTGTATGGTTTATAATGGGTATATTGTATGGTTTATAATGGGTATATTGTATGGTTTATAATGGGTATATTGTATGGTTTATAATGGGTATATTGTATGGTTTATAATGGGTATATTGTATGGTTTATAATGGGTATATTGTATGGTTTATAATGGGTATATTGTATGGTTTATAATGGGTATATTGTATGGTTTATAATGGGTATATTGTATGGTTTATAATGGGTATATTGTATGGTTTATAATGGGTATATTGTATGGTTTATAATGGGTATATTGTATGGTTTATAATGGGTATATTGTATGGTTTATAATGGGTATATTGTATGGTTTATAATGGGTATATTGTATGGTTTATAATGGGTATATTGTATGGTTTATAATGGGTATATTGTATGGTTTATAATGGGTATATTGTATGGTTTATAATGGGTATATTGTATGGTTTATAATGGGTATATTGTATGGTTTATAATGGGTATATTGTATGGTTTATAATGGGTATATTGTATGGTTTATATTGGGTATATTGTATGGTTTATAATGGGTATATTGCATGGTTTATAATGGGTATATTGCATGGTTTATAATGGGTATATTGTATGGTTTATAATGGGTATATTGCATGGTTTATAATGGGTATATTGTATGGTTTATAATGGGTATATTGTATGGTTTATAATGGGTATATTGCATGGTTTATAATGGGTATATTGTATGGTTTATAATGGGTATAGTGTATGGTTTATAATGGGTATATTGTATGGTTTATAATGGGTATATTGTATGGTTTATAATGGGTATATTGTATGGTTTATAATGGGTATATTGCATGGTTTATAATGGGTATATTGTATGGTTTATAATGGGTATATTTTATGGTTTATAATGGGTATATTGTATGGTTTATAATGGGTATATTGTATGGTTTATAATGGGTATATTGTATGGTTTATAATGGGTATATTGTATGGTTTATAATGGGTATATTGTATGGTTTATAATGGGTATATTGTATGGTTTATAATGGGTATATTGTATGGTTTATAATGGGTATATTGTATGGTTTATAATGGGTATATTGTATGGTTTATAATGGGTATATTGTATGGATTACTTGTAACATGTGTGTGATTATTATTAGATGTCAAGTATTTCAGCTACATATTTACCCATGACGAAAACAAGTTTAAAAACAACAAATGGAGTATGTACAAATGTAGTCCTGAGACGGACGCATCTGTGAACGGATGCTTTGATTGCCTTAAGCAAGGGGGGGATAATGGATCGTGTTTAAAAATTATATCTTTCAATGGTCAACCAAAGATCACTACTTACAAGATGTTTCGCATTATTTTCATTTAGAAAAACAATGCTTATCTATTGATTGATTGATTGATTGATTGATTGATTGATTGATTGATTGATTGATTGATTGGCGTTTTAACGTACTCTTTCAGCTGTATTCATAAAGGAGAGAAGTAAACAAACAATGAATCATGCAAGCTAAAACTTAGTGGCACAGGGATGAGCTTTTGGATGAACGCTTAGCTGAAAAAAACATGAAAAAGGATACAATGTATAATGTCGGAAATTAGGTAATGCGTTGCTGCAAGTAGTGATCTACGTACAAGGAGTGTGACACATACAAACACCAGGCACTTCCCGTCTTAGAGTCGTGTGATGCATTTGCATAACCAGCGAATGCCTCACGTCGGAGATTTATACCCTACAGCTTACATACAAGCGAAGTGGCATTCTCCAAACATGAGGCATGGGAATATAGGTCTAGGTGTGTATTGTATACCTCCCACATAACAAGAGGATGGCTCTTTATAATCATTTGTACACTGCATCGGTTGTATTTGTATTCCCCGATGTAGACTATTCTGTGACATTTTGTGTGAATTAATGTATTATTTTTGTTTAACACAATTATGTATTGATTTGAGTCCCAGATGTATGGTATCAACGAGATATAATAAATGGGTGAATTGATATTACAAACAAACACTGATAGCACGTTTCCCTATGGGTTCAATGGAGTATATTTTATTAGAACATTGTCCGAGTTCAACTGTTGAGGGCATTGCTGTACTACATAAATATCATACAATTTTTAACCTCACATAATTACAATCAATTGTGATAGGTGGATATTGTATTTCTCATTTAAATAACAATGATTGATTGCTGGTTGTAAATTGTTCAGTGGCAAATATTTCATACATATTTAGGGGGAGAACAAGTTCAACAATATGAAAACAAAAGTATTTAGAAAAGAAGAAAGAATAGGACAACCGGTGCAATGAATTTGGACTGCCACTGACGAAGTATAACATTTTGTAGAGGCTACAATGCCCATACTTATTATTTGAAATATTTTGTTTTCAAAAGAAGTCTTGTACTTGCAGGGAGCTTGACTACTATCGTTCATGGCCAGACTCTCCGTATTATAAACGCGACAACTATTATTAAGAAAACCCCCCTATCCGCAACTTGGGTACGTGATGAGCATCTCTGTGGAACCGTCACCACTGCTCAGAATTCAATAATGAATCTGTTATATATTGTATTTCAAATGCGGGAGTAATTACAAGCCATTCATCATATTCCGTGATCAGTAACAATACGTTCCATAATAACTCTTAGACCACATCTGATAACAGTACAGAGATAACAGAAACAGTTCGGTGTCTATCAATCTTGTCTATTAATGATTACGAAACGTATAAATCACACAAGACTGATAAAGTGATTTAATAAAGATAAAGATGTGTTGTTGCAGGAAACAGGACAGATAATACAATGGCCAAACGAAAAAGTAAAAAAGTACAAAGACTGATCTACAAAACACTACACAGAAAGCTAAAGATTGAGCTACACAAAAACCACAAAATGTATAATAAGACAAAATACCAATGCCCAGTCAAGAATTGGAGTAATACACAATTAAAAACATTATGCGGAACAATTTTAAGCCTTTAAAATAAAATATTATTCACTTACTATCCCCTCTCTCTCTCTCTCTCTCTCTCTCTCTCTCTCTCTCTCACACACACACACACACACACAACACGATAACTTGAGACTGTAAATAGTATACTAGTTACCATATTTACTGTTTCCTACGTTGTAAAATGTGGTCGGATTCCATGCCTTAGTTATTAAATATAGTCAGATAAGGTCAAATGTTTAGCAGACCCTAACATTAAAATATTATAAGCTATCCCAGGCATTAATCATAGAATCTTTGTACAAGTATATTATACCCAATATGCCATCCGTTCTCGGGGGTATAATTACTATTTGTCCAAACAATGCTATATTCTAACTAACCAACAGTAATATAAGTGTCATTCCTTTACCATAATTTGTATCTAACTGTAGTGTTAGATAGTTTCTCATGTTCATTTTCATCCATTTCCTTTCTAACTACAAGCTGTTCCTTTACCATAATGTGTATCTTAAGTATAATGTTGGATAGTCTCATATGTTTATTTAAATCCAAATCCTTTCTTACTACAAGCTGTTCCGTTACTTTAATTGGTATCTTAAGTGTAATGTTAGATAGTCTCTCATGTTCATTTTCATCCATTTCCTTTCTTACTACAAGCTGTTCCTTTACCATAATGTGTATCTTAAGTATAATGTTGGATAGTCTCATATGTTTATTTAAATCCAAATCCTTTCTTACTACAAGCTGTTCCGTTACTTTAATTTGTATCTTAAGTGTAATGTTAGATAGTCTCTCATGTTCATCAATTTCCTTTCTTACTACAAGCTGTTCCTTTACCATAATTTGTATCTTAAGTATAATGCTGGATAGTCTCACATGTTTATTTAAATCCAAATCCTTTCTTACTACAAGCTGTTCCGTTAATTTAATTTGTATCTTAAGTGTAATGTTTGATAGTCTCCCATGTTCATTTTCATCCATTTCCTTTCTTACTACAAGCTGTTCCTTTACCATAATTTGTATCTTAAGTATAATGTTGGATAGTCTCACATGTTTATCTAAATCCAAATCCTTTCTTACTACAAGCTGTTCCGTTACTTTAATTTGTATCTTAAGTGTAATGTTAGATAGTCTCTCATGTTCATTTTCATCCATTTCCTTTCTTACTACAAGCTGTTCCTTTACCATAATTTGTATCTTAAGTATAATGTTAGATAGTCTCACATGTTTATTTAAATCCAAATCCTTTCTTACTACAAGCTGTTCCGTTACTTTAATTTGTATCTTAAGTGTAATGTTAGATAGTCTCTCATGTTCATTTTCATCCATTTCCTTTCTTACTACAAGCTGTTCCTTTACCATAATTTGTATCTTAAGTATAATGTTGGATAGTCTCACATGTTTATCTAAATCCAAATCCTTTCTTACTACAAGCTGTTCCGTTACTTTAATTTGTATCTTAAGTGTAATGTTAGATAGTCTCTCATGTTCATTTTCATCCATTTCCTTTCTTACTACAAGCTGTTCCTTTACCATAATTTGTATCTTAAGTATAATGTTGGATAGTCTCACATGTTTATTTAAATCCAAATCCTTTCTTACTACAAGCTGTTCCGTTACTTTAATTTGTATCTTAAGTGTAATGTTAGATAGTCTATCATTTTCATTTACATCCAAATCCTTTCTTACTTCAAGCTGTTCCGTTACTTTAATTTGTATCTAAAGTGTAATGTTAGATAGTCTATCATTTTCTTTTTCTTCCATAACCTTTCTTACTTCAAGCTGTTCCCTTACCATAATTTGTGTCTAAGTGTAATGTTAGATAGTCTATCATTTTCATTTTCACTTACATCCATATCCTTTCTTACTAATTTAAAGATACTCCAACCAAGTTTACTCAAAAGAGGTGTTATTCAATATAAGTATAACAAATAATCTGAATATCTCCATCG
This sequence comes from Bathymodiolus brooksi, assembly GCA_963680875.1. Taxonomy (NCBI): domain Eukaryota; kingdom Metazoa; phylum Mollusca; class Bivalvia; order Mytilida; family Modiolidae; genus Bathymodiolus; species Bathymodiolus brooksi. Next base: position 49,720,739 of record OY804575.1, on the reverse strand, counting down.
ACTGAAATCATTAGGCTCTCTTTGATATTCTACAACATTATGATCACTATATAACAGGTACTAAAGAAAGGGAATATAAGAGGATATAATGGAAAGATTCAGATTTACCTATAAACAGGCCAGCCACCAAACGACCACTTACACGAGATGTTGCTAGTTGTCTTTTACATGTACAGTATATGTGATGTTTTATACACGAAACACTCGTCTATGTCCCGTCATAAAGGGTCGGGTGTGCATATGATTCATCACAAACAGAAGAGAAACGGGGTCAATATATCCGTGTTCTCTCGGGTCAACGGGTAATGTATATTGAACATTTTATTTCAACCAGTGCAAAAATTCAAAATTTGATGAAAAGTCAGATGATTCATTCAGCTTGTCATTGTTGCTTTAAATTTCCTGAATTGTAGAAATTGACGAGTAGGCATATGTTTATTACTATTATTGTTCGTGGCTTAGCTCTGTCTTAGGTAATATTCCAATAAAATTATGGTGTTAAATTGTAACTTAAACACTTACAAATTAAACAAAGAATGTGAATAACGACACCGCAATGTACAACTATAAAGTAATATCAACCAATAAATTAGCAGGATAGAATTAGATTAAAACCAAGAGAGTAGACATAGAATATAAGTCTATATTTAACTGCAGAGAGAGAGAGAGAGAGAGAGAGAGAGAGAGAGAGAGAGAGATAATTTAATTTAAATAAGATAAAATTACATCTCCTGTGATATTTGTAATCAAATCGGCTTTTTATAGTGATATTATAGAATCCTTGTCAGATATCGCCAACATCAACAGTCAACTAGAATATGAACACGACTCTGATGAAACACATTCACTGTATTGTTCTTCATCCTTCACTTGGCTTTAAGCACCAACCACTCACTGAATTTTATTTGGTTATTTTTCATATAATTACTAGTATGTCATTGACAACACATTCGTGAGCAGGATATGAAGAACAAGCATTGACATTGTCTGTGAATGGCAGACCAGGTGGGATTCGTTTGTTTTATAATGAAGGGGTCATTGTTAGAGTTATGGTGTTTAACGTCACTTTCAACAATATGTCAGTTATATCGTGGCTGTCAGTTTTATTGGTGGAGGAAATGCGGAATACCTGGAGAAAACCACCGACCTCTCGCAAGTTACCGACAAACTTTATCACATATTGTTGTATCGTATACATCTCGCCTCAGTAGGATTCGAACTCACAATACTAGTGGTGATAGGCACTGATTACATAGATAGTTATATATCAAACTACCATACGATCACGACCACAACGGTCCTCTGTTTAAAATAAGAGGTCCCGCTTCACTCAAAATGCACACTGTCAACTGGAAAGGTTTATAATCTCCAAACAAGAGAGAATACCCTCACGATTGTCGGGTTTGTTTTTAAATTATAGACGGAACCATGAACTATCCAACTGTAATACAGTTTCCATGGTGTTATCACCACCTCATGTCGATACTCCACTTATAATAGTTCTGAGGATTATTATATGAGGCAAAAAGATGAGTTAGCTGTCAAATATAAATCCAAGAAATTGCTATTGTTAGTTTCTTCTAATATTTTTGCGCTGCATATTTTGTCCTCTAAAACATCCGCATAGAGATATTTTGAGAAGTTTGCTAAGCTATTTATTTTAAAGGTAAATAATGTGACATAAAGATGTTACATTACAGAAGACATATTTCTTGTTCAAAACAAAATGACTACAAAGATGGAGTTTACATTTACTTTAAAATATCTGTCTGATAGCAACAACAGACATGAAAACGGATACATTATATCAAACAGATCATTTAAAATTCCATTCTATTATGTTGTGTATACGCATTAAGGTCGAATAAAATAGATAAAAACGTACATTTTTAGCAAAGACGTTTCGTATGATACACAAGACGTACAACAAAACATAAAATGGAACAGTATATCTTAGCTCAAACAGAATTGTTCTATATGTCTAAACATATGCTTTAAAATCTGATTCAACCCACCATTTCTTTAGAAATGTCTGTACCAAGTCAAGGTCATTACGGTGTTCACAGTTTTCCGGTTGTTGACTGATTTTGTCTGTTTATATACTTATGAGCTTTGACTTTCCCTTTGTAAGATTGTTCGGAGTTCGGTAATTTTGTTATTACCCTTATGTCTAAAATATTGTGTAACATAATAAATATACAACTATAATAAGATTGTAATAGCTATTAAATTATATATTTCTTCACAGACTGATCATTAAGACAGATGTTCTGAATTGTTTGCTGAATGAATAGATGAACTGTGTATCATACAACTCATTATCTCAAAGCAATGGCTCATATTTCTGCATATGCAAGCATTTTAAGAAATGTTTATTATAATAACGACAGTAATCTCGGATGGGCATATCGAATGTAATTTTGAACGGAAACCTCCCTAGTGGTCATTGTCATTCTTGGTTGAATTTGAAGAAGTTGGTTTAGAGACATTTTTATGTATCTATAATGTGTAAAGAATTCATTAACATATAAATCTATTATTCTCCATTTCATTCCAGCTTACAATGTAGAATGTTTGTTATTGAGACACCTTGGATGGATGATGTACCATTGGGTATCAATTTTTAGAGTAAACCACCCAATGATCACCCCTGTCAAGTTCGGTTTACTACGGACTGGCTATTTCTTAGAAGAAGTTAAAGATTTATTTTTATACTCATATGAGTCGGAGTTTCTTCAAAAGCTTGTAAAAGATAAGAAGATTCATGAGGCTAGAGCCTTTAATTTCACATGCAGGTATATTGATGACGTTTTATCTATCAATAAATCTAGATTTGCAGAATTTCTTCCATTGATATATCCTCCAGAGCTGGAAGTTAAAGAGACCACAGATACAGCTTCGTCTGCATCATTTTTGGACTTATACCTCGAATTTGACGACAGTGGTCAACTCAGTACTAAAATTTATGATAAACGGGACGACTTCAATTTTAAAATCATAAATTTTCCAAATATGTGCAGTAATATACCAGCTTCTCCTGCATATGGTGTTTACATCTCGCAATTGATTCGTTATGCAAGGGCCAGTAGCAATTATTCTGATTTCCTGAAACGTCATCTTCATCTGAGAAACAGGTTACTGGACCAGGGCTATACAAAGATTCGCCTTATTCGATCTCTTAAAAAGTTTATATTCCGATACCAAGATCTTGTCGAAATATATTCCGTCTCTGCAGAGACGATGATAAACGATGCATTTTCACATAGTGAAAATGTATAAAGATAAGGAAGTCAACAAAAATGTCAAAAATATTTTTTTATCAATGTATGACGTAAAATTGTTTTTGACATTTGCTTCACTGGGTTTGGTACTGCTTTGACAACTATTTTACCTATTTTATTCCAGTATTGTTATAAATACTATTATAGTGACAGCCGGCACCTTTGAGCCATAATGAAAGCGGGAGGTTTGGCGCTTTAAAATCTGATTCAACCCACCATTTCTTTAGAAATGCCTGTACCAAGTCAGGGTCATTACGGTTTTCACAGTTTTCTGGTTGTTAACTGATTTTGTCTGTTTATATACTTATGAGTTTTGACTTTCCCTTTGTAAGATTGTTCGGAGTTCGGTAATTTTGTTATTACCCTTATTTGCAAAATCGACAATAAATAGCAAATTAACAAATTTCACTGAAAATCGATATCAAACAATTCATAATCATATGGGCACACAAGACTAGTTTTATAACACTACTTTTTATTGAAGTGCATATGCAAGCAAGGATACGAAACTGAGCGGTCATGTATATGTGTTCTGTGCTTTGCCTCTGTTTTTGCGATTTTTTTATTGGATTTTGAAACAGTTAGGACGTTGTGTACATGTAAGCGAAGTTTCAATTTGTACCAGTGATTTCAGAAAAGTTTAAAGTGTAAAAGGTTAACGACGACGGACTCCGTCTGGTGTCAAAAGCTTGAATGGCCTTTGGCTAGATAAGCTAAAATCTGTAAACATACGTATTACATGTACTATCAAGTACACAGGAAGGACTACACAATTCTTTAAATGTATTAAGTAATGTTTGCTCTTCTTGGAAACTGGATGTAAACCAAGAGAAATTAAAGGCCATTGTAATTAATTAAAATGGTAAAACATACATGAATAGTTTTAACTTAAAAGGAAAACACCTGGAAACAGTGAAATCATACTGTTATCTTGGAGTGACAATCAAATATACAGGTAATCTTAGCATTTCCAGTAAATTACTAATGGAAAAGGGTAGAAAAGCTTGGTTTAAAATAAAAAAGACTATTGGTTTAAATAACCCCTGTAATCTCCTTGAAAAACTTTTTGATAATTTAGTAGTCCCCATAATTTTGTATGGCTGCAAAATTTGGGAAGTTGACCACTGTTTTAAAGATAGTGAACCATTTGAACACCTACACATTAAGTTTATTAAAGAAGTATTAGGTGTCTATTGCAAGGCAACTAATGCTGCTTGTCTAGCAGAATTATACAGATACCCTTTAAGAGGTAGGATACAATTAGCAACAAGTAAATTTTAGAACATATCTTAAATGCAAATAACTCACTTGTTAACAAAGTATATAGTAGTACTGCAAAAAACAGTAACTGGTTAAATAGTGTAAAGGATTGAGTAAATAAATTAGGATTTGGACGCCTGAATTTCCATACTAATAATATTGCATTTTACTTGACAAATATAAAGCAACGAATCCATGACCATGCAATTCAAAACCTTAATTGCTCAATTAGAGAATGTTCGAAACTAGTTTTTTTTTCAAAATGTGTTCAAGATTAATGAAAGACCTGCATACACTGATATATATATAAATTTAAACAGGGTAGGTCTACTCTATGCAAATTTAGAATTAGTGTCCACTCTCTTGAAACTGAGAAGGGCAGGTACTATAATATTCCACGTGAAAATCGTGTTTGCTTATCATGCAAAGCTGGCAAAGTAGAAGATGAATTACATCTTTTCCTTGACTGCCCATCTTATACACATTTAAGGCAAGACTTTTTTGAAAAAATAAAAAGTATCTTAGGTGAAGTAAATCAAAAAGTTTTCAATAAACTTCAAATGATAGCCCTACTGAACAGCAATTCACCAACACTTCTCAATATCATTGTCAATTTTATGAATAAATGCATGTCCAAGAGAAATTCATCCTAGTCAACGTTTATATAACAAATAAAATGAGTACATTTTCACTCTATATATATATTTATATATGTACGTATGTAAGCTGTCGCTCCCACATGTATTGATATTATATATATTTTACATGTATATCTTTCTTTATGTGTCATAACCATCTATTGTAAATGTGTTAGTACCAATGAATATTGTCTATTGTCTATTGACTATTGACTATTGACTATTGACTATTGACTATTGTCTATTGACTATTGACTATTGTGTATTGTCTATTGACTATTGTCTATTGTCTATTGACTATTGACTATTGACTATTGTCTATTGACTTGTCTATTGACTTGTCTATTGACTATTGACTATTGTCTATTGTCTATTGACTATTGTCTATTGTCTATTGTCTATTGTCTATTGACTATTGTCTGTTGTCTATTGCATATTGCCTATTGTCTATTGACTATTGACTATTGTCTATTGACTATTGTCTGTTGTCTATTGACTATTGACTATTGACTATTGTCTATTGACTTGTCTATTGACTATTGACTATTGTCTATTGTCTATTGACTATTGTCTATTGTCTATTGAATATTGTCTATTGTCTATTGACTATTGTCTATTGACTATTGTCTATTGTCTATTGACTATTGTCTATTGTCTATTGTCTATTGTCTATTGACTATTGTCTATTGTCTATTGACTATTGTCTATTGTCTATTGTCTATTGTCTATTGAATATTATACAGTTATTTAATGGGTGTGGATGCAATAGACCAATCTATTTGTTCTGAGGTGCTGGGAATGACCAAGTGTTCTATTGCATGAGGCCAACGGCCGAATGCAATAGAACACTTGGTCATTCCCAGCACCGAAGGACAAATAGTTTGGTTTATTGCATCCACACCCATTAAATAACTGTTTTATTTCCTAATTAAACAGAAGCAAGGTAGCGGACATGACTTTAATATATTCATCCATATATTGTAGAAAAACTGATGAAAATGATTTATTTGTTGAATTAGATAACAATAAATAAGTGGAAATAGAGTAAAAAGTCCTAAATTTTTATTACACGTTTTTCAATATTATTATTTAAATATTAAAATTTTGAAATTTTATGAAAACTGAAATGTTTGAAATTTTTTGAAAATTTTGAAATCTTATGAAAACTGAAATGTTTGAAATTTTTTGAAAATTTTGAAATCTTATGAAAATTTTTATTTTTTTTTAATTTGAAATTTTTGAATATTTTGAAATTTTTGAAATTTTGAAGTTTTGAAATTTTTTGTCCAATGAAAAAAAGGTTCAAAGGTCAGTTCAATAGTCTGTCGTGCAATAATCTCTTGAAGATTATTGACGCGTCAATAGATCACAGGGGAGCAAAAAACGCAAAAATATCTTAAAATATGTAGTTACTTAATAAACAAGAAAAGAATTACAATAAGGTAATAATGTCTATTGTCTATTGTCTATTGTCTATTGAATATTATACAGTTATTTAATGGGTGTGGATGCAATAGACCAAACTATTTGTCCTGAGGTGCTGGGAATGACCAAGTGTTCTATTGCATGAGGCCAACGGCCGAATGCAATAGAACACTTGGTCATTCCCAGTACCGAAAGATAAATAGTTTGGTCTATTGCATCCAAACCTATTAAATAACTGTTTTATTTCCTAATTAAACAGAAGCAAGGTAGCGAACATGACTTAAATATATTCATGCATATATTGTAGAAAAACTGATGAAAATGATTTATTTGTTGAATTAGATAACAATAAACAAGTGAAATACAGAGTAAAAAGTCCTAAATTTTTATATTACATATGTTTTTCAATATTATTATTTAAATATTAAAATTTTGAAATTTTATGAAACCTGAAATTTTAGAATTTTTTTGAAATTTTTGAAGTTTTGACATTTTTTTTAAATTTTGAAATTTTGAACTTAAACTTAAAAAAAAAAATATTTTAGAATTTTGAAATTTTCTGAAAATTTTAGAAATTTTGAAATATTTTGAAATTTTTGAAATTTTGAAATTTTTTGAAATTTTTGAAGTTTTGAAATTTGTTGTCCAATGAAAAAAAGGTTCAAAGGTCAGTTCAATAGTCTGTCGTGCAATAGTCTCTTGAAGACTATTGACGCGTCAATAGATCACAGGGGAGCAAAAAATGCAAAAATATCTATAATGTCTATTGTCTATTGTCTATTGTCTATTGTCTATTGTCTATTATTACCTAATTGTAATTTTTTTCTTGTTTATTAAGTAACTACATATTTTAAGATATTTTTGCATTTTTTGCTCCCCTGTGATCTATTGACGCGTCAATAGTCTTCAAGAGACTATTGCACGACAGACTATTGAACTGACCTTTTGAACCTTTTTTTCATTGGACAAAAAATTTCAAAACTTCAAAAATTTCAAAATTTCAAATATTTCAAAATATTTCAAAATTTCTAAAATTTTCAATATATTTCAAAATTTCTAAAATATTCAAAAAATTTCAAAATTCTAAAATAACAAAAAAATAAAAAAAATTTCAAACATTTCAGTTTTCATAAAATTTCTAAATTTTAATATTTAAATAATAATATTGAAAAACGTGTAATAAAAATTTAGGACTTTTTACTCTGTATTCCACTTATTTATTGTTATCTAATTCAACAAATAAATCATTTTCATCAGTTTTTCTACAATATATGGATGAATATATTTAAGTCATGTCCGCTACCTTGCTTCTGTTTAATTAGGAAATAAAACAGTTATTTAATGGGTGTGGATGCAATAGACCAAACTATTTGTCCTTCGGTGCTGGGAATGACCAAGTGTTCTATTGCATTCGGCCGTTGGTCTCATGCAATAGAACACTTGGTCATTCCCAGCACCACAGGACAAATAGATTGGTCTATTGCATCCACACCCATTAAATAACTGTATATTGTCTATTGTCTATTGTCTATTGAATATTGTCTATTGTCTATCACACTGGTTACAATTTAACCGAATAATAAATACCAACTTAAAATTATCCAATCAATAAAAGCATCAATTTATAATGGACCTTCTACATTTTTTTGCAATTTAGATTTAGTAAAATTACGCTGAACTCCAAGTGATGACAAGAGGCCCTCATTGTCAACTTGACTCAATGCTGAATCTTAGTACATGTAGAAATGAAACAAGAATTACTTAGATTATATAGCAAACATTGAATTATCACTTTCATCAAGAAATAAAACAAGAATTACTTACATTCTATAGCAAACATTGAATTCTCACTTCCATCAATTCCTATTACAACTGTTTTTCCAGTGTTATTTGGCACCGAACTTTCAGCCATGTTTTATTTGGAATAAATATCTACAACAGTCCTTCAACAAAAACAAATGCACTGCTCAAATACAGATCGGGTCAATATAAGTTATGCAGCTTAACCCCATCCTTTTTATGAATACGATATGATATTCATATTGTGTATAAGATCCGCTATCATTGTTTATATCTTCTACGTACAATTATCAGTTTGTAATCGATTATGATATGAAATGATATTAAATCGAATTTGATATTAAACACCAGGGAAACGAGATTTCTAACATAACAACAAAAGTGAGTTTACGGTTGGTAGTTTTTGTTCACGCTTGATTAATTTTACCTTGTTTAATAACTGATGTACGTTGTGTGTACGAATCGTTTACCACTCTAGAATCTTCTGTGGTAAATGTCAAATATGTATGAAATAGACTAAACACCTGCTTGTGTTTTATTTCAATTAAATGATAGTATGTGTGTTCGTTTCATGAAATATACATCAAACGAAAGTTTTTTTTTTCATTATTATTTATTTATCATTATTTCTTGTTTAACGTTACTCCTCAGAAATATGTTAGCCATGTCTTGGAGTGGAATATTATTTGAATACCTAAAAATAAAACAAGGACATACAGGTTGAGTTACTTATGTCAAAATATAAAGTAATAAAAACGTAAATATCTAATTTAGTGCGCACGAGTACTTGCTGGAATACCCTTTATCGGGTACGCTTCATAATCAACATATTAGAAAACCAAATAGTTGTCCAGTCTTTGGGAGCAAATGAACAACAAGTACCTAAACATGATAGCTACAAATAAATATGTTAAATTAAAGAATATGATTGATTGATTGATTGATTGATTGATTGATTGATTGATTGATTGATTGATTGATTGATTGATTGATTGATTGATTGATTGATTGATTGATTGATTGATTGATTGATTGATTGATTGATTGATTGATTGATTGATTGATTGATTGATTGATTGATTGATTGATTGATTGATTGATTGATTGATTGGTGTTTAACGTCCAGCGAGCAATTTTTTCAGCTATATTCAGGACGAGAACATTTAAAAATTTAAACGCCACGGGACTCGAAACAAGGAAAGGTGATGGGTAAAATTAAAGAATAGGATACTATTAGAAAAAAAAACAGTAGAAAAATAAGTCTATTAACATTAAAAAAAAATCATATCTTTTAGTCTAAACATGATAGAAAATGTATATTCTAAACGCAATGACTCATAATTAACTAAAGTAAACAGTTATCGACTAAAAGACTCCAAGGAAAAATTTAATTAGATTTTTAAATATTAAATACAGATAACAATATCCTTTGGGTAATCATTGATATATTCCAAACACTACCTCGTTCTTCGTTTACATTTTGATGCCATGAACTATTATCATGTCACGAAGATGGTGCTTGTAGTTTATGCATTGATTAGAACTTGTACTATGACTGTTTTGTTTACGTTGTATGTTTATTGACAGTAGATACGAATTGTATAAACATGAGGACCCCACAAGAATCACGATTTTATTTATTCTACTAAAAATAGTTCATTTAATTTCCCATTAGGCTCGCGAAATCAAAACATAATATTCCAAGGACTACACATAGGTTAAATAGGGGGTAAGACAAACAACTGGAGGTAAAGACGAGGCGAACGTCGGTCGTAACGGACATCAGAACACGGAACTCAGAACGTATGATAGTACAAAATGTTGGACATTACTATACGCAAGCAAATATGCTGACGAATCGGTCAACAGCTCTTGTCGTGTACTCGGTTTTAGATAGGCTTATTGCTGATTGGTCGGTTGAAATATGAACCATGACATGACACTACACAGGATGGCTGTCGTTAGATAATAAACGTTAGAAAATACCGAAGGGGCAATAAAACAGGGACAATGTAGAGAAACTGTCGACATAGGGTACACAAGACGAGGAAAATCAAAACAAAATCACAACACGTGTTGGACACCACTGTGCACAAACAAACACAACACAGCAGCGAAAGAAAGAAAACATCTACGTAAAAAGTCAAAGATCCATTGTCATTTGAGATATGGATCCTTCATAACGGTCAACCAGATTGTGAAGACGATCGTAGAATTTTTGTAGCGATGACTTCAACCACATTATTAACTAGATATTAGTGTAGTTAATGGAAAAGTCGCTGTTAAACAACAAGGAGGTAGTATTTCAGCGATGATTATGAAGACAACAAGTTTACAAGCTGAGAACATTAGATACACCCATACATAACGCCACATTTGAAGAAGCCACTGGGTCCAAGTTCTATACCCTTGTGATGAATGAGCCAAACAAAATGTATATGGCGATATCAATAATAACAATCATATTTTGTATCTTAAATGTTGATTTAAAGCTGCAAAAGGCGATACTGAGATTGATCTATTGGATGACATTTAGATTGCCACAGGGAAACAAGAATATAAATGGGTAAGGTCGGAAAAGTTGCATTGGAACGGGCCACCAACGATCACTCCAAACAACTTAGTGCTTCTAGTAACGATCGTGACACTAATTTACCTCCCGTCCTGATACGACCTCTGCATCTGATTCGTTCGACAAACTAGTGGACGTCCATGTGAAGAAACGTTGGACTATTTCTTAATTCTTATTGGTCGCCATTTAAGCGATTAGTAATTTGTAATACCTGTGTGAATCTCACATCATATATGCCTGTCACACATGTACAATCATGTTATAATAATTCATATTGCAATATCAAGCGTCTTTCGCAATAGACGTTGATCTGCTTTGTGACACCAAGCTTTTCCTACGAAATTGATTGCACCTGTAATCGTTTAAGACACGATAAATGTCATTGGAGCTTTGAATCATTACTTCAGTGATCTTCATGACGAGAACAAGTTTGCAAACAAAACACTATGTAGTTTAACTTCGGCGTTGTGGATAATATATGAATGAAACTTAAAAAGAAATATTGGATAAGATCGGAAAATGTTACCTTGCAACGGGCCATCAGCGACACCTCCCAACAAACCGCTGCTCGTCATGAAAAACCAAGTGTATCACTTCCCTTACACGAGGCTTTTATTTACGTCACATATATGGTGAGTTGTGTACTAGTTAGTATTTGATTCGTCCCGCCCAACTATTAGATGCCGATTTTGAAGGATTGTAACCCATCGATCTCGGACAGAACATGTCCTATTTATAACTCAAATGTTGTTATCAGTAGAATGACATACCAGTGGCGATTTGTTTTTATTTATTCAAGTTTTCTGTTCATTCACTAACGCAATGAAATCAAAATCATGGAATAATATGTTAAAATGAAATTAAGTATCTTTAGTATGGTCTTACGTTTATTATGGTTAGTTTATTTCTTGCGTGCTTACCTCGAGGACGGTTAATCATGGGTTTGAACCCCGGTCGGGTCAAACCAGACTGCATTTACAGTTTCTCACATAGCATGAAGCAGTAAGAGAGCAACAGCAAAGACGGATTGATTCGGAATCAGGATAATGTGCCGGGATGGAGTAATATCTCTACCTTTGGACTGTTTTAGTTGTTTCACTATAAAAATCAAACTCAAACTCAGCGTTTTCGCCTGGTACAAAATAGACTCTGTCATTATAGAAAACACTAATTTGTTCTCGCCACGATATAGCTGAAAAATTGATCGCTTCCTTGCGTTAAGCAACACTTACTCAGTATACATGAAATAATACACTTAATCTTCTCAAACTGAGAGATATGGACATTACCTGATTGAGATCAAATACAATTTTGAAAATGTAGCAACATAATTAACACCAGGTGTCAAAAACTAATATGTATACTTTTATCTGTTTTGTTTAAAGATTGAAATGACATTACGACACAATTAATTGCCCTTTTTTGTTTGGGAGAAAGGATATGTAGAGTTAAATATATATAATAAATAAATTGTATTTTGTGTGGACTATCAAGTATAATGGGTGTTAGGTAAAGTTACTTTTTTATTTTATTGTTCACTGTTGCCTAGAAAAAGTGTAGTTATTGTGAGCCATAATATGCAGTCCTGTGACACTATGTATTTCAAACTGAAGTTTTGGAATAAACTAGATCTTGATGTGTTACAAAATATAATGTTAAAAAACAAGGCTAATCAGTGTACATACATCAGTATCTTGATTGTAGATAAACCTCGTCGAAATTATTTAGATAATTTAACCTTTAGACATCGTCAATGAATGACTTAATCAAGATAAATGGTTGGTTTATGGTGCTTAATGCCACTTTCAACAATATTTCAGCTATATCGTGACGGTCAGTTATATTGGTGGAGGATACCGGAATACCCTGAGAAATCCACAGACCTGTCGCAAGTCACTGACAAACTTTATCACATAAAGTTGTATCGAGTACACCTCACCATGAACAGCTAGATAAATAAGTCATAGATTGAAATTATTAGTATAAAGCAATGGCGTTTTGAATGAAATAAACACACCAAAAAAGGAAAACTATTACAAAAACAACAGGTCTTTGTCCAGAGAGCAATTTCTAATAGACAAGGAGAGACAACTCTATCATATTTTCTTTTTTGCACATATGCTTAATTATATTTGCTTAATTTGACCCCTTTTATTTTTAATATATTTTCTATCTTTTATTTAAAAACAAATAATTGATTGATTGTTGTATTACGTTAAATGGGCAGCAATTCAGCATACATATTCAATACTAAAACAAGTTTAAGCAAATTTGTGCATGTTCTTTATTGTTTCATGTACATGTATTTGGTTAACTATTGGAATTCTATTTATTAAGATTAGAGGGATCAACAGTCCTGTCACATTTGCTTGTGGGTGTCTCAAGCCAGGACATATAATTCAACTGACTTTTGTTGTGGTCTTTTTCATGTTTACGGTGAGCTGGGCATGTTCGTGTTGTTGTGGTTCGAAAGATTGTACACGTCTACAATAAATGTTACCCCTTCTAATGATCAATGGGGACAAACATATTTAATCGAAGGACAGGCAATTGGACAAAAATCAAACAAACAATGGTCGACAAAGCAGTACACATAAAAGTCCGTTGTTGAACTCGTGAATAAACTTTCCAGATGATTAGCCCTAATTACATAATTAATTCCTAGTCCCATACTTACCCAGTGCAATGATTAAGTTTTGTTGTTGAACTCTTTGTTAATCAATGTATTAACTAATCATATTTTAATTATTGAATTAGCTAATTATGTGATTAGGAATGAATCCTGTAATTAAGGCTAATCACATGACTAGCGTAATCACAAGTTCATCAACGGACCCCAGGGATGTAGTCAGGTGCTCCGGAATGATAAGTAATTCTCGACCAAACTAGTGGCATTCGCCTGGTTATTACAACACCAACATCATCTGATAACTGAAATCGTGTTGGACAATATTATATGTAAATATATAAAAATTAAATAAATACAAAAATAATCCCTTCAAAACAAATGGGTGTAAAAACGAATCGAACATCATTTTAACACGGAAATTAATTTTGTAGCGAGCGTTACAAAACGGATCTAAAAACTTGAATTAAACTTTGAAGATATCAAAGGGATAAGCATGCGTCGCAAAGAGAAAAACAGACAACACAATGGTCAAACAAAACCAAAAAAAACAATAGAAAGAGGACAAACAATTATCCACAAAATACTACAGAAAATAAAAGATTGAGCATCACGTATCACACAAAATCCCGGGATAAACTCGGATGCTCCCTAATGGCAAGCCGTTCCTGCTCCTCTAGCGGTATCCATCGTGTTAGTCCTGTCAAAAATCAGGTAGAGTGTCATCAATGGGGAAAGGGCGACATGATGAGTGCGACAAAGGGAACATATTCGTGCATAAATTTGTGACACAGATATTCCCTAACGGTTAACTAAGTCAAGACCAGTAACACAAAATCAACAAGGACCCAACTAAAAAGCGCGGACGACATCTGGATATAAAATCCTGTGATAAGTCCTGAAAGTAAGAAAGATGGAAGCAACTATATATCTATGATCATCATATAAAACTACATAACGCTTGGCATTTCACATAAAGAATTTATTATTGTTTTGAAAAAAAAGAAAGAAAAAAAAGAAGAAATAATGCGTTCGTGCAATACATCAGTTACTGAACTATAATAATCAACAAAGGAAATGACACAAGGGTTTGATACTCAATGTTTTTTACATAGAGAAATCGTATAATTTAGATTCATATGGGCATAGCAAATAAGGCAATATCAACACAATTTCTCAACATCATTATCAGAACAAATCATGGACAGATAGTCATGCAGTATGGAGGTTTACGGAGTTCAGTAACGTGTGTGATCACCTCTTGCAGTAACGACAGCTTCGCATCTTCGACACATAGAACCAATCAGTCGTTGGATAAAGGTTTGTGGGATGTTGTTCCACTGGTGCACAGTTCCTGTAGTGTTTCCCGTGGAATTTGGCGGTGGCGGACACGTCTACCGAGTTCATCCCATAAATGTTCAATTAGTGACAGATCCGGTGATAATGCCGGCCAAGGAAGAACACGGATGTGATTTTGGTTCAGAAGGTCTTGACAAACACGAGCCACGTGACATCTTGAATTGTCATGTTGAAAGACGTGATCAAAGTTTCGCTGTTCCAGAAAGGGCTGAACGATAGGATCAAGAATATCGTCTCTGTATTTTACGGCATTCAATGTTCCTTGAACAATCTTGAGCTGAGTGCGACCATCATGACAAATTCCAGCCCAGACCATAACACTTCCACCTCCAAAAACGGTCGGTCCGTAAAACGTTCCCCACGCCTGCGGTACATACGAAAACGTTCATTGCTAAGACGAAGTGAAAATCGGGATTCATAACTAAAAAGGATGTGTTGCCAGGTGTGAAGCCTCCAACGACGGCATGCACGAGCATAGGCTAGTCTTGCTTAAAGATTTGTCCTACCATCGGACGCCTAGCTAGGAGTCCAGATTCACGTAGTCTTCTGCGGACAGTCTCACCCGAAATTCGGACGCTCGTTAGACCAGGTGTTCTACGGGCAGTGTCCTCAGCCGTTATCATACGGTTCCGGAGGTGAATAAGGCGTACATGTCTGTCTTGACGTTGTGACGTCACATGCACCGTGCCGTTATGGGGTCTGTCATTCGTCCTACATATTCGTCGAAGACGAATCGTTAGCCTTGAAATGGTTATTCTAGACACATTAAAGTGGTCTATAACGGCCTGATGGGTCTTTCCAGCCTAAGCCATACCCACTGCTCGCTCACAGTCATTTTGACGGAGCCGTGGCATCGACGTTCTTGTGAAAATTAAAATTTTCAGAATGGCAAATTGTTTACTTTTGTTGACAGTACAATTAATGACTGACCGCAGGTGATTTAAATTCCTAATTCGATCATCGCAAACTCGATCATGGGACGGAAAATTGACTCCTCCGGAATTTTTCCGTAACGGAACAGGATGTTATTGTTTGTTTTGTGAGGATAAACGCGTTTCACGCAAACATTGACGTAAACATTAGTTTTAACATAAAAATATATTTAAAAAAAATCTTTGTATCGTTTCTTTGGTTGACTAGTATAGTTAGTTTGAGTTATCCTTCTTTTGTCATAACAAATCAACCTTCACAGACATAAACTCGTTATTGTTTAGACTATTTGTACAATTCAATCGCATGTTCTTATTCAGATATATACGATATATTTACTGACATTGATATTTTGCTTCTTAATTTAGATAACAATTCTACGTTTTCTATGGTAGAACTTACATTGAATACATGATTTTCTCTATGTGAATTGCAGACTATTTGTATGTGTTTGTACACGTGTTTCATTCCCTCTATTATGTGTATTTATTGAATGCCTATATCAGTTGTTTATTTTTCTCGAGCATTTTTTATTTTAAGACTGACGCTGTAATATTTGTATTTGAATCTTTATATTTCGAGTATGACTAAATATCACTTACACTGTGTTTAGTCTCATTTATACCATAGTAGTACGTCTACTTCCATCAAGCATAAACCGATGCATTTATTATGTAAAACATGTAAAACTATTGTGTAGTGATGTACATTCGGGCTTGACTCCTCCACTCTGGTCTTTCCTGATATTTATGTAGTCAATATTGATGTGAACTCCCTTTGCCTTAAAACTGATTTAAACAGAACTGAGTTTAGAAATCATAAAGATATTTGTGTTACAGAATCTCGGATATAGAATAATATGAGTCTTGTTGATCTATGTATTGATAAGTTCTAAGCTGAATATTTTTCTAAGAACTGATAGACTGGTCGACGATAGTATTGAGATACTTATTTTTATTCGTGACACCATGGTAGCAACATGTTGCCCTGATCTCTAAATATCAGCAGAGAGAAAATGTTACCTAGGATATATTTGTAGACCTCCGAATACAAGAGTCATCAGATGAGATTACATTGACCATATTTTTAGAATAAGTGCATTAATTCAGATTTAATATTGTATTTTTGTTGATCCTCTATATGGAATAATCATCCAGTTGTCTAGATCATGTAAACGGTATCGATAGTTTAATGGTTAGCATGTTCTCATCGAGTGCTATAGATCGTGGGTTTGAGACCCAGTCAGATCAGCCAAAGATTATATAATTGATATTATCTGTTTTTTCCGTTACACAACCAGCATTAAGGAATCAGAATAATAGGTGTGTGTGTTCGAACGAAGGGACATATCTAGTCGCGGACTGTTGTTTCAGTGAGCTAACAATATATAAAAATCTAACTAAGCATGTTGGTCTAGTACAAAGCGGACCTCATCATCATCTCATTGAAAATTAACTTGTTCAGCCATGATATAGCTGAAAATTGTTGCGTTGGCGTTAAACAACAGCTACCCAATCACTCAAAGTGCCTATTTTAATCTATGAATCGAAACAGTGCAAACAATGAACTAAGGGTAACTACGATGTCATGCCATGGATACAACTAATGCAACTAATGATTATGTTATATCTACTTATACACTTGATTCCGAACCAGATCTCTCTGATGTAGAACTGTATTTTGGGCTTTCAGACATTCAAATTACTGAGCAGGAAGTACTTGACCAATTCCAGATTTTAAATATTACCAAATAAACCGCGTGGTCGTGACAATGTTAAACACCCATTATCCATTGAGGGTTTCGAGAGAGTTTGTATTGTCCTTTTGTTAATTATTTGGTATATTTTTAATTTATTGGTTCTTTGATTGTGATTATGTGGATTTCCTTTAATTTTGATATTTGCAAGAAATTCTTATAGTCTTTTAAAATCAATAATAATTTGAAATCGCGTGACATGTTTTTTTCAATATGATATTGGGTTTACAATTTCATTGTATTTAATATGACACCTTTCACTATTTACCTCACTACAATATACATTACAAGAAACAGCTTTGAGTGAGTACCATTTTTTTTTAACCTTTTTGTATTCTTTTTCGTCTTTTGACAAGTCAATCATATGGTAGTTTCAACATTAACATTATATCTAAAATTAATTTGGAATAGTATTATCTTCCTTTATCCATCGTAGAAACAAAATCACAATCAACAAGATGACCACGTAATCTCCTCGCCTGGTACATGCACTTCAATGAAGCGTGGCGGGGTCAAACTACTTCAATTTGCCTAAGCACATCCCTCACAAAATGTACAAACATTTATTTTACAATTAAACCGAAAATCGTCAATTACATGAAAACAATTGCATGGTTTTGACGTTGATAAATACACCAAATGACATCGGAAGGACAGAGATTCCGACATGTAACGTATATCGACGAAAGTAGAGTACCACTCCCCAACTGCAGGCTAGGGGTAGTTTCATATTTATTCTTATTGTTGAAGGCCTTACTGTCACGGTGCTGTGAGAATAGAGCTGTTCCTTTACGTTAATTTGTGTCTACGTGTAATGTTGGATAGTTTCTCATGTTCATTTACGTCCATATCCTTTCTGACTATTTTACAAACATCCATAACATATGATTGTTCCTATTATCCTTTCAACTATAGGTTTTCGTTTTAGCAAACCTGTGAAGAACCTGGATAATGATGAAGTTGTGTCTGATCATCCTGATAGTTGTCACATACGAGACAAATGCATGTAAGTTTAAGCAATCTAGTGTTTACTATTTATATGTTATATTTTAAGGTAGCTACACTCATGTTGAGTAATATTGGTTTTCGCGGTATGTCATATTGCATGACATTGCGACTGCAATCGACATACTGCGTACGACAATATTAGTGCACTATACCTTATCACATAGTATTAAGAAGAGTTTGAAGATACCAAAGGGGTAATCAGAATCCGTATATCGAAGAAGAACAGACAACACAATGGCCAAAAGAAAAAGTAAAAAAGGACAAACAACGATCTACAAAACATACACATAAAACTAAAGATCGAGTAACACGAACCCCACTAATAACCGGGGGTGAACCCAGGTGCTCCGGAAGGGTAAGCAGGTTCTGCTCCACTAGTAACACCCGTCATGTTAATCTTGTAACAAATCTGGTGATAAGTCGTGAATGAGGAAAGGACCGGGAAGTGTTTACGACAAGTGGAACATATGCGTGGTCATTTGTGACACAGATATTTCATAACGGTCCAACAAGTCATGGTGGCGACCATAAAATTTTCGAAGAGAGGACTTCAACTTTACCAAGCGGAAACCTTGGTTCAGTAGCTTCATTGTTAGCAGCAACCCTCTTTCAAGGAAATCCTGATAGGAAGCACAAACTCTGGAATATCATATAAACTGAGAGATATATACTCCATATGCAGGTGCTGCTGGAATGTTGCTACATATAAATGGAAAGTTAAATATGTCGGACATTTTATTACAACTTTCGGCAACAGGGACGCAATGTCCACCCCAGCCATCTTGTATTCCTCTCGTCTGCTTGCTCATTGTGTGCAAATAAATAGATAAATAAAGATTACTGAAAATATCTGCAAACATTGCGGGTTCCACTAGTGGAGCAGAAACTGCCTACCCTTCCGGAGCACCTGAATTCACTCTGGTTTTTAGTGGGGTTCGTGTTACTCGATCTTTAGTTTTATGTGTATGTTTTTTAGATCGTTGTTTCTCCTTTTGTACTTTTTCTTTTGGCTATTGTGTTTTCTGTCCTTCTGTCTTTTGGCCATTGTGTTGTCTAGTCTTCTTCGATTTACGGATTCTGATTACTCCTTTGGTATCTTCAAACTCTTCTTACAAAGAATTGTACACGAAATATGTGGTATTGTATTGTAACAAGAAATACGTTATTGCTTTGCATTTGCAAATATGTTAGTAGTCAATGTGGTCAATGACTAGAAAAGAACAATTAAAATACAAAGATTGCCGCTCTTTGTCTCAGATGACGTTTGTGAGGTTATGTAATATGTTTACAATCAGGAACACAAATACTTCTCCTGAATATATAGGTTTTTTACCTATTACACTATGGCCAAAAACGAAATTTCAATGATGAATATCACAAGGAGTAAATCAGCATTAAAGAAAATGCAAATTTAAAACACAGATTAAAAAAAAATGTAATAAAATATCGCTTTTATTGATACCCATCACCTTAATATCCTTTACGCCTATGTTCATGTTGTAATAACAACGTAGATAACAAATTTAGTCGGCACATCAAGGAAATCATGATAGGAACCACAAGCGCTGGAATATCGGATCAACTGGGAGACATATACTACTTATTCTGGTGCTGCTGGAATATTGCTACTGATGAAAGAGAAGTTGACTATTGGTAAAGTCAACAGGTTTTCATAGAGTTTGTTTTTAATCTTTCTCTGTTGTCAATTTCAAGGTGAATGTCAATGAGTTGAGGGGAGGGTGACGTTTCGTTTTACTTATATTTGTTGCCGATTTGTTTCTACACACCTATGAAGCAGACTTCCATTCAGGGGCTTCTCAGGAATAAAGATAAAAAGATTGGTCATACCTTTAATTCCAGCTTCCGCTATATAGATGATGTTATGTCACTGAACAATTCTCGATTTTGTGAACATCTGCATCTCATCTATCCAAATGAGCTTGAAGTAAAGGATACTACCGATACTCAAAGGTATGCTTCTTACCTTGACATTCACCTTGACATCAACAACAGAAGAAGATTAAAAACAAACCTCTACGAAAAACGCGGTTATGACTTCCCTTTTCAAATAGTCAACATCCTTTTCATCAGTAGCAACATTCCAGCATCACCTGCGTGTGGGGTTTAGTCATTGCTCATACGTTATTATATGGCGTGTGCACAGTACAGCAAAGGCTACTCAAAAAATGCTACGTCTCTCCTGGGTTGACGTCACTGCTAAATATATTCGACGGTCATCATCACAATCTGGTTGATCATTACGAAATATCAATATTTCAAATGATAATGGAACTTTTCCTTTTTACGTAGATTTTTCTCATCTATCACTTACGAGACGTTTACCGGACTTGACTATATATGTATTGTTTGTCTTCGTTTTGTATGGCTGATATGTTGACAGTCTCTAGATTGTCCCTTTTTGATTTCTTCTACGGTTTTCTCTAACGTTTACTTGCTGTCCATATTGGTAAGAGATTTACACAGAGATGGGCATAGTTCATGTTACAATAGGGAATCTAAGGAGGTTACAATTCAACCGACAGAAGGATTGTAGCTCATCGCGGTGAAACTAGATCTTATTCCTAAACCACGTTGGTTCACTCGGGGTGAAATGTTGTCTTAGTGAGTTAGCAATATCAAGATCAGGTCGTCGTGTTCATCTAGTACAAACAGACAGTCTGGGAATACATCCATGTACTAGCATCGTCGATATCTAATTCAGAGTACACGACGTGATTCTGGAATACCTTTCATCAAGTTAGCGCAGAGTCAACAGATTGTCAAGCCAAATAAGCTTAAAGGCTTTGGGAACAAATGTCAAATGGTCTAAACTAGATAACCAAAATCGACCATGGTTACCTATGGCTGAGGGAAATTTAACTTAGTTGTAATACAATATATCATTTAGGAAATGTACATTAAAACATATATATATATATATATATTACTGGGTGCATGATAGCCTCGACGACTTATAGTCCAAAATGACTCAGATCATTATTAATATAACATTAATACGCAAGCTAACAAAGTAACAATACATTTGTAGTTGATGACAAAATGTGATATGAGTGACATTACTAGTATATTGTCAACTTATTGATAGTTAGCGGGTGAAATGTTTACTTTGTGTTTTCATCTGCAACCACATGCATGGCAAGCAATGAAACTAGGTAAGAGCTTTAAAATTAGAGATCAAATTTAGTGCGGACAACGAGTTTGTTTAATAACCTTCATCAGGTACGCTCACAGTCAACATATTGGAAAGTCAATTAATTAAAACGTAGTGGGGAGCAAGAAAACCAACAAACTTAAGCAGGATAGCCAAAAACAGACTGAGGTGACCTATGATTGACCTTATCTTTATAATGCCTTTATAATGTTGTCTTAACTTGTGCCCAATCACATTGCTGATATTAGAGCAATAAATTATGTGTAATTCAATAAATAAATTACATCATGTAACAACTGTAGATTTCAAACATAACTTTCACTTCATTTTGATGACAAACACAGCTACATAAGTTCTTCAGCATTACTTGTTAGTTACTTTATATTCTTTTTTTCATTACCATTCAGCATTTTGTGGTGGCAGATGGTATAATGTAAATTTTAAAACATGCTGCGGTTTTAAGCCATGGAAGATGTTTGTCATGTTGTGGACAAAAAACATACAATATCAGATATAAAACATGCTGCGGTGGAGTTTTAAACCCTGGAAGATCAAAGTCATGTTGTGGACAAAAAGCATACAATATCAGATATAAAACATGCTGCGGTGGAGTTTTAAATCCTGGAAGCTTCAGGTCATGTTGTGGACAAAAAGCATACAATATCAGATATAAAACATGCTGCGGTGGAGTTTTAAACCCTGGAAGCTTCAGGTCATGTTGTGGACAAAAAGCATACAATATCAGATATAAAACATGCTGCGGTGGAGTTTTAAACCCTGGAAGCTTCAGGTCATGTTGTGGACAAAAAGCATACAATATCAGATATAAAACATGCTGCGGTGGAGTTTTAAACCCTGGAAGCTTCAGGTCATGTTGTGGACAAAAAGCATACAATATCAGATATAAAACATGCTGCGGTGGAGTTTTAAACCCTGGAAGCTTCAGGTCATGTTGTAACAGAAAGGCGTACGACTATGCGTTACAAAGATGTTGTAATGAACAAATCAAGTATGGTCGCTACTGTTGGAAATAAATTAAAGTAGTATTCTTTCAACATCTAGAACAGTGTGACATTTTATAATTAAATACTTTTGTTTTTCCGGATTTCAAGAAATAAATAAGTACCTAATCGGAAGAGATTGCATTATGTTTTGTATTGGAAGATCCGGATATAAGGTTTGGGTTTGGGTTTATGGTGTTTTACGCCGTTTTCACCAATATTTCAGCTATATCGTGGCGTTCAGTTTTATTGGTGGAGGAAACCAGAGTACCCAGAGAAAACCACCGACCTGTCATTGACAAACTTTATCACATAATTTTGTATCGTGTACACCTCGCCTGAGTGGAGTTCGAACTCACAACGCACTGATTGCATATGTAGTTTTAAATCCAACTATCATACGATCACGGCTAAAGCAAGAACAATAAAAAAAATATTACAGTACAGAGGTAAAAGCTGAAACCTATTCGGGTACTCTCCTGCTTCTACTTATCAGAGGCGTTTACCTTTATCATGATATCATTAAGCGTAAAGAAACGTTTTAATATTTACAATTTAAGTGTGTTTTCTCTTTACTGCGACAGAAAACATCAACTCTATCTAAAATACAATACAATATTTCTTCAAAAAGAACAAAAGCAAATGATTAGTTTTAGTTATACCAAATAAAGTTTTACTTTCCAAATGGAAAATTGTTGAGAATAGTTTATGTAATTTCTGTAAATTAGATGAAGATTACTCTCATTATTTTATTACTTGTACCTTTCTAAAAGAGTTTTGGACAAAATTTCAGAATTTAATGAAGGGTTTGGGTATCGAAAACAAAATTACTTTGAATCATATAGTACTTGGATACAAGATAGATGATAAAAACTATCTTGCATTAAATTTTTTGATAACAGTTGTAGGGTTTTCCATCTACAAATCGTACTATATATCTGAACAGAAAACAAAGTATATTGATGTTTATAGAATATTTGCCAATGAATATATTAAAAGAATAAATGAAAATAAAACACTTCAAAAGTGTTCTTTTTTAATGAAAGTAAAAAATTATATAATAAATGCAAAATAAATAAATGTTTTCAAAAGGTATTAAATAGAAATTGTATTTAGGTTGTATATATATTTCATGTAATTCTGATTATAGCCCTGGATAATCAGAACAAGATGTAACAGGGAAACACCAAAAGGAGCTTGGACTTTTGGCGTGTTAATTGTAGCAAGCATTTGAATAAAATATATTATGTTGTTAAAAAAAAAAAAAAGTTTTAGTTGTACCATTACATTATCTAAAATTTGTTATAGTTTATACCAATAAAGTCTGAGATTAGAAATATATAGTCATTAACGGCTTCTGATTACACCTTTGGAAATCTCCAAATAGATGACGAAGATCGCATGTGACATTTGTGCTTGTAGATTCCGTTTCCATTTAAAGGACTCAACAACAAAATGTGCAATAGTTGTTAGGGAAAACAGTACCAGGGTATTTATTGGATAAAATTCAAAACTTTAAGAACCATCCATATTTGGTCATTTTATTGTCAATCATAGATGTACTGTATTATAATGTATTACATAGTTCGTTTCTGTGATTGACGAATTTATTTTGAAAACTTATTTGCTGTTATTTGATTGGTTGGTTTATGGTACTTAACGCCACTTTCAACAATATTTCCGCTATATCGTGGCGGTAATCTTTATTGATGGAGGAATCCGGAGTACCCGGATAAAACCTGCCGCAAGTCACTGACAAACTTTATCACCTAATGTTGTATCGACTACACCCCCACCTGAACGGGATTCGAACTCACAACTTTAGTGGTGATAGGTACTGATTGCATAGGTAGTTGTAAACCTAACTACCATACGATCACGACCAAGACGGCCATTTGAAAATTATAAAGTAACTTAATATGTATGAAATGAACCCCTATCAACATGGTGCGGAATGGCAACCGAATATTCAGGGGGTTCTGCGTTTCATGACTTAGTGTGTACAAAACAATGTTTGTTTTTTTCTCAGTTTAGCGTGTTTTTTGAATTTCCAGAATGAAAAATAATACGTTAAGATATTTATTTTAACGTCGAAAGACATCAATCAATTATCGTCCTTCTTAATTCCAATTTCAATTTCATTTGTGTCTTCTATAGTGTAATTGTCCTCTTCATTCAACAGGCTGTTTGATCCTGAATCCAGGATTTCGTCTACAATTACGTCATTTTCGTCGCTATCGATTTTGTTTTCATCGGTAGAATCATCTGATATTTCATTCTTTTCCATAATTGTGTTAAATTCATCGTCGTCATAATCAATGATTTCTTCATCTGTTATATCATCAACAAGATCGTCCATTCCATCAAATTCACTGTCAGACGTTTCATCAGAATCCTCGTTAAAATCCCATGGTCCCTTGTCAAACTCGTCTTTTGATAACATTCCATCACCTGTAAACAGTCAATGGCATAATGTGAATAACTGTGCGAATACACAATGGCATAGAATCACATAAGTGTTTTAGCAACATGTGTGTAAATAAACGTTAGAGAAAATCGGAGAATGGACAATCTAGAGAAAACCAGAGAATGGACAATTTAGAGACAACCGGAGAATGGACAATCTAGAGAAACTGGCAACATTGGATACACAAGACACAAGACGAAGACAAACAAAAACACACAATTAATGGCAATCGTTAGCACTTAATAACGCTGATGTATGTAGACATTAAACAATTTATTTGAACATAAACTGATTTGATAACAGTATTTGAGGGCATAATTTATCAACCTTGACATGTTTCCCGTCATGCGCATTTCATGGCAAAGTCCACATAAAAGTCCTTCATATTCTAAAATCATGTTAACTAATGGATTATGGTTTGCGATATTGTGATGCTTTATTTGCATGGAAGGATTGAAAATACCAATTAGGAGTTTTAAATCGCGGTCATCTGTGACACAGATTTTCCGTAACGGTTAACCAAGTCCTAATTGCGACCGCAATTTTAGCGAAGTGATGATTTTAAGTTTACCACTGTTTCTGGATCAAGGAAATATTGATAGAAATACAAGCTCTGGAATATCGAAGCAACAGAGATATATACTTCATAAGTAGATATTGCTAGAATGTTGCATGCATGGACTTTGAAGGGAAACAATAATTTGAGATAATCTAATCTTAGTACCTAAAAAAACCTCTTGTTGAATATTTTGAAAACAATGTGAATGGTGTAGGCATGTGACAAATACAGTGGATTGATAACATATAGCGGTAGATTGTTAATGACGTTCATGTTATGATGGATATTGTTAATGCTAACACCTGTGTTTAAAGACTTCCAGAGCCCGGGTGGCTCAGTGAGTTAGGTATTTGGATTACCTAACAAATCATACAAGCTTATTACCAATACGACGTGGGCTCGCACCCGGATTTATAAATTATAAAAAAAAAGTGCACTCGACTCGTAGCCGCAAGTGATAAAAGCTTACCAGTTGCTTGCCCATGGTCGGTGGTTCTCTCCGGGTACTCCGGATTCTTCCACCACTAACACTGGTCGCCATGATATAGCTCAAATATTGCTGAAAGTGGCGTTAAGTACAATAAATAACTCAATCAATCATTTACAGACTTCCCTGTGAAATTTGACATGTTGGCTTTTCATCCTAATAAATATCAAGTATTACGACGTCTGTGATTAGCAATATCAATGATTAAGTCTCTTTTATTATACCAGACTTGCAAATGGGGATTTTACCAAGGGTGTCATTAGGAGAGCTGGAAAAACGTGACCAGACCTTAAAACTTTCGAGTGCAAAACGACGACCAATCATGACACTCTATTTTATACAGTCTTACGTTTGAACAGTTATGGAGTATGCCTACGAAGCGTGGCGACTATATCAGGCCTGGGGTGCGTTCAGGATGGAAGAATCTTCGAACTTCTTCGTACTTTTTTGAACGCATATCTTTCCATATACCTTAAGATGTATTTCAAGGTAATTAAGAAACTATTTAAAATGGAGTACTAAGAAGGAGCGTGGATATACTTGAGTCAACACAACGCGTCTCTGGAATAGCCTTATTCAGATCTCCTCAAAGCCAGAAGATTGGAGAGTCAAATAATTTAAACGTATTTGGCAGAAAGAAAAACCGAAGGGTTTAAACAGGAGAGCCAAAACCCTGGTATTACTCTCATGTACTTGTCGTATTTTTGTACATGTAATGAAGGCGATCTGTTGTTATATTGGTTCTTTCTTATAGTTTCTTTCACTAGTTTTGTTTTATCAACCCGTCAGGTAGTTTTGGTACTGTATCCTTGGGTTAGTATTTCACCTTTTTCTTGTTTGATTATTGTAATCGAGCATAGCGATATAAATAGAAATAGTGGTGGGAAGGGGGATGCTCTCCTCAATCGATGAGATCTGTTCCCGCATGTAAAATGTTATCTTATTGTGAATCCATATCCTCTTGACGGACAAAACAACCAAAACACTAATAGCAGATACGAGTATTCATTTCTCAAAATAAATCTATGACACACCACTTAACCGAAAAGATCGATTATGAAGTAGTTAACATTTCATTATTTGTATACATGTAAAAGACATTAACTTGGTGATTTCATAACAGCTGTTCATAATAAGATGAAATATCTACTTCACAAGAATAATCAACTAACTTCATGAAATGTCCACATTATAATAAAAGTTTCACTTTATGTATTTAACTTTGACGTAAAAAACAATAATTAAACGTTAACTTCAGGAATATCAAATTTTAATACGTAATACGAAATAACAAAGACAATCTGGATATTAAAGCACAGTATAAATACAACGGAAAAGCAGTACAGTCATCAAGATATATTTCCTTTGATTGTTGTTTAACGTCACATGAGCAGTATTTCAGCTATATTGATTGATTGTTGTGTAATGTTATGTCAAAAGTATTTCAGCTATATTGATTGTTGTTTAATGTCAAGTGAGCAGTATTTCAGTTATATTGATTGATTGTTCTTTAATGTCAAGTGAGCAGTATCTTAGCTATATTCATTGATTGTTGTTTAACGTCAAGTGAGCAGTATTTCAGCAATATTGATTGATTGTTGTTTAATGTCAAGTGAGTAGTATTTCAGCTATATTGATTGATTGTTGTCTAATGTCAAGTGAGCAGTATTTCAGCTATATTGATTGATTATTCTTTAATGTCAAGTGAGCAGTATTTTACCTATACTGATTGATTGTTGTTTAATGTCAAGTGAGCAGTATTTCAGCTATATTGATTGATTGTTGTTTAATGTCAAGTGAGCAGTATTTCAGCTATATTGATTGATTGTTGTTTAATGTCAAGTGAGCAGTATCTTAGCTATATTGATTGATTGTTGTTTAATGTCAAGTGAGCAGTATTTCAACTATATTGATTGATTGTTGTTTAATGTCAAGTGAGTAGTATTACAGCTATATTGATTGATTGTTGTCTAATGTCAAGTGAGCAGTATTTCAGCTATATTGATTGATTGTTGTTTAATGTCAAGTGAGCAGAAATTCAGCTATATTGATTGATTGTTCTTTAATGTCAAGTGAGCAGTATTTTAGCTATACTGATTGATTGTTGTTTAATGTCAAGTGAGCAGTATTTCAGCTATGTTGATTGATTGTTCTTTAATGTCAAGTATGTAGTATTTCAGCCATATTGATTGATTGTTGTTTAACGTCCAGTGAGCAGTATTTCAGCTATATTGATTGAATGTTGTTTAATGTTAAGTGAGCAGTATTTTAGCTATATTGATTGATTGTTGTTTAATGTCAAGTGAGCAGTATTTCAGCTATGTTGATTGATTGTTCTTTAATGTCAAGTAAGTAGTATTTCAGCTATATTGATTGATTGTTGTTTAACGTCAAGTGAGCAGTATTTCAGCTATATTGATTGATTGTTGTTTAATGTCACGTGAGCAGTATTCCAGCTATAATGATTGATTGTTGATCAATGTCAAGTGAGCAGTATTTCAGCTATATTGATTGATTGTTGTTTAATGTCAAGTGAGCAGTATTTCAGCTATATTGATTAATTGTTGTTTAACGTCACATGAGTAGTATTTCAGCTATGTTGATTGATTGTTGTCTAATGTCAAGTGAGCAGTATTTCAGCTATATTGATTGATTGTTGTTTAATGTCAAGTGAGAAGTATTTCAGCTATATTGATTGATTGTTGTCTAATGTCAAGTGAGTAGTATTTCAGCTATATTGATTGATTGTTGTCTAATGTCAAGTGAGCAGTATTTCAGCTATATTGATTGATTGTTGTTTAATGTCAAGTGAGCAGTATTTCAGCTATATTGATTGATTGTTGTTTAATGTCAAGTGAGCAGTATTTCAGCTATATTGATTGATTGTTGTTTAATGTCAAGTGAACAGTATTCCAGCTATAATGATTGATAGTTGATCAATGTCAAGTGAGCAGTATTTCAGCTATATTGATTGATTGTTGTTTAATGTTAAGTCAGCAGTATTTCAGTTATATTGATTGATTGTAGTTTAATGTCAAGTGAGCAGTATTTCAGCTATATTGATTAATTGTTGTTTAACGTCACATGAGCAGTATTTCAGCTATATTGATTGATTATTGTTTAATGTCAAGTGAGCAGTATTTCAGCTATATTGATTGATTGTTGTTTAACGTCAAGTGAGCAGTATTTCAGATATATTGATTAATTGTTGTTTAACGTCACATGAGCAGTATTTCAGCTATATTGATTAATTGTTGTTTAATGTCAAGTGAGCAGTATTTCAACTATATTGATTGGTTGTTCTTTAATGTCAAGTGAGCAGTATTCCAGCTATAATGATTGATTGTTGATCAATGTCAAGTGAGCAGTATTTCCGCTATATTGATTGATTGTTGTTTAATGTCAAGTGAGCAGTATTTCAGCTATATTGATTGATTGTTGTTTAATGTCAAGTGAGCAGTATTTCAGCTATATTGATTGATTGTTGTTTAATGTCAAGTGAGCAGTATTTCAGCTATATTGATTGATTGATGTCTAATGTCAAGTGAGCAGTATTTCAGCTATATTGATTGATTGTTCTTTAATGTCAAGTGAGCAGTATCTTAGCTATATTGATTGATTATTCTTTAATGTCAAGTGAGCAGTATTTTAGCTATACTGATTGATTGTTGTTTAATGTCAAGTGAGCAGTTTTTCAGCTATATTGATTGATTGTTGTTTAATGTCAAGTGAGCAGTATTTCTGCTATATTGATTGATTGTTGTTTAATGTCAAGTGAGCAGTATTTCAGCTATATTGATTGATTGTTGTCTAACGTCACATGAGCAGTATTTTAGCTATATTGATTGATTGTTGTTTAATGTCAAGTGAGCAGTATTTCAGCTATATTGATTGATTGTTGTCTAACGTCACATGAGCAGTATTTTAGCTATATTGATTGATTATTGTTTAATGTCAAGTGGACAGTATTTTAGCTATATTGATTGATTATTGTTTAACGTCACATGAGCAGTATTTCAGCTATATTGATTGATTGTTGTTTAATGTCAAGTGAGCAGTATTTCAGCTATATTGATTGATTGTTGTCTAACGTCACATGAGCAGTATTTTAGCTATATTGATTGATTATTGTTTAATATCAAGTGGACAGTATTTTAGCTATATTGATTGATTATTGTTTAACGTCACATGAGCAGTATTTCAGCTATATTGATTGATTGTTGTTTACTGTCAAGTTAGCAGTATTTCAGCTATAATGATTGATTGTTGTTTAATGTCAAGTGAGCAGTTTTCCAGCTATATTGATTGATTGTTGTTTAATGTCAAGTAAGCAGTATTTCAGCTATATTGATTGATTGTTGTCTAATGTCAAGTGAGTAGTATTTCAGCTATATTGATTGATTGTTGTCTAATGTCAAGTGGGCAGTATTTCAGCTATATTGATTGATTGTTGTTTAATGTCAAGTGAGCAGTATTTCAGCTTTATTGATTGATTGTTGTTTAATGTCAAGTGAGCATTATTCCAGCTATAATGATTGATTGTTGATCAATGTCAAGTGAGCAGTATTTCAGCTATATTGATTGATTGTTGTTTAATGTCAAGTCAGCAGTATTTCAGTTATATTGATTGATTGTAGTTTAATGTCAAGTGAGCAGTATTTCAGCTATATTGATTAATTGTTGTTTAACGTCACATGAGCAGTATTTCAGCTATATTGATTGATTATTGTTTAATGTCAAGTGAGCAGTATTTCAGCTATATTGATTGATTGTTGTTTAACGTCAAGTGAGCAGTATTTCAGCTATATTGATTAATTGTTGTGTAACGTCACATGAGCAGTATTTCAGCTATATTGATTAATTGTTGTTTAATGTCAAGTGAGCAGTATTTCAACTATATTGATTGGTTGTTCTTTAATGTCAAGTGAGCAGTATTCCAGCTATAATGATTGATTGTTGATCAATGTCAAGTGAGCAGTATTTCAGCTATATTGATTGATTGTTGTTTAATGTCAAGTGAGCAGTATTTCAGCTATATTGATTGATTGTTGTCTAATGTCAAGTGAGCAGTATTTCAGCTATATTGATTGATTGTTGTTTAATGTCAAGTGAGTATTTTTTCAGCTATATTGATTGATTGTTGTTTAATGTCAAGTGAGCAGTATTTCAGCTATATTGATTGATTGTTGTTTAATGTCAAGTGAGCAGTATTTCAGCTATATTGATTGATTGTTGTCTAATGTCAAGTGAACAGTATTTCAGCTATATTGATTGATTGTTCTTTAATGTCAAGTGAGCAGTATCTTAGCTATATTGATTGATTATTCTTTAATGTCAAGTGAGCAGTATTTTTGCTATACTGATTGATTGTTGTTTAATGTCAAGTGAGCAGTTTTTCAGCTATATTGATTGATTGTTCTTTAATGTCAAGTGAGCAGTATTTCTGCTATATTGATTGATTGTTGTTTAATGTCAAGTGAGCAGTATTTCAGTTATATTGATTAATTGTTGTTTAACGTCACATGAGCAGTATTTCAGCTATATTGATTGATTGTTGTTTAATGTCAAGTGAGCAGTATTTCAGCTATATTGATTGATTGTTGTCTAACGTCACATGAGCAGTATTTTAGCTATATTGATTGATTGTTGTTTAATGTCGAGTGAGCAGTATTTCAGCTATATTGATTGATTGTTGTCTAACGTCACATGAGCAGTATTTTAGCTATATTGATTGATTATTGTTTAATGTCAAGTGGACAGTATTTTAGCTATATTGATTGATTATTGTTTAATGTCACATGAGCAGTATTTCAGCTATATTGATTGATTGTTGTTTAATGTCAAGTGAGCAGTATTTCAGCTATATTGATTGATTGTTGTCTAATGTCACATGAGCAGTATTTTAGCTATATTGATTGATTATTGTTTAATGTCAAGTGGACAGTATTTTAGCTATATTGATTGATTATTGTTTAACATCACATGCGCAGTATTTCAGCTATATTGATTGATTGTTGTTTAATGTCAAGTTAGCAGTATTTCAGCTATAATGATTGATTGTTGTTTAATGTCAAGTGAGCAGTTTTCCAGCTATATTGATTGATTGTTGTTTAATGTCAAGTAAGCAGTATTTCAGCTATATTGATTGATTGTTGTTTAACTTCAAGTGAGCAGTATTTCAGCTATATTGATTGATTGTTGTTTAATGTCAAGTGAGCAGTATTTCAGTTATATTGATTGATTGTCCTTTAACGTCAAGTGAGCGGTATTTCAGCTATTTTGATTGATTGTTGTTTAATGTCAAGTTAGCAGTTTTTCAGCTATATTGATTGATTGTTGATTAATGTCAAGGGAGCTGTATTTCAGCTAAATTGATTGATTATTGTTTAATGTCAAGTGAGCAGTATTTGAGCTATATTGATTGATTGTTGATTAATGTCAATTGAACAGTATTTCAGCTATATTGATTGATTGTTGTTTAACGTCACATGAGCAGTATTTCAGCTATATTAATTGATTGTTGTTTATCGTCAAGTGGACAGTATTTTAGCTATATTGATTGATTATTGTTTAATGTCAAGTGAGCAGTATTTCAGCTATATTGATTGATTGTTGTTTAACGTCACATGAGCAGTATTTCAGCTATATTGATTGATTGTTGTTTAATGTCAAGTTAGCAGTATTTCAGCTATAATGATTGATTGTTGTTTAATGTCAAGTGAGCAGTTTTCCAGCTATATTGATTGATTGTTGTTTAATGTCAAGTAAGCAGTATTTCAGCTATATTGATTGATTGTTGTTTAACTTCAAGTGAGCAGTATTTCAGCTATATTGATTGATTGTTGTTTAATGTCAAGTGAGCAGTATTTCAGCTATATTGATTGATTGTTGTCTAATGTCAAGTGAGCAGTATTTCAGCTATATTGATTGATTGTTCTTTAATGTAAAGTGAGTATTTTTTCAGCTATATTGATTGATTGTTGTTTAATGTCAAGTGAGCAGTAATTCAGCTATATTGATTGATTGTTGTTTAATGTCAAGTGAGCAGTATTTCAGCTATATTGATTGATTGTTGTCTAATGTCAAGTGAGCAGTATTTCAGCTATATTGATTGATTGTTCTTTAATGTCAAGTGAGCAGTATCTTAGCTATATTGATTGATTGTTGTTTAATGTCAAGTGAGCATTATTTCTGCTATATTGATTGATTGTTGTTTAATGTCAAGTGAGCAGTTTTCCAGCTATATTGATTGATTGTTGATCAATGTCAAGTGAGCAGTATTTCAGCCATATTGATTGATTGTTGTTTAATGTCAAGTGAGCAGTATTTCAGCTATATTGATTAATTGTTGTTTAATGTCAAGTGAGCAGTATTTCAGCTATATTGATTGATTGTTGTTTAATGTCAAGTCAGCAGTATTTCAGTTATATTGATTGATTGTTCTTTAATGTCAAGTGAGCAGTATTTCAGCTATATTGATTAATTGTTGTTTAACGTCACATGAGCAGTATTTCAGCTATATTGATTGATTGTTGTTTAATGTCAAGTGAGCAGTATTTCAGCTATATTGATTGATTGTTGTCTAACGTCACATGAGCAGTATTTTAGCTATATTGATTGATTATTGTTTAATGTCAAGTGGACAGTATTTTAGCTATATTGATTGATTATTGTTTAACGTCACATGAGCAGTATTTCAGCTATATTGATTGATTGTTGTTTAATGTCAAGTTAGCAGTATTTCAGCTATAATGATTGATTATTGTTTAATGTCAAGTGAGCAGTTTTCCAGCTATATTGATTGATTGTTGTTTAATGTCAAGTAAGCAGTATTTCAGCTATATTGATTGATTGTTGTTTAATGTCAAGTGAGCAGTATTTCAGCTATATTGATTGATTGTTCTTTAATATCAAGTGAGCAGTATTTCAGTTATATTGATTGATTGTCCTTTAACGTCAAGTGAGCGGTATTTCAGCTATTTTGATTGATTGTTGTTTAATGTCAAGTTAGCAGTTTTTCAGCTATATTGATTGATTGTTGTTTAATGTCAAGTGAGCTGTATTTCAGCTAAATTGATTGATTATTGTTTAATGTCAAGTGAGCAGTATTTGAGCTATATTGATTGATTGTTGATTAATGTCAATTGAGCATTATTTCAGCTATATTGATTGATTGTTGTTTAATGTCAAGTGAGCAGTATTTCAGCTATATTGATTGATTGTTGTCTAATGTCAAGTGAGCAGTATTTCAGCTATATTGATTGATTGTTCTTTAATGTAAAGTGAGTATTTTTTCAGCTATATTGATTGATTGTTGTTTAATGTCAAGTGAGCAGTATTTCAGCTATATTGATTGATTGTTCTTTAATGTAAAGTGAGTATTTTTTCAGCTATATTGATTGATTGTTGTTTAATGTCAAGTGAGCAGTATTTCAGCTATATTGATTGATTGTTCTTTAATGTCAAGTGAGCAGTATCTTAGCTATATTGATTGATTATTCTTTAATGTCAAGTGAGCAGTATTTTAGCTATACTGATTGATTGTTGTTTAATGTCAAGTGAGCAGTTTTTCAGCTATATTGATTGATTGTTGTTTAATGTCAAGTGAGCAGTTTTCTAGCTATATTGATTGATTGTTGATCAATGTCAAGTGAGCAGTATTTCAGCCATATTGATTGATTGTTGTTTAATGTCAAGTGAGCAGTATTTCAGCTATATTGATTAATTGTTGTTTAATGTCAAGTGAGCAGTATTTCAGCTATATTGATTGATTGTTGTTTAATGTCAAGTCAGCAGTATTTCAGTTATATTGATTGATTGTTCTTTAATGTCAAGTGAGCAGTATTTCAGCTATATTGATTAATTGTTGTTTAACGTCACATGAGCAGTATTTCAGCCATATTGATTGATAGTTGTTTAATGTCAAGTGAGCAGTATTTCAGCTATATTGATTGATTGTTGTCTAACGTCACATGAGCAGTATTTTAGCTATATTGATTGATTATTGTTTAATGTCAAGTGGACAGTATTTTAGCTATATTGATTGATTATTGTTTAACGTCACATGAGCAGTATTTCAGCTATATTGATTGATTGTTGTTTAATGTCAAGTTAGCAGTATTTCAGCTATATTGATTGATTGTTGATTAATGTCAAATGAGCTGTATTTCAGCTAAATTGATTGATTATTGTTTAATGTCAAGTGAGCAGTATTTGAGCTATATTGATTGATTGTTGATTAATGTCAATTGAGCAGTATTTCAGCTATATTGATTGATTGTTGTTTAATGTCAAGTGAGCAGTATTTCAGCTATATTGATTGATTGTTCTTTAATGTAAAGTGAGTATTTTTTCAGCTATATTGATTGATTGTTCTTTAATGTAAAGTGAGTATTTTTTCAGCTATATTGATTGATTGTTGTTTAATGTAAAGTGAGTATTTTTTCAGCTATATTGATTGATTGTTGTTTAATGTCAAGTGAGCAGTATTTCAGCTATATTGATTGATTGTTGTTTAATATCATGTGAGCAGTATTTCAGCTATATTGATTGATTGTTGTCTAATGTCAAGTGAGCAGTATTTCAGCTATATTGATTGATTGTTCTTTAATGTCAAGTGAGCAGTATCTTAGCTATATTGATTGATTATTCTTTAATGTCAAGTGAGCAGTATTTTAGCTATACTGATTGATTGTTGTTTAATGTCAAGTGAGCAGTTTTTCAGCTATATTGATTGATTGTTGTTTAATGTCAAGTGAGCAGTATTTCTGCTATATTGATTGATTGTTGTTTAATGTCAAGTGAGCAGTTTTCTAGCTATATTGATTGATTGTTGATCAATGTCAAGTGAGCAGTATTTCAGCCATATTGATTGATTGTTGTTTAATGTCAAGTGAGCAGTATTTGAGCTATATTGATTAATTGTTGTTTAATGTCAAGTGAGCAGTATTTCAGCTATATTGATTGATTGTTGTTTAATGTCAAGTCAGTAGTATTTCAGTTATATTGATTGATTGTTCTTTAATGTCAAGTGAGCAGTATTTCAGCTATATTGATTAATTGTTGTTTAACGTCACATGAGCAGTATTTCAGCTATATTGGTTGATTGTTGTTTAATGTCAAGTGAGCAGTATTTCAGCTATATTGATTGATTGTTGTCTAATGTCACATGAGCAGTATTTTAGCTATATTGATTGATTATTGTTTAATGTCAAGTGGACAGTATTTTAGCTATATTGATTGATTATTGTTTAACATCACATGCGCAGTATTTCAGCTATATTGATTGATTGTTGTTTAATGTCAAGTTAGCAGTATTTCAGCTATAATGATTGATTGTTGTTTAATGTCAAGTGAGCAGTTTTCCAGCTATATTGATTGATTGTTGTTTAATGTCAAGTAAGCAGTATTTCAGCTATATTGATTGATTGTTGTTTAACTTCAAGTGAGCAGTATTTCAGCTATATTGATTGATTGTTGTTTAATGTCAAGTGAGCAGTATTTCAGTTATATTGATTGATTGTCCTTTAACGTCAAGTGAGCGGTATTTCAGCTATTTTGATTGATTGTTGTTTAATGTCAAGTTAGCAGTTTTTCAGCTATATTGATTGATTGTTGATTAATGTCAAGGGAGCTGTATTTCAGCTAAATTGATTGATTATTGTTTAATGTCAAGTGAGCAGTATTTGAGCTATATTGATTGATTGTTGATTAATGTCAATTGAACAGTATTTCAGCTATATTGATTGATTGTTGTTTAACGTCACATGAGCAGTATTTCAGCTATATTAATTGATTGTTGTTTATCGTCAAGTGGACAGTATTTTAGCTATATTGATTGATTATTGTTTAATGTCAAGTGAGCAGTATTTCAGCTATATTGATTGATTGTTGTTTAACGTCACATGAGCAGTATTTCAGCTATATTGATTGATTGTTGTTTAATGTCAAGTTAGCAGTATTTCAGCTATAATGATTGATTGTTGTTTAATGTCAAGTGAGCAGTTTTCCAGCTATATTGATTGATTGTTGTTTAATGTCAAGTAAGCAGTATTTCAGCTATATTGATTGATTGTTGTTTAACTTCAAGTGAGCAGTATTTCAGCTATATTGATTGATTGTTGTTTAATGTCAAGTGAGCAGTATTTCAGCTATATTGATTGATTGTTGTCTAATGTCAAGTGAGCAGTATTTCAGCTATATTGATTGATTGTTCTTTAATGTAAAGTGAGTATTTTTTCAGCTATATTGATTGATTGTTGTTTAATGTCAAGTGAGCAGTAATTCAGCTATATTGATTGATTGTTGTTTAATGTCAAGTGAGCAGTATTTCAGCTATATTGATTGATTGTTGTCTAATGTCAAGTGAGCAGTATTTCAGCTATATTGATTGATTGTTCTTTAATGTCAAGTGAGCAGTATCTTAGCTATATTGATTGATTATTCTTTAATGTCAAGTGAGCAGTATTTTAGCTATACTGATTGATTGTTGTTTAATGTCAAGTGAGCAGTTTTTCAGCTATATTGATTGATTGTTGTTTAATGTCAAGTGAGCATTATTTCTGCTATATTGATTGATTGTTGTTTAATGTCAAGTGAGCAGTTTTCCAGCTATATTGATTGATTGTTGATCAATGTCAAGTGAGCAGTATTTCAGCCATATTGATTGATTGTTGTTTAATGTCAAGTGAGCAGTATTTCAGCTATATTGATTAATTGTTGTTTAATGTCAAGTGAGCAGTATTTCAGCTATATTGATTGATTGTTGTTTAATGTCAAGTCAGCAGTATTTCAGTTATATTGATTGATTGTTCTTTAATGTCAAGTGAGCAGTATTTCAGCTATATTGATTAATTGTTGTTTAACGTCACATGAGCAGTATTTCAGCTATATTGATTGATTGTTGTTTAATGTCAAGTGAGCAGTATTTCAGCTATATTGATTGATTGTTGTCTAACGTCACATGAGCAGTATTTTAGCTATATTGATTGATTATTGTTTAATGTCAAGTGGACAGTATTTTAGCTATATTGATTGATTATTGTTTAACGTCACATGAGCAGTATTTCAGCTATATTGATTGATTGTTGTTTAATGTCAAGTTAGCAGTATTTCAGCTATAATGATTGATTATTGTTTAATGTCAAGTGAGCAGTTTTCCAGCTATATTGATTGATTGTTGTTTAATGTCAAGTAAGCAGTATTTCAGCTATATTGATTGATTGTTGTTTAATGTCAAGTGAGCAGTATTTCAGCTATATTGATTGATTGTTGTTTAATATCAAGTGAGCAGTATTTCAGTTATATTGATTGATTGTCCTTTAACGTCAAGTGAGCGGTATTTCAGCTATTTTGATTGATTGTTGTTTAATGTCAAGTTAGCAGTTTTTCAGCTATATTGATTGATTGTTGATTAATGTCAAGTGAGCTGTATTTCAGCTAAATTGATTGATTATTGTTTAATGTCAAGTGAGCAGTATTTGAGCTATATTGATTGATTGTTGATTAATGTCAATTGAGCATTATTTCAGCTATATTGATTGATTGTTGTTTAATGTCAAGTGAGCAGTATTTCAGCTATATTGATTGATTGTTGTCTAATGTCAAGTGAGCAGTATTTCAGCTATATTGATTGATTGTTCTTTAATGTAAAGTGAGTATTTTTTCAGCTATATTGATTGATTGTTGTTTAATGTCAAGTGAGCAGTATTTCAGCTATATTGATTGATTGTTCTTTAATGTAAAGTGAGTATTTTTTCAGCTATATTGATTGATTGTTGTTTAATGTCAAGTGAGCAGTATTTCAGCTATATTGATTGATTGTTCTTTAATGTCAAGTGAGCAGTATCTTAGCTATATTGATTGATTATTCTTTAATGTCAAGTGAGCAGTATTTTAGCTATACTGATTGATTGTTGTTTAATGTCAAGTGAGCAGTTTTTCAGCTATATTGATTGATTGTTGTTTAATGTCAAGTGAGCAGTTTTCTAGCTATATTGATTGATTGTTGATCAATGTCAAGTGAGCAGTATTTCAGCCATATTGATTGATTGTTGTTTAATGTCAAGTGAGCAGTATTTCAGCTATATTGATTAATTGTTGTTTAATGTCAAGTGAGCAGTATTTCAGCTATATTGATTGATTGTTGTTTAATGTCAAGTCAGCAGTATTTCAGTTATATTGATTGATTGTTCTTTAATGTCAAGTGAGCAGTATTTCAGCTATATTGATTAATTGTTGTTTAACGTCACATGAGCAGTATTTCAGCCATATTGATTGATAGTTGTTTAATGTCAAGTGAGCAGTATTTCAGCTATATTGATTGATTGTTGTCTAACGTCACATGAGCAGTATTTTAGCTATATTGATTGATTATTGTTTAATGTCAAGTGGACAGTATTTTAGCTATATTGATTGATTATTGTTTAACGTCACATGAGCAGTATTTCAGCTATATTGATTGATTGTTGTTTAATGTCAAGTTAGCAGTATTTCAGCTATATTGATTGATTGTTGATTAATGTCAAATGAGCTGTATTTCAGCTAAATTGATTGATTATTGTTTAATGTCAAGTGAGCAGTATTTGAGCTATATTGATTGATTGTTGATTAATGTCAATTGAGCAGTATTTCAGCTATATTGATTGATTGTTGTTTAATGTCAAGTGAGCAGTATTTCAGCTATATTGATTGATTGTTCTTTAATGTAAAGTGAGTATTTTTTCAGCTATATTGATTGATTGTTCTTTAATGTAAAGTGAGTATTTTTTCAGCTATATTGATTGATTGTTGTTTAATGTAAAGTGAGTATTTTTTCAGCTATATTGATTGATTGTTGTTTAATGTCAAGTGAGCAGTATTTCAGCTATATTGATTGATTGTTGTTTAATATCATGTGAGCAGTATTTCAGCTATATTGATTGATTGTTGTCTAATGTCAAGTGAGCAGTATTTCAGCTATATTGATTGATTGTTCTTTAATGTCAAGTGAGCAGTATCTTAGCTATATTGATTGATTATTCTTTAAT
This sequence comes from Bathymodiolus brooksi, assembly GCA_963680875.1. Lineage (NCBI taxonomy): Eukaryota > Metazoa > Mollusca > Bivalvia > Mytilida > Modiolidae > Bathymodiolus > Bathymodiolus brooksi. The sequence goes on along the minus strand of OY804575.1, from coordinate 49,680,371 downwards.
GTCAAGTGAGCAGTATTTTAGCTATACTGATTGATTGTTGTTTAATGTCAAGTGAGCAGTTTTTCAGCTATATTGATTGATTGTTGTTTAATGTCAAGTGAGCAGTATTTCTGCTATATTGATTGATTGTTGTTTAATGTCAAGTGAGCAGTTTTCTAGCTATATTGATTGATTGTTGATCAATGTCAAGTGAGCAGTATTTCAGCCATATTGATTGATTGTTGTTTAATGTCAAGTGAGCAGTATTTCAGCTATATTGATTGATTGTTGTTTAACGTCACATGAGCAGTATTTCAGCTATATTGATTGATTGTTGTTTAATGTCAAGTTAGCAGTATTTCAGCTATAATGATTGATTGTTGTTTAATGTCAAGTGAGCAGTTTTCCAGCTATATTGATTGATTGTTGTTTAATGTCAAGTAAGCAGTATTTCAGCTATATTGATTGATTGTTGTTTAACTTCAAGTGAGCAGTATTTCAGCTATATTGATTGATTGTTGTTTAATGTCAAGTGAGCAGTATTTCAGCTATATTGATTGATTGTTGTCTAATGTCAAGTGAGCAGTATTTCAGCTATATTGATTGATTGTTCTTTAATGTAAAGTGAGTATTTTTTCAGCTATATTGATTGATTGTTGTTTAATGTCAAGTGAGCAGTAATTCAGCTATATTGATTGATTGTTGTTTAATGTCAAGTGAGCAGTATTTCAGCTATATTGATTGATTGTTGTCTAATGTCAAGTGAGCAGTATTTCAGCTATATTGATTGATTGTTCTTTAATGTCAAGTGAGCAGTATCTTAGCTATATTGATTGATTATTCTTTAATGTCAAGTGAGCAGTATTTTAGCTATACTGATTGATTGTTGTTTAATGTCAAGTGAGCAGTTTTTCAGCTATATTGATTGATTGTTGTTTAATGTCAAGTGAGCATTATTTCTGCTATATTGATTGATTGTTGTTTAATGTCAAGTGAGCAGTTTTCCAGCTATATTGATTGATTGTTGATCAATGTCAAGTGAGCAGTATTTCAGCCATATTGATTGATTGTTGTTTAATGTCAAGTGAGCAGTATTTCAGCTATATTGATTAATTGTTGTTTAATGTCAAGTGAGCAGTATTTCAGCTATATTGATTGATTGTTGTTTAATGTCAAGTCAGCAGTATTTCAGTTATATTGATTGATTGTTCTTTAATGTCAAGTGAGCAGTATTTCAGCTATATTGATTAATTGTTGTTTAACGTCACATGAGCAGTATTTCAGCTATATTGATTGATTGTTGTTTAATGTCAAGTGAGCAGTATTTCAGCTATATTGATTGATTGTTGTCTAACGTCACATGAGCAGTATTTTAGCTATATTGATTGATTATTGTTTAATGTCAAGTGGACAGTATTTTAGCTATATTGATTGATTATTGTTTAACGTCACATGAGCAGTATTTCAGCTATATTGATTGATTGTTGTTTAATGTCAAGTTAGCAGTATTTCAGCTATAATGATTGATTATTGTTTAATGTCAAGTGAGCAGTTTTCCAGCTATATTGATTGATTGTTGTTTAATGTCAAGTAAGCAGTATTTCAGCTATATTGATTGATTGTTGTTTAATGTCAAGTGAGCAGTATTTCAGCTATATTGATTGATTGTTGTTTAATATCAAGTGAGCAGTATTTCAGTTATATTGATTGATTGTCCTTTAACGTCAAGTGAGCGGTATTTCAGCTATTTTGATTGATTGTTGTTTAATGTCAAGTTAGCAGTTTTTCAGCTATATTGATTGATTGTTGATTAATGTCAAGTGAGCTGTATTTCAGCTAAATTGATTGATTATTGTTTAATGTCAAGTGAGCAGTATTTGAGCTATATTGATTGATTGTTGATTAATGTCAATTGAGCATTATTTCAGCTATATTGATTGATTGTTGTTTAATGTCAAGTGAGCAGTATTTCAGCTATATTGATTGATTGTTGTCTAATGTCAAGTGAGCAGTATTTCAGCTATATTGATTGATTGTTCTTTAATGTAAAGTGAGTATTTTTTCAGCTATATTGATTGATTGTTGTTTAATGTCAAGTGAGCAGTATTTCAGCTATATTGATTGATTGTTCTTTAATGTAAAGTGAGTATTTTTTCAGCTATATTGATTGATTGTTGTTTAATGTCAAGTGAGCAGTATTTCAGCTATATTGATTGATTGTTCTTTAATGTCAAGTGAGCAGTATCTTAGCTATATTGATTGATTATTCTTTAATGTCAAGTGAGCAGTATTTTAGCTATACTGATTGATTGTTGTTTAATGTCAAGTGAGCAGTTTTTCAGCTATATTGATTGATTGTTGTTTAATGTCAAGTGAGCAGTTTTCTAGCTATATTGATTGATTGTTGATCAATGTCAAGTGAGCAGTATTTCAGCCATATTGATTGATTGTTGTTTAATGTCAAGTGAGCAGTATTTCAGCTATATTGATTAATTGTTGTTTAATGTCAAGTGAGCAGTATTTCAGCTATATTGATTGATTGTTGTTTAATGTCAAGTCAGCAGTATTTCAGTTATATTGATTGATTGTTCTTTAATGTCAAGTGAGCAGTATTTCAGCTATATTGATTAATTGTTGTTTAACGTCACATGAGCAGTATTTCAGCCATATTGATTGATAGTTGTTTAATGTCAAGTGAGCAGTATTTCAGCTATATTGATTGATTGTTGTCTAACGTCACATGAGCAGTATTTTAGCTATATTGATTGATTATTGTTTAATGTCAAGTGGACAGTATTTTAGCTATATTGATTGATTATTGTTTAACGTCACATGAGCAGTATTTCAGCTATATTGATTGATTGTTGTTTAATGTCAAGTTAGCAGTATTTCAGCTATATTGATTGATTGTTGATTAATGTCAAATGAGCTGTATTTCAGCTAAATTGATTGATTATTGTTTAATGTCAAGTGAGCAGTATTTGAGCTATATTGATTGATTGTTGATTAATGTCAATTGAGCAGTATTTCAGCTATATTGATTGATTGTTGTTTAATGTCAAGTGAGCAGTATTTCAGCTATATTGATTGATTGTTCTTTAATGTAAAGTGAGTATTTTTTCAGCTATATTGATTGATTGTTCTTTAATGTAAAGTGAGTATTTTTTCAGCTATATTGATTGATTGTTGTTTAATGTAAAGTGAGTATTTTTTCAGCTATATTGATTGATTGTTGTTTAATGTCAAGTGAGCAGTATTTCAGCTATATTGATTGATTGTTGTTTAATATCATGTGAGCAGTATTTCAGCTATATTGATTGATTGTTGTCTAATGTCAAGTGAGCAGTATTTCAGCTATATTGATTGATTGTTCTTTAATGTCAAGTGAGCAGTATCTTAGCTATATTGATTGATTATTCTTTAATGTCAAGTGAGCAGTATTTTAGCTATACTGATTGATTGTTGTTTAATGTCAAGTGAGCAGTTTTTCAGCTATATTGATTGATTGTTGTTTAATGTCAAGTGAGCAGTATTTCTGCTATATTGATTGATTGTTGTTTAATGTCAAGTGAGCAGTTTTCTAGCTATATTGATTGATTGTTGATCAATGTCAAGTGAGCAGTATTTCAGCCATATTGATTGATTGTTGTTTAATGTCAAGTGAGCAGTATTTGAGCTATATTGATTAATTGTTGTTTAATGTCAAGTGAGCAGTATTTCAGCTATATTGATTGATTGTTGTTTAATGTCAAGTCAGTAGTATTTCAGTTATATTGATTGATTGTTCTTTAATGTCAAGTGAGCAGTATTTCAGCTATATTGATTAATTGTTGTTTAACGTCACATGAGCAGTATTTCAGCTATATTGGTTGATTGTTGTTTAATGTCAAGTGAGCAGTATTTCAGCTATATTGATTGATTGTTGTCTAACGTCACATGAGCAGAATTTTAGCTATATTGATTGATTATTGTTTAATGTCAAGTGGACAGTATTTTAGCTATATTGATTGATTATTGTTTAACGTCACATGAGCAGTATTTCAGCTATATTGATTGATTGTTGTTTAATGTCAAGTTAGCAGTATTTCAGCTATAATGATTGATTGTTGTTTAATGTCAAGTGAGCAGTTTTCCAGCTATATTGATTGATTGTTGTTTAATGTCAAGTAAGCAGTATTTCAGCTATATTGATTGATTGTTGTTTAATGTCAAGTTAGCAGTATTTCAGCTATATTGATTGATTGTTGTTTAATATCAAGTGAGCAGTATTTCAGTTATATTGATTGATTGTCCTTTAACGTCAAGTGAGCGGTATTTCAGCTATTTTGATTGATTGTTGTTTAATGTCAAGTTAGCAGTTTTTCAGCTATATTGATTGATTGTTGATTAATGTCAAGTGAGCTGCATTTCAGCTAAATTGATTGATTATTGTTTGATGTCAAGTGAGCAGTATTTGAGCTATATTGATTGATTGTTGATTAATGTCAATTGAGCAGTATTTCAGCTATATTGATTGATTGTTGTTTAACGTCACATGACCAGTATTTCAGCTATATTGATTGATTGTTGTTTATCGTCAAGTGGACAGTATTTTAGCTATATTGATTGATTATTGCTTAATGTCAAGTGAGCTGTATTTCAGCTATATTGATTGATTGTTGTTTAACGTCACATGAGCAGTATTTCAGCTATATTGATTGATTGTTGTTTAATGTCAAGTTAGCAGTATTTCAGCTATAATAATTGATTGTTGTTTAATGTCAAGTGAGCAGTTTTCCAGCTATATTGATTGATTGTTGTTTAATGTCAAGTAAGCAGTATTTCAGCTATATTGATTGATTGTTGTTTAACTTCAAGTGAGCAGTATTTCAGCTATATTGATTGATTGTTGTTTAATGTCAAGTGAGCAGTATTTCAGTTATATTGATTGATTGTCCTTTAACGTCAAGTGAGCAGTATTTCAGCTATTTTGATTGATTGTTGTTTAATGTCAAGTGAGCAGTTTTCCAGCTATATTGATTGATTGCTGTTTAATGTCAAGTGAGCAGTATTTCAGCTATATTGATTGATTGTTGTTTAATGTCAAGTGAGCAGTATTTTAGCTATATTGATTGATTGTTGATTAACGTCAAGTGAGCAGTATTTCAGCTATATTGATTGATTGTTGTTTAACGTCAAGTAGACAGTATTTCAGCTATATTGATTGATTGTTGTTTAACGTAACATGAGCAGTATTTCAGCAATATTGATTATTGTTTAATGTCAAGTGAGCAGTATTTCAGCTATATTGAGTGATTGTTGCTTAACGTCAAGTGAGCAGTGTTTTAGCAATATTGATTGATTGTTGTTTAACGTCACAAGACCAGTATTTCAGCTATATTGATTGATTGTTCTTTAATGTCAAGTTAGCAGTTTTTCAGCTATATTGATTGATTGTTGATTAATGTCAAGTGAGCAGTATTTCAGCTATATTGATTGATTATTGTTTAATGTCAAGTGAGCAGTATTTGAGCTATATTGATTGATTGCTGTTTAATGTCAAGTGAGCAGTATTTGAGCTATACTGATTGATCGTTGTTTAATGTCAAGTGAGCAGTTTTTCAGCTATATTGATTGATTGTTCTTTAATGTCAAGTTAGCAGTTTTTCAGCTATATTGATTGATTGTTGATTAATGTCAAGTGAGCTGTATTTCAGCTAAATTGATTGATTATTGTTTAATGTCAAGTGAGCAGTATTTGAGCTATATTGATTGATTGTTGGTTAATTTCAAGTGAGCAGTATTTCAGCTAAGTTGATTGATTATTGTTTAATGTCAAGTGAGCAGTATTTGAGCTATACTGATTGATTGTTGTTTAATTTCAAGTGAGCAGTTTTTCAGCTATATTGATTGATTGTTCTTTAATGTCAAGTTAGTAGTTTTTCAGCTATATTGATTGATTGTTGATTAATGTCAAGTGAGCAGTATTTCAGCTAAATTGATTGATTATTGTTTAATGTCAAGTGAGCAGTATTTCAGCTATATTGATTGATTGCTGTTTAATGCCAAGTGAACAGTATTGCAGCTAAGTTGATTGATTATTGTTTAATGTCAAGTGAGCAGTATTTGAGCTATACTGATTGATTGTTGTTTAATGTCAAGTGAGCAGTTTTTCAGCTATATTGATTGATTGTTCTTTAATGTCAAGTTAGTAGTTTTTCAGCTATATTGATTGATTGTTGATTAATGTCAAGTGAGCAGTATTTCAGCTAAATTGATTGATTATTGTTTAATGTCAATTGAGCAGTATTTGAGCTATATTGATTGATTGCTGTTTAATGCTAAGTGAGCAGTATTGCAGCTACATTGATTGGTTGTTGTTTAATGTCAAGTTAGCAGTATTTCAGCTATAATGATTGATTGTTGTTTAATGTCAAGTGAGCAGTTTTCCAGCTATATTGATTGATTGTTGTTTAATGTCAAGTAAGCAGTATTTCAGCTATATTGATTGATTGTTGTTTAATGTCAAGTGAGCAGTATTTCAGCTATATTGATTGATAGTTGTTTAATATCAAGTGAGCAGTATTTCAGTTATATTGATTGATTGTCCTTTAACGTCAAGTGAGCTGTATTTCAGCTATTTTGATTGATTGTTGTTTAATGTCAAGTTAGCAGTTTTTCAGCTATATTGATTGATTGTTGATTAATGTCAAGTGAGCTGTATTTCAGCTAAATTGATTGATTATTGTTTAATGTCAAGTGAGCAGTATTTGAGCTATATTGATTGATTGTTGATTAATGTCAATTGAGCAGTATTTCAGCTATATTGATTGATTGTTGTTTAATGTCAAGTGAGCAGTATTTCAGCTATATTGATTGATTGTTGTCTAATGTCAAGTGAGCAGTATTTCAGCTATATTGATTGATTGTTCTTTAATGTAAAGTGAGTATTTTTTCAGCTATATTGATTGATTGTTGTTTAATATCAAGTGAGCAGTATTTCAGCTATATTGATTGATTGTTCTTTAATGTAAAGTGAGTATTTTTTCAGCTATATTGATTGATTGTTGTTTAATGTCAAGTGAGCAGTATTTCAGCTATATTGATTGATTGTTGATTAATGTCAAGTGAGCAGTATTTCAGCTATATTGATTGATTGTTGTCTAATGTCAAGTGAGCAGTATTTCAGCTATATTGATTGATTGTTCTTTAATGTCAAGTGAGCAGTATCTTAGCTATATTGATTGATTATTCTTTAATGTCAAGTGAGCAGTAATTTAGCTATACTGATTGATTGTTGTTTAATGTCAAGTGAGCAGTTTTTCAGCTATATTGATTGATTGTTGTTTAATGTCAAGTGAGCAGTATTTCTGCTATATTGATTGATTGTTGTTTAATGTCAAGTGAGCAGTTTTCTAGCTATATTGATTGATTGTTGATCAATGTCAAGTGAGCAGTATTTCAGCCATATTGATTGATTGTTGTTTAATGTCAAGTGAGCAGTATTTCAGCTATATTGATTAATTGTTGTTTAATGTCAAGTGAGCAGTATTTCAGCTATATTGATTGATTGTTGTTTAATGTCAAGTCAGCAGTATTTCAGTTATATTGATTGATTGTTCTTTAATGTCAAGTGAGCAGTATTTCAGCTATATTGATTAATTGTTGTTTAACGTCACATGAGCAGTATTTCAGCTATATTGATTGATAGTTGTTTAATGTCAAGTGAGCAGTATTTCAGCTATATTGATTGATTGTTGTCTAACGTCACATGAGCAGTATTTTAGCTATATTGATTGATTATTGTTTAATGTCAAGTGGACAGTATTTTAGCTATATTGATTGATTATTGTTTAACGTCACATGAGCAGTATTTCAGCTATATTGATTGATTGTTGTTTAATGTCAAGTTAGCAGTATTTCAGCTATATTGATTGATTGTTGATTAATGTCAAGTGAGCTGTATTTCAGCTAAATTGATTGATTATTGTTTAATGTCAAGTGAGCAGTATTTGAGCTATATTGATTGATTGTTGATTAATGTCAATTGAGCAGTATTTCAGCTATATTGATTGATTGTTGTTTAATGTCAAGTGAGCAGTATTTCAGCTATATTGATTGATTGTTGTCTAATGTCAAGTGAGCAGTATTTCAGCTATATTGATTGATTGTTCTTTAATGTAAAGTGAGTATTTTTTCGGCTATATTGATTGATTGTTGTTTAATGTCAAGTGAGCAGTATTTCAGCTATATTAATTGATTGTTCTTTAATGTAAAGTGAGTATTTTTTCAGCTATATTGATTGATTGTTGTTTAATGTCAAGTGAGCAGTATTTCAGCTATATTGATTGATTGTTGTTTAATATCATGTGAGCAGTATTTCAGCTATATTGATTGATTGTTGTCTAATGTCAAGTGAGCAGTATTTCAGCTATATTGATTGATTGTTCTGAAATGTCAAGTGAGCAGTATCTTAGCTATATTGATTGATTATTCTTTAATGTCAAGTGAGCAGTATTTTAGCTATACTGATTGATTGTTGTTTAATGTCAAGTGAGCAGTTTTTCAGCTATATTGATTGATTGTTGTTTAATGTCAAGTGAGCTGTATTTCAGCTAAATTGATTGATTATTGTTTAATGTCAAGTGAGCAGTATTTGAGCTATATTGATTGATTGTTGATTAATTTCAAGGGAGCAGTATTTCAGCTAAGTTGATTGATTATTGTTTAATGTCAAGTGAGCAGTATTTGAGCTATACTGATTGATTGTTGTTTAATTTCAAGTGAGCAGTTTTTCAGCTATATTGATTGATTGTTCTTTAATGTCAAGTTAGTAGTTTTTCAGCTATATTGATTGATTGTTGATTAATGTCAAGTGAGCAGTATTTCAGCTAAATTGATTGATTATTGTTTAATGTCAAGTGAGCAGTATTTCAGCTATATTGATTGATTGCTGTTTAATGCCAAGTGAACAGTATTGCAGCTAAGTTGATTGATTATTGTTTAATGTCAAGTGAGCAGTATTTGAGCTATACTGATTGATTGTTGTTTAATGTCAAGTGAGCAGTTTTTCAGCTACATTGATTGATTGTTCTTTAATGTCAAGTTAGTAGTTTTTCAGCTATATTGATTGATTGTTGATTAATGTCAAGTGAGCAGTATTTCAGCTAAATTGATTGATTATTGTTTAATGTCAATTGAGCAGTATTTGAGCTATATTGATTGATTGCTGTTTAATGCCAAGTGAGCAGTACTGCAGCTATATTGATTGGTTGTTGTTTAATGTCAAGTTAGCAGTATTTCAGCTATAATGATTGATTGTTGTTTAATGTCAAGTGAGCAGTTTTCCAGCTATATTGATTGATTGTTGTTTAATGTCAAGTAAGCAGTATTTCAGCTATATTGATTGATTGTTGTTTAATGTCAAGTGAGCAGTATTTCAGCTATATTGATTGATTGTTGTTTAATATCAAGTGAGCAGTATTTCAGTTATATTGATTGATTGTCCTTTAACGTCAAGTGAGCTGTATTTCAGCTATTTTGATTGATTGTTGTTTAATGTCAAGTTAGCAGTTTTTCAGCTATATTGATTGATTGTTGATTAATGTCAAGTGAGCTGTATTTCAGCTAAATTGATTGATTATTGTTTAATGTCAAGTGAGCAGTATTTGAGCTATATTGATTGATTGTTGATTAATGTCAATTGAGCAGTATTTCAGCTATATTGATTGATTGTTGTTTAATGTCAAGTGAGCAGTATTTCAGCTATATTGATTGATTGTTGTCTAATGTCAAGTGAGCAGTATTTCAGCTATATTGATTGATTGTTCTTTAATGTAAAGTGAGTATTTTTTCAGCTATATTGATTGATTGTTGTTTAATGTCAAGTGAGCAGTATTTCAGCTATATTGATTGATTGTTCTTTAATGTAAAGTGAGTATTTTTTCAGCTATATTGATTGATTGTTGTTTAATGTCAAGTGAGCAGTATTTCAGCTATATTGATTGATTGTTGATTAATGTCAAGTGAGCAGTATTTCAGCTATATTGATTGATTGTTGTCTAATGTCAAGTGAGCAGTATTTCAGCTATATTGATTGATTGTTCTTTAATGTCAAGTGAGCAGTATCTTAGCTATATTGATTGATTGTTGATTAATGTCAAGTGAGCAGTATTTCAGCTAAATTGATTGATTATTGTTTAATGTCAAGTGAGCAGTATTTCAGCTATATTGATTGATTGCTGTTTAATGCCAAGTGAACAGTATTGCAGCTAAGTTGATTGATTATTGTTTAATGTCAAGTGAGCAGTATTTGAGCTATACTGATTGATTGTTGTTTAATGTCAAGTGAGCAGTTTTTCAGCTATATTGATTGATTGTTCTTTAATGTCAAGTTAGTAGTTTTTCAGCTATATTGATTGATTGTTGATTAATGTCAAGTGAGCAGTATTTCAGCTAAATTGATTGATTATTGTTTAATGTCAATTGAGCAGTATTTGAGCTATATTGATTGATTGCTGTTTAATGCCAAGTGAGCAGTACTGCAGCTATATTGATTGGTTGTTGTTTAATGTCAAGTTAGCAGTATTTCAGCTATAATGATTGATTGTTGTTTAATGTCAAGTGAGCAGTTTTCCAGCTATATTGATTGATTGTTGTTTAATGTCAAGTAAGCAGTATTTCAGCTATATTGATTGATTGTTGTTTAATGTCAAGTGAGCAGTATTTCAGCTATATTGATTGATTGTTGTTTAATATCAAGTGAGCAGTATTTCAGTTATATTGATTGATTGTCCTTTAACGTCAAGTGAGCTGTATTTCAGCTATTTTGATTGATTGTTGTTTAATGTCAAGTTAGCAGTTTTTCAGCTATATTGATTGATTGTTGATTAATGTCAAGTGAGCTGTATTTCAGCTAAATTGATTGATTATTGTTTAATGTCAAGTGAGCAGTATTTGAGCTATATTGATTGATTGTTGATTAATGTCAATTGAGCAGTATTTCAGCTATATTGATTGATTGTTGTTTAATGTCAAGTGAGCAGTATTTCAGCTATATTGATTGATTGTTGTCTAATGTCAAGTGAGCAGTATTTCAGCTATATTGATTGATTGTTCTTTAATGTAAAGTGAGTATTTTTTCAGCTATATTGATTGATTGTTGTTTAATGTCAAGTGAGCAGTATTTCAGCTATATTGATTGATTGTTCTTTAATGTAAAGTGAGTATTTTTTCAGCTATATTGATTGATTGTTGTTTAATGTCAAGTGAGCAGTATTTCAGCTATATTGATTGATTGTTGATTAATGTCAAGTGAGCAGTATTTCAGCTATATTGATTGATTGTTGTCTAATGTCAAGTGAGCAGTATTTCAGCTATATTGATTGATTGTTCTTTAATGTCAAGTGAGCAGTATCTTAGCTATATTGATTGATTATTCTTTAATGTCAAGTGAGCAGTAATTTAGCTATACTGATTGATTGTTGTTTAATGTCAAGTGAGCAGTTTTTCAGCTATATTGATTGATTGTTGTTTAATGTCAAGTGAGCAGTATTTCTGCTATATTGATTGATTGTTGTTTAATGTCAAGTGAGCAGTTTTCTAGCTATATTGATTGATTGTTGATCAATGTCAAGTGAGCAGTATTTCAGCCATATTGATTGATTGTTGTTTAATGTCAAGTGAGCAGTATTTCAGCTATATTGATTAATTGTTGTTTAATGTCAAGTGAGCAGTATTTCAGCTATATTGATTGATTGTTGTTTAATGTCAAGTCAGCAGTATTTCAGTTATATTGATTGATTGTTCTTTAATGTCAAGTGAGCAGTATTTCAGCTATATTGATTAATTGTTGTTTAACGTCACATGAGCAGTATTTCAGCTATATTGATTGATAGTTGTTTAATGTCAAGTGAGCAGTATTTCAGCTATATTGATTGATTGTTGTCTAACGTCACATGAGCAGTATTTTAGCTATATTGATTGATTATTGTTTAATGTCAAGTGGACAGTATTTTAGCTATATTGATTGATTATTGTTTAACGTCACATGAGCAGTATTTCAGCTATATTGATTGATTGTTGTTTAATGTCAAGTTAGCAGTATTTCAGCTATATTGATTGATTGTTGATTAATGTCAAGTGAGCTGTATTTCAGCTAAATTGATTGATTATTGTTTAATGTCAAGTGAGCAGTATTTGAGCTATATTGATTGATTGTTGATTAATGTCAATTGAGCAGTATTTCAGCTATATTGATTGATTGTTGTTTAATGTCAAGTGAGCAGTATTTCAGCTATATTGATTGATTGTTGTCTAATGTCAAGTGAGCAGTATTTCAGCTATATTGATTGATTGTTCTTTAATGTAAAGTGAGTATTTTTTCAGCTATATTGATTGATTGTTGTTTAATGTCAAGTGAGCAGTATTTCAGCTGTATTGATTGATTGTTCTTTAATGTAAAGTGAGTATTTTTTCAGCTATATTGATTGATTGTTGTTTAATGTCAAGTGAGCAATATTTCAGCTATATTGATTGATTGTTGTTTAATATCATGTGAGCAGTATTTCAGCTATATTGATTGATTGTTGTCTAATGTCAAGTGAGCAGTATTTCAGCTATATTGATTGATTGTTCTTTAATGTCAAGTGAGCAGTATCTTAGCTATATTGATTGATTATTCTTTAATGTCAAGTGAGCAGTATTTTAGCTATACTGATTGATTGTTGTTTAATGTCAAGTGAGCAGTTTTTCAGCTATATTGATTGATTGTTGTTTAATGTCAAGTGAGCAGTATTTCTGCTATATTGATTGATTGTTGTTTAATGTCAAGTGAGCAGTTTTCTAGCTATATTGATTGATTGTTGATCAATGTCAAGTGAGCAGTATTTCAGCCATATTGATTGATTGTTGTTTAATGTCAAGTGAGCAGTATTTCAGCTATATTGATTAATTGTTGTTTAATGTCAAGTGAGCAGTATTTCAGCTATATTGATTGATTGTTGTTTAATGTCAAGTCAGTAGTATTTCAGTTATATTGATTGATTGTTCTTTAATGTCAAGTGAGCAGTATTTCAGCTATATTGATTAATTGTTGTTTAACGTCACATGAGCAGTATTTCAGCTATATTGGTTGATTGTTGTTTAATGTCAAGTGAGCAGTATTTCAGCTATATTGATTGATTGTTGTCTAACGTCACATGAGCAGTATTTTAGCTATATTGATTGATTATTGTTTAATGTCAAGTGGACAGTATTTTAGCTATATTGATTGATTATTGTTTAACGTCACATGAGCAGTATTTCAGCTATATTGATTGATTGTTGTTTAATGTCAAGTTAGCAGTATTTCAGCTATAATGATTGATTGTTGTTTAATGTCAAGTGAGCAGTTTTCCAGCTATATTGATTGATTGTTGTTTAATGTCAAGTAAGCAGTATTTCAGCTATATTGATTGATTGTTGTTTAATGTCAAGTGAGCAGTATTTCAGCTATATTGATTGATTGTTGTTTAATATCAAGTGAGCAGTATTTCAGTTATATTGATTGATTGTCCTTTAACGTCAAGTGAGCGGTATTTCAGCTATTTTGATTGATTGTTGTTTAATGTCAAGTTAGCAGTTTTTCAGCTATATTGATTGATTGTTGATTAATGTCAATTGAGCTGTATTTCAGCTAAATTGATTGATTATTGTTTGATGTCAAGTGAGCAGTATTTGAGCTATATTGATTGATTGTTGATTAATGTCAATTGAGCAGTATTTCAGCTATATTGATTGATTGTTGTTTAACGTCACATGACCAGTATTTCAGCTATATTGATTGATTGTTGTTTATCGTCAAGTGGACAGTATTTTAGCTATATTGATTGATTATTGTTTAATGTCAAGTGAGCTGTATTTCAGCTATATTGATTGATTGTTGTTTAACGTCACATGAGCAGTATTTCAGCTATATTGATTGATTGTTGTTTAATGTCAAGTTAGCAGTATTTCAGCTATAATAATTGATTGTTGTTTAATGTCAAGTGAGCAGTTTTCCAGCTATATTGATTGATTGTTGTTTAATGTCAAGTAAGCAGTATTTCAGCTATATTGATTGATTGTTGTTTAACTTCAAGTGAGCAGTATTTCAGCTATATTGATTGATTGTTGTTTAATGTCAAGTGAGCAGTATTTCAGTTATATTGATTGATTGTCCTTTAACGTCAAGTGAACAGTATTTCAGCTATTTTGATTGATTGTTGTTTAATGTCAAGTGAGCAGTTTTCCAGCTATATTGATTGATTGCTGTTTAATGTCAAGTGAGCAGTATTTCAGCTATATTGATTGATTGTTGTTTAACGTCAAGTGAGCAGTATTTTAGCTATATTGATTGATTGTTGATTAACGTCAAGTGAGCAGTATTTCAGCTATATTGATTGATTGTTGTTTAACGTCAAGTAGACAGTATTTCAGCTATATTGATTGATTGTTGTTTAACGTAACATGAGCAGTATTTCAGCAATATTGATTATTGTTTAATGTCAAGTGAGCAGTATTTCAGCTATATTGAGTGATTGTTGCTTAACGTCAAGTGAGCAGTGTTTTAGCAATATTGATTGATTGTTGTTTAACGTCACAAGACCAGTATTTCAGCTATATTGATTGATTGTTCTTTAATGTCAAGTTAGCAGTTTTTCAGCTATATTGATTGATTGTTGATTAATGTCAAGTGAGCAGTATTTCAGCTATATTGATTGATTATTGTTTAATGTCAAGTGAGCAGTATTTGAGCTATATTGATTGATTGCTGTTTAATGTCAAGTGAGCAGTATTTGAGCTATACTGATTGATCGTTGTTTAATGTCAAGTGAGCAGTTTTTCAGCTATATTGATTGATTGTTCTTTAATGTCAAGTTAGCAGTTTTTCAGCTATATTGATTGATTGTTGATTAATGTCAAGTGAGCTGTATTTCAGCTAAATTGATTGATTATTGTTTAATGTCAAGTGAGCAGTATTTGAGCTATATTGATTGATTGTTGATTAATTTCAAGTGAGCAGTATTTCAGCTAAGTTGATTGATTATTGTTTAATGTCAAGTGAACAGTATTTGAGCTATACTGATTGATTGTTGTTTAATTTCAAGTGAGCAGGTTTTCAGCTATATTGATTGATTGTTGATTAATGTCAAGTGAGCAGTATTTCAGCTAAATTGATTGATTATTGTTTAATGTCAAGTGAGCAGTATTTCAGCTATATTGATTGATTGCTGTTTAATGCCAAGTGAACAGTATTGCAGCTAAGTTGATTGATTATTGTTTAATGTCAAGTGAGCAGTATTTGAGCTATACTGATTGATTGTTGTTTAATGTCAAGTGAGCAGTTTTTCAGCTATATTGATTGATTGTTCTTTAATGTCAAGTTAGTAGTTTTTCAGCTATATTGATTGATTGTTGATTAATGTCAAGTGAGCAGTATTTCAGCTAAATTGATTGATTATTGTTTAATGTCAAGTGAGCAGTATTTGAGCTATATTGATTGATTGCTGTTTAATGCCAAGTGAGCAGTATTGCAGCTATATTGATTGGTTGTTGTTTAATGTCAAGTGAGCAGTATTTCAGCTATATTGATTAATTGTTGTTTAACGTCACATGAGCAGTATTTCAGCTATATTGATTGATTATTGTTTAATGTCAAGTGAGCAGTATTTCAGCTATATTGATTGATTGTTGTTTAACGTCAAGTGAGCAGTATTTCAGCTATATTGATTAATTGTTGCTTAACGTGACATGAGCAGTATTTCAGCTATAATGATTGATTGTTGTTTAATGTCAAGTGAGCAGTATTTCAGCTATATTGATTGATTGTTGTTTAATGTCAAGTGAGCAGTATTTCAGCTATATTGATTGATTGTTGTTTAACGTCACATGAGCAGTATTTCAGCTATATTGGTTGATTGTTGTTTAACGTCAAGTGAGCAGTATTTCAGCTATATTGATTGATTGTTGTTTAATGTCAAGTGAGCAGTATTTCAGCTATATTGATTGATTGTTGTTTAACGTCACATGAGCAGTATTTCAGCTATATTGATTGATTGTTCTTTAATGTCAAGTGAGCAGTATTTCAGCTATATTGATTGATTGTTGTTTAACGTCACATGCGCAGTATTTCAGCTATATTGATTGATTGTTGTTTAATATCAAGTGGACAGTATCTTAGCTATATTGATTGATTGTTGTTTAACGTCACATGAGCAGTATTTCAGCTATATTGGTAGATTGTTGTTTAATGTCAAGTGAGCAGTATTTCAGCTATATTGATTGTTTGTTGTTTAATGTCAAGTGAGCAGTATTTCAGCTATATTGATTGATTGTTGTTTAATGTCAAGTGAGGAGTATTTCAGCTTTATTGATTGATTGTTGTTTAATGTCAAGTGAGCAGTATTTCAGCTATATTGATTGTTTGTTGTTTAATGTCAAGTGAGCAGTATTTCAGCTATATTGATTGATTGTTGTTTAATGTCAAGTGAGGAGTGTTTTAGCTATATTGATTGATTGCTGTTTAATGTCAAGTGAGCAGTTTTCCAGCTATATTGATTGATTGTTGCTTAATGCTACATAAGCAGTATTTGCGGATGCATTCATGATGAGAGCAAGTTTACAAGCAATACATCACGTACATTAAATGTGACATGGTGATGTACATATGATTTCTACAAGGAGATGATTGATAAAGCCTGTCGTACAATGGTACTTCAATGATCAAACTGTTGTCTGTAATATATAAGGACCGTTGCACCCTCCGTACACGAAATACAAAGGAAACATTCCAGTGGTTGTTCGTTATATTGTATTTAAAAAATAAGTCTTCTAAAACCAATACACCATCTAGTAAAAACACTTGTTCTAATAGCTAGGAAATAGATTTTGTACAAAGGTAGATAACATGGGTTACAAAACAGAAGCCTCTAGAAACAATTCTCGTTTTTAGTTAATTAATTTAATTTAAATTATCCAATGAATTGTGTAATCTATTAAGAATTCTTGAACAGAAAACACTCCAGGTTGTACATCCTAATTACGAGTAATAATTTAATTCCTGTCCTTGGATCTAGTGTGTATGGACTTCACATGTATTACGAGTAATAATTTAATTCCTGTCCTTGGATCTATGACTTCACATGTAGCGTCTGTTCTGTCGTACATGTACATGATGTAGATGTTTATTTTCCTCCAAATTTTAGTATTGATCCAGATATGATTATATTTTTGCTTTGTTTTTTCATATACAAAGCTGTTTCATGTCTTAATATAATTGATAATGATAGTTTGATTACCCACTTTCCAGACGTAACAATTATAAGTAGTCTATTAGACAGATATATTGTACAAGTCTATCTTATATAAGTAGTATGATTATGATAGCTGTTTAGATTTGGAAATTCTGGCACTTCCTGCAATTTGCTTCCAGTTATCATATTAACTGAACAATTATCATACTAATAACAATGATTGAATTATCTAAATACACGAGGACATTTTTCATAGAAGAAAAACAACGTATATACTGTATTATCTAACAAGATGTAGGAACAGCTGATACTCATTCGTTATTATATAATAGTTGTACATTTATTGTAGTAAACAATCTAACAATAATAAGTATTAATTACTTCAGTCTGCACTAATTGTCTAGAAGATGTGAGAAAGAAAGATTAGGCAAATGTCGAGTATGTTTCAACTTTAAATCATAACATTATTTGATTGGTTTTTAACAACTAGGTAAATGTATGTTGATAAGACAAGTAGAGACTAGTGGAATGCTTTCAACTGTAGAACACAACATTTACCAATTGGTAGCAACTGTCGTTAAATGTAGTTACACATGCATATTCCTTCTGTGGTTTATTTAAAGAATGTTAATATGTCTTCGTGATGATGGTTTTTGTTTCATTGCAATATTTTTGTAACCAATTTTTTAAGTTAAAAGATTTAATTTGATCATGCACAGTTGTGCTATTTTGATCTAACAAGCACATTAAACTTCAGTTCTCAATACAAAAAGAATATAGCATACCGTAAGGATGATATTTATCTGTCACGGATGGAAATGGAAATCACGAATGACAGAATGTCCTACACTGAATTCCTCTGATAATAATTTACACACATTATTAGTTACAAACCTGTCGTACAGAAATTTCTGCATTCGATGATTTGTTTTGCCGATCCTGATATAATAACTTAGAGGTGACTATCTCACAGGGTTACAGTAATAGTTTCTTAGCTGTGCTCGACAAAAAACACACAACTGTTCATAAGGACGGGATGTAAATATGGGACTCGTAGTAAGGTGATGCTACATCAGTACAGTGCAAAAACATTTAACAGCAATTACCAATAAACAACAGTTTGCTAAGAAGAGTTTCAAGATACCATAGAGGTAATCAGAATCCGTATATTGAAAAAGAACAGACAACAAAATGGCCAAAAAGAAAAAAGTGCAAAAGGACAAACAACGATCTACAAAACATACACATAAAACTAAAAATCGAGTAACATGAACCCCACCAAACACCGGGGTGAACCCAGGTGCTCCGAAAGGGTAAGCAGTTCTTCCTCCATTAGTGGCACCCGTCATGGTAATCTAGCTACAAACCCGGTGATAAGTCATGAATGAGGAAAGGACCGGGATGTGCTTACGACTAGTGGAACATATCCATGGTCATTTGTGACATAGATATTCCATAACGGTCAACCAAGTCGTGGTGGCGACCGTAGAATTTTCGAAGTGATGACTTCAACTTTACCAAAAGGAACCCTTGGTTCAGTAGCTTCCTTGTTAGCAGCAACCCTCTATCAAGGAAATCCTGATAGGAACCACAAGCTCTGGAATATCGTATCATCTGAGAGATATATACTCCATATGCAGGTGCTGCTGGAATGTTGCTACATATAAATGGAAAGTTCACAATGGGAAAACTGAAATTATCTCTTTCGTCGTAAAGTTTCGTTCTTAACCAACCCTCAATGTCGATTTCGAGGTGTAGGTCAAGGTATGAAGCAGACTGATCTGTATCTGTGGTATCCTTTATTTCAAGCTCAATGGGATAGATGCGATAAACAAAATCGCCAAACCTAGAATTATTTAGTGAAAGGACATCATCTATATAGCGGAACGTGAAATTAAAGAATCGGGCTAGCTTCTTTTCGTTTTTCTTGAGAAGCCCCTGTATGCAGTCTGCCTCATACGAATAAAGGAACAAATCGATGATAACAGGAGCACAGTTTGTATCCATAGGTATACCGACTGTTTGTTGAAAAACACGTCCACCAAACATAACACATATGTTGTAGATCAGAAACTCGAGCATGTTGATGATATCAGTTTCAGAGAACCTTTTGGTAGAATCAGAGTGGTATTTTGTTTACAAATTAAGATATGTCCCTTCCTAACACAGGGTATTTGTATCTACGTTGGCCATTCTTTTTTTTATGAAACACAGTTATACCAACTCCCTTAATCTGTCCTTCAGCTTAGAGTGATGAACAGCTGTATAAAGTCAAATGTTTTAATGTTATTGCAAGAGGAGAGGAACCTAGATTGCATGTACTTTAACAGTGTCGTTGGTTATCTATCACTATTCATTCTTGGTTGCCCCTTCGGTTTTCTATAACGTTTATTTAAAAACGTTTTCTCATATGGTACAATATTAATCATGGTCTCGTGGTGGTCGCGGATTTCTGATACATACAACAAGCATACTTTGTAAGGGATAAACTACAATCATCATACATTCACAATGTAAATTAATTAATGTTTATAGTTTCTACAAAACAAGATTTTAATCATTTTTCTATAGGAATCCATGTAAAACTATGTTCTATAGTAGCCTCTGTCTTTGACTTCGAATCGGCAAAAACACACACTTTGCAAAGAACCATCTCATGATAGTTCCACCGTAGTAGTACATTTCAAACCAATGTGTAGTCTTCGAACAATGTAGCTTTGCGGTTTAAAAGTGCCAAAGTTAACTGTTCATGTTATACATGGGTGGTGGAAAATCAGTGTCCACATGGTGAATTGTAATTCAAACAACATTAAGGATGCTTGTATGTTTTAACATTTAAGTATACAAACAGATATAAGTGTGAAATAGATTTAGAAATCTAGAACCTGGATGGCCTTTTTCTGGAATATAAGGGGAAAATTGTTAAATGTACCATACATACAAATGGATTGTATATTTAAATATGTAAAATATCTAAGATTATAATATGATTAAATCTCTAGATAGTCAGATAGATTTCACATGGAAATGTTGAGAGGAACTTGGACTCTCATTTTCTATGTAACAACCGTTTTAATACAATGTTATTGTGTTGTTTAAAAAAATGGCATTCTTTTAATTTAAAGGTAACACTGTAGCACTCTGATGGGCTTTATGGATGGATGTTTAACTGTCACAAGAAAAACGTCTCTATTGTCCCTTGCCAGCAATATCATAGTACCAGTAATACTTCTAAGCTGAGGACATAAAGTCACAAATAATATGAGCTTGACCCTTATTTAATTTGTGTTGGCAAAACTCGACCTCTTAACAACATAAATACAAAAAGCCAACCAGATGAAATGATAGTTTTTTTTCTTTCAATTAGACATGGACTGGGGACGAACAATTAACAAACGACGTAATCTTTCATAATAATAAATTAGCTACGAAGTTTCCTTTTGGGCATAAAAGACATGACCAACATCATTACAAAAACGTATTGAGGGTCTATATTATTTATCACTAATTTAGATGAATGTCTATGCGTGTAAAAGTGTTAAATCGTCATCCAAACAGACTGTTTGTTGTACCTTGGGACGGTTGTGTAATTAAGCACGTACTTACAAAATAGTTGACTGTATTGGTCTGGTCTAGTACATAGCAATATTATTTCATAATTCAAATTTTCGAAACGATCATATATTTGCTTATGCAATATTTTGACCTTTTGTGCATAATATCTGTAGCATAATTATTCTCTGTCAACTATTGATTCCTGACATAATCCACCTGATTTTACAATTTCCTTCAACGAGCTATTCTTAAAATTTCATGTATTATTTACACACAGTTAATTTCGTATGAAGTATTTACAATATCAACTGGTTAACCATATCATCTTTGTGTGTAATAATAAAACATGTTATATACCACTTAGCTCTATAATGTGATTGCCTTTTCTTTCAAAGGGGTATTAAAGCTCGTTTTAGCATATATTTTTTCAACTCGTGACGAAGGTTGTTTCTTTTCAATTTAATTTTAAAAACAATCCAAAAATACTTTGCACGCCCATATAATCCCTAATATCATTAAAATATCACTTAAAAGGGTCGAAATGAATTTTTGTCCAGGAAGCAAAAATTCAATTATTGGCAAAGACCGCAAGATATGACAGAATTATCAACGAATTACGTCACTTTTACAAAGTTTCATTGATAAAAACCGTGTTAATGTTTCATAAATATCATTTATTGAACCAATTGCATGTTTTCATGAGATACAAAAAATTACCAAAATGAGCTTTAAATACGATACATA
Organism: Bathymodiolus brooksi; assembly: GCA_963680875.1. Classification (NCBI taxonomy): domain Eukaryota; kingdom Metazoa; phylum Mollusca; class Bivalvia; order Mytilida; family Modiolidae; genus Bathymodiolus; species Bathymodiolus brooksi. The sequence goes on along the minus strand of OY804575.1, from coordinate 49,658,841 downwards.
GCAAATTTATTTATTAAAACCATTAAGTCCAGATGAACAATTGTGTTTACATGACTCACAGACGAAGACGGTTCCTTATACGTTCCTTCCCCCATATAGCTGAGATTTTAGAACACGAGAAAAAAAAATAAAACATTATATATATTTTTTAAGTTTTATCTCGTGGTTTATTGGGTATCTGCAAGATATGTATCCAACTAGCTGTACGGACGGACGGCTAGTAAATAAGTGCATCGAGCTTAAGGAATGGCAACTCCTGTCATGTAAAAGAAAACGTGCGGATCCTGATGAGCAACAGCTCAATTCATCAATAAAGTATTGAGGAGGCAGGTGACACAATAAAGAGGCAGGAGGCACAATAAAGGAATGAGGAGGTAAGAGACACAATAAAGAGGCAGGAGGCACAATAAAGTATTGAGGAGGCAGGTGACACAATAAAGAGGCAGGAGGCACAATAAAATATTGAGGAGACAGGTGACACAATAAAGAGGCAGGTGACACAATAAAGAGGCAGGAGGCACAATAAAGTATTGAGGAGGCAGGTGACACAATAAAGAGGCAGGAGGCACAATAAAGTATTGAGGAGGCAGGTGTCGCAATAAAGAGGCAGGAGGCACAATAAAGTATTGAGGAGGCAGGTGTCACAATAAAGAGGCAGGAGGCACAATAAAGTATTGAGGAGGCAGGTGACACAATAAAGAGGCAGGAGGCACAATAAAGAGGCAGGAGGCACAATAAAGGAATGAGGAGGTAAGAGACACAATAAAGAGGCAGGAGGCACAATAAAGGAATGAGGAGGCAGGTGTCACAATAAAGAGGCAGGAGGCACAATAAAGGAATGAGGAGGAAAGAGACACAATAAAGCAATTATGAGGTTGGGAAGGGCACCTCTATGTATCACATTGGAACGTACGAAGCACGAGTAACCGCCATCGGTACTCAGCCATCCAATGGCCATCCAATGGCCATCCACGTACATGTATTTTGGGTTCAATCATGTTTGTAAGTTATACGTAGAAAGCTTTTATTAATTTTCAAATATTTTCGTTTGTTAAAACCAAGAAGTTCTACGTATGGTGGCTGTCTCGGATTTCCTATCCACGTAAAATGCCAGCTTTTTGCCGGATTATTCTATAGCAATTAACTTACAGTTTAGGTTCAATCATGTTCGTGGCTTCTAAATAAAAGTTTGAAAGTTGTTGGGTTTTTTTCGATCGGCATCAAAAACTCAAAAATAGTACATGATCATCTAAAGTACATTACAAGACAAGACAATTTTGAATTTTCTCAGCCAATCAGCGGAGAAAAAACTGTGACCTATTATCCGAGGTTACCTCGTGTGGAACGGCCATAAATATATTTATATTTGTTTGCTTCCACATACATTTGTACATGAAAATGTCTGACATTGCTTGCATACGATGTGACAGTTAAATGATTGAAATGACTGTGATTGTTGGCATTCTCTCAGCATGAATCGCTTCTACACATAATGAAAAGTCTACTATCACAAAGTATATATACAGTTGTACATTCAATAACGATTACTTCATTATGTTATTCACAGCAACATATTTATAATTCCTGGGAATTTGAATAAAGGGGCTTGGTATTTGCTACTTTACAACGTATATAACGTTCCCCTCGTAAGCATCAATGAATTACCAGTTTGTTATTAGGAAAGCTAATTCTCCGTGATTATAATCAAAACAATAATTCGCCGTAATAATAGCAAACACAATAACACATTGTTACGTAATAAGAAGATTGAGACGTTTCCCTTTTTATGTACACATAGCAAGAATGTGGAGTTTATAAATATACAGATGGAAAATATTAAATACTCTGTGTTGACAAAAAAAACCCTGTCATAAACGTATATATTTACGTTACTCGTTTGTTCTATCGTTTTCTTACCACATTTAATAACTAAGTGTAATGCTCTTAGAATCTACAAGAAAATACAAACCAAATGTTGATACGTACATGTATAAAAATATAACATTTCAGAAATAAATTTGGGGTTTCAGGGAAATTGATAAAATTTGCAAGTAGTTAGTTTTCTATTAAGAAAGGTTTGAAGATATTAAAACGTATTTACAACTATCTTTTTAAAATTGAATTATCATAAAATGCAGTTAAACTAATGTACTAATAATTTCAGAAATAAACTCTTCATTTCTATCAACTGTTATTATTTTGTTAACCTTAAATGTGTACAGATACAGGTGCACTCCTTAATTTTAATTCCTTTTGTTCAGTTCAGGTATATGTAATACACAACTTTAATAATTTGACATTTTTTGTATCATTAATAATATTATAAAGTAGATAAATAAAAAATCAAAGAAAGGAATTTATTGATAAATAACACAAACTCATAGCAGTGATTGCATGCTGGCTTATGAAGAATGCGCATGCTTCGAACAGATAAGCCGCCTTTCTTTGGGAGAGAAAAACACAGATTTTTGTACATTTTTTACACATACTTACTTAAAATTGTAACACATAGAGAGTTGATATACCATCATAATTTAATGCTATTTATCCATTTTGGCCTTACATGAGCTTATTTGATCAATGCTCAAAAATTTTCTCTTGAAAACAAATAGCTCAACGCTTAGACCCGAGACTTCCGAAAACCGGAAGTAAACACAATCCTAAATTTTCAAAGTAAAATTTGTTTTTATTAAATAAATACTTACCATCATAAATTCTGAGTGTATCCTATTGCGTCATTCAAACAGCCGGGAAAAAACCCTATAGGCTTAAAATAGCCTCCATTCGGAAACCATCGGTTGCCATTAGCCATCCTAATCATAACTTTTCTAGCAAGTAATTTAACTAGATCAGGGATGAAGGGGAGGACGGTGGGACCTATAATTTATGATGGTAAGTATTTATTTAATAAAAACAAATTTTACTTTAAAAATTTAGGATTTTATAACAATAAATACGTTACCATGCTCAATTCTGAGTAACTCAGAATCTAACGTAGAGCTGAATCCCAGAATCAGAAGAAACTGGGGGAAAATTGACTCTTTGAGCAGAAACTATAGGCCCAAGTGAAAATAGATTGTTCGCATGAACAGACATACATGTAGATCTCAGATAATGAGATAAGAAAGAACTTTCACCTCTCCAAAAACCTGCAGATAGCACTTCATTAAGTAATGCATTATTAAATAATGCCCAAGAAGATGCAAGAGCTCTAACATCATGAGCTTTGACCTGGAATTTGTCAAGTATAGCTTGACCCGAAGATTCGTATGCAAGAGAAATAGTCTTGCATATCCAGGTAGAAATGGTTTGAACAGAAAGATCAGAGACACCCGTCTTAATAGGGATAACAAGTCTTTTATTGGTACTAGAACGCAAAGAAGCTGTCCTAGTCAAATAAATAGACAAGATTCTTACCGGACACAGAGCAACAGAATCAGAGTCTTGGGGCAGCGCTGGTATATAAATAGGCTCTGCCCTTTTATCTGGTATCTGGTTTTTGCCTAGAAAAGCTGGGTCCGTAAGCAAAGTAACCGAAGACTTGTCTCTAGAGAATCTAAGGAAAGAATTAGAAGTAGAAAAAGCATGAACTTCACTTCGTCTCCTGCCCGAAGCAAGTGCCAATAAGAAACAGCATTTGTAAGAGAGGAATTTCAAGTCTACCTCTTCTGTTGGCTCAAAGGGTGTCAGGTTGAGAGCTGCTAATTCTAGACCTAGGTTCCATTGAGGAACCAAAACCCTTTGTCGTGGTCTTTCAAGACTAAAGTTGCGAACTAGAAGGGAAATAAACTGATTATTTCCGAAATCTTCCCCACCAGAAATATGAATAGTTCGAGAGATAGCAGATATGTACCCCTTTACAGTGGAAGGGGCAAGACCTTTCGCCTCAAAGAGGAAGACAAGAAAATCCGCTAATTGTTGGACAGAGAATTTGAATGGATCAATCTCCCTTCCAACACACCAATCAGAGAAGATTGTCCACTTTTCATCATAGACAATGCTAGTGGATGCTCGTACTGACCTGGAGATGTGCTTGGTAGCTGTTTCAGAAAAGCCTTTCTGTCTGAGATTATCCCTGACAGAAACCAAGCGTGTAGATGGAGTCTTTCTGGAGAAAGATGAACTGCACCCCCTTTGAAATTAGATAGAAGATTTCGTTTTAAGGGAAGCACTAGTGGCCTGCCACAGGACAGACGCAGTAGATTTGCAAACCAAGCTTGTGTTGGCCAAGCTGGAGCAATAACTATGATCCTGCATTTCTCTCCTGTTTTCTTGTGAAGAACAGGGGCGAGAAATCTGAATGGGGGAATGCATAGGCGAACATTCCCTCCCAAGATAGGCTCATTGCGTCCACAGCATAGGCTCTGGGATCTGGAACTGGGCAGACGAAAGTTGTCACCTTGAAGTTCAGACTCGTTGCGAATAGATCTATATTGGGATTTCCCCAATGAAGAGCTATAGATTGAAAGAATGCCTGATGAAGTTCCCACTCTGTATTGACTGGTGCTAAGGACCTGGACAGAGAGTCCGCAAGAACGTTCAGGCGGCCTGGAATATGTCTCACAACCAGACGAATCTGGAATTGAGAGCATAGGATCAGGACATCCTTGGCCAGCTGATACAGAGAGTAACAATGTGTTCCTCCCCGATTCTTCAGGTAGGCTACCACTGTTGTGTTGTCTGTTGCCAAGACAATAGATAGGGGTTCCAGACAAAGATTGAAATGTGAAAGAGCTAACAGAACTGTCCTCATTTTCAAAAGATTGATGTGATCTTTCTGAAGGGTGGAATACTACATCCCTGAAACAGCTTGACCCTCCAGATTGGCTCCCCATTTTAGAAGGGAAGCATCTGTGAGTAGGGTCAGATTGGAACTGGAGATGCCAGGGGAAACCCTGTCATGACATTTTCCCTCTGCAGCCACCAAGACAGATGAGGAGAGAGAACTTCCGGGATAGGAATAAAGGCTTCCCAATCCTGCGAAAATGGGGTCCAATGCTCGAGAAGATAAAACTGTAGAGGACGAATGTGTAGACGTCCTAACTGTACTACATCTGCTAGAGAGTTGAGAAGACCTAACAGTTGTGAAAGTTGACGAGCAGTGACTGAGGTCTTGGCCAGAAAGATTAGAATAAACTGACGAAGAGCCACAAATTTCTCCTCTGGAGGAAACACAAGACCCAAGTCCAACCTGAAATGTTTTCCTAGGAAAACGAAATCCTGAGACGGAATGACCTCCGAATTCTTCCAAGAAATCAGGAAACCTAGTTCTAGGAGGAGGTCTATAACTGTCTGGGTATGAGACAAAAGAATGTCTGGGTTGAGTTCCTTGACAAAGAGAATCGTCCAGGTAAGAATGAATCTGGATAGATAGGGTGTGCAGATGAGCTGAGACAACTTGAAAAATGTTGGTGAAGACCAAAGGAGCTATGGCTAACCCGAATGGGAGAGCTCGAAACTGAAAACATTTGTTGTCCCACACGAAGCGAAGGTATTTCCTGAAAGCCACATAAATAGGGCAATGGAAATAAGCATCTGCTAAATCCAGCGATGTCGACCAAATTCCTGGGAGTATAGAAGCCCTGATGGACCTGTTGGTCTCCATTTTGAAATGGGGGGCCACAAGGTAAGTATTCAAAATAGAAAGGTCTATAACTTTTCTCATTCCCCCTTTCTTCTTGGGGACAAAGAAGAGACGGGAATAAAAAACCTGGACCCAGGGAAGAAGTTGGAACCTGTTCTATTGCTACCTTCTGCAACAGAACAGACATTTCCTCTGACAGACGTAGACGTTTGTGAGGATCCGAAGAGACTGAAAAGGGAATGGGAGACTCCGACAGAAGTGGCAACTGTTTGAACCGAAGTTCTAATCCCCCCCCCCCCCCGAATTATCGACAGAACCCATCGGTCTGAGGTTCTTTTTTCCCATTGAATTGAGAATTGACTTAACCTCCTCCCACAGGGATGGAAGGAAGAGGTAGTTCCCTTCCTTCTTGAGCAGTCGATAACGTACGAGGGGGCAACGACCTAGGGCCGAGGGCCAGATTTCTGAGCACCCTTAGAACCAGACTTCTGAGCATGAGGTGTTTTGGAAGAATTGGCATACTGTTTGCGACGAACAACCTTTCTCCTTTTTGCAGAAAAAGTAGGAGTAGGTTGATAACCAGAAGATGAGGAAGCAATTGTTCTCTTCCCATCATTCAACCTGACATTAACGCTAACAGACTGAGGAGCCTTGCTAACTTCTTCCTGGACTTTTTGGAGAGAAAGACCAAATAGTTTGTCCGTAAGAGAAGATTTCATAAGTGAATCCTTAAGTGTCTCATTAACAGAAGATTTGTCAAGAATCTCACTCCTCGTGGAAAGAGTAAGGTTGGCGAGAACTTGGGAAGTTCCTAAAGCTTTATCAAGTTGTAACAAGAGAGACTTGATTTCAGCTATACCTTCACCCTCTAGGTCCTGAAGAAGGGTACCAGTGGTAGAAAGATAATGTTCTCCGACTTTGACCAAGTAGCCTGAGAAAGTCTAAGACCGTCAACTGGTTTTGATCCCAACAAATTAGACATGACTTTGTGACAAGTTGGGACCAACCTTCCCAAAGTAGAATTAAAGATTTTGTAATCCTTAACATTGTAAACTCCTGAGAATGAGGTAGGACCGAAACTCGTAAACTTGGAACCAGAAGACTGTTTGTCTACAGAATCATTACTAATACCATCATTAATGATTTGTAAAGCAGCCAACACATGGTTACTCTGGAAAAGAGTTATATGTAGATGATCTCTCCCGAGGCAAACCACAAGAAGCCTCCAAATTGGAAGAAAACCTTTTAGGCTTAGGAGGAGAGGCAACAGGTACTTTCGCTACTTCCCTCATGATGGTGTAGACCCTAGACCTTAAGTTCTCTTTAGAAAGAGAAGTACTGTCAGTCTCAGGAGCAGGAGAACCATCAGCGACTGTCTGATGAGAATTTGTAGAACCTGAAGAGGGTACCCTCTTCACTGTCCGAGAGACAGTAGGGTGGTCAGCTTCCTCTTCATCAAGGAACACCCTCTCCTGACTACCAGGTGCCACAGAAATTTCATCATCCTCCATGTCAACCTCATCTTCCTGAGACTCAGGAGAAGGAGGTACAGGGTCCACTCTAACCTTAGTGGAAGATTCCAGAACCGAAAGCCGAGATGTTAGAGAACTAAACTCGGTCTTCATTGAATCTTTAAACCCACTAAGCAACTCCCTTACACTGTCTAAAGGGTCCTGACTAGTGGGACACAAACCTCCAGAAACAGCCTGGTTAGGAACTGCTAAAGCGCTGAAGGTTGCCAAGGATTACCAACAACGAGGTACTGAAACATCCAAGGGGGTCTATTCCAATTGTAAGCAGTTGGAAACCCAGTAACCGAGAGAGAACCACTACTGACAATGGGTGGTCTGGTACTGGGAAGATTGATGCCCATCGACTGACCAGGTACAGGATTCAGGGAGCCTGAAGAATTCACCGACCTGGAAACTGTGGAGATGACTAGACAGTGTAGGAATAACCCCTCCTCCCGGTACCACAGGTACAGGACCTAAGTCCTGACTGTGCAAAGAATGTCCAGCGCCTGCTGCTGAAGCCTCAGGGCGAATGCTGGACAAACTGGAGGTAGGGTTATTAAGGGAACCAACCATTGGGTTTGGGACCGAACCATCCCAAAAAGCGTCAGTTCCTGTAATTGGGAAGTACGGACTACTGGCACTTGCCGAAAATTCCATCTCGATAAAAAAGTAAAATGTCACAAATTACTTACCAAGACCTAAAATAACAATTGCTTAAGCAATAATAAGAATAATATTACAATAATAATAGATTTAAATAATATAAAAAATCGTTTTCATCTGTTTTCTTCTATAAATAGGTGGAGGCAATTTCCACGTGCTAATCGTGGCGCAGCTGGAAAAGTTATGATTAGGATGGGTAATGGAAACCGATAGTTTCCGAATGGAGGCTATTTGTAGCCTATAGAGGTTTTTGCCGGCTGTTTGAATGGCGCAATAGGATATACTCAGAATTTATGATGGTAACGTATTTATTGTTATAAAACCAGGAATAAACAGATTAGATTTTTGCACACAGGTTAAATTCATATCGTGTGGGGCTTACTATTCTGCCTCCCAACTTACAGACTGACATGAGTACTGAGACAGACATGGCTTTTCAGTAGGACTTCCCCAAAGCTGAGTCGCCCAGCGTGAGAAGATTATAACTTGTCAAGATAACTGTACTAATCCTTATTACCTGTCTATCTTCTTGTATTGTGATCTCATTACTTTTATCACAACACATATATCCTGGAGTAATGAGCTTTAAAAGTAGAATATGAACATCAAGATACCCATTACATTTTATTTTGTGCTACATCTAATAGCCACACTTATAGGGGTTCAGAGTCATATCCCCATAAATGAGATACAAACAAAAATGCATTATTACAGTGAAGCAAACTATCCATCACCCATAACATCATATAAATTTGCTATAAACACCTCATTTAAAGTTGAAATAGCTACAGAAATACTTTACATCATCAAACATGTACTGCGAAGAAGATTAAAACCAGATTTGCTAGTATTATTATATTTTTGTGCCATATTGTTAGCAAACTCATATGCTCCTGAACCAAATCCAGGTCACAGAACACTAAGATATCCTTGTGGTTCTTGTAATAAAGCGGTCACCTGGAAAACAGCAGGGGTATGTTCTGATTCATGCGACACTTGGCATCATAAAGATTGCATAGGTATGAGCACCATGATATACAAGGGCTTACATAACGTGTCTTGGAATTGTGATCTCTGTGGCCTACCAAACTTTTCGTCATGTATATTTGACACATCAACCTTTGTGAGCACAAACATCTATGAGACCTCAATCGATAGTCCAACTGCAGCATCATCACCAATACATAAACAAAAACCACCAAGGAATTACACTGCAAATAAAAGAAATGATACTCCTCTACGAGTCTTAGTAATACATTGCCAATCCATAAAAGATAAGAAATATGATATGAAAATTTTAACAGTCAACAAAACCAGATATAATCATAGGTAATGAGTCATGGTTGCATAAAGACATACAATCTATAGAGGTTTTTCCATCTGGTTATATACCTTACAGAAACGATCGTAAAACTGATGCACATAGTGGGTTTTTTATACTAGTCTCGGAAAAATATCTTAGTTCCGAGCCATCTGAATTGAAATCAGAAGAAACTAGCGAACAACTATGGATCAAGTTGCAAATCAAAGAGTCACCTGATTTATATATAGGTAGCTTCTACAAACCACCCAAACTAACTGATGAGGAGTACCTAACACATTTAGAAAAAAACATATATAGAATTAGATAGAGCCAAAATGCACACATTTGGCTAGGAGATTTTAACTTAGGATGAATAGATTGGGATACCTACTCTATTAAGAACAAAGCACAAAACACCAAACAGTGCCAGCAACTACTTGATATATGTCAAAACAATTACTTAGAACAAGTTGTTACTAAGCCAACACATATTACAGCAACTTCAGAGTCAACACTAGATTTATTTTTTACAAGTAATACCTTACTAATAAATAAAATAGAAGTTATACCGGGTATTTCTGATCACGAAATAGTGTACATTGAAGCCAACGTAAAACCCAGAAAAGTAGTCAAACCACCAAGAAAAGTTTTTCTTTATAATAAAGCAAACACGGAAAAAATCAGTGAAAACCTGAAGACAATAGATTTAAATAGCCTCATGACAGACCAAAACCCAAATAAAGACCATTTATGGGAACACATTAAACAGAAAATTTTTGGCATCATGAATGAATTTATTCCAACCAAAATGATAAATAACCCCAAAAGAAAACTACCCTGGATTAACAAGGAAATAAAATCTCTGATCAGAAAAAAAAACTGTACAAGAGAATGAACCAACACAGAAACACAAAAACAATACAACAATATAAAGACACTAAGCAAAGGCTCCAGAAAGAAACTAGAAGAGCATACTGGAACTATCTCGAAAACATAATATGCTATGACGAAAATTCAGAAAAAACACAAAAACAGAAACAATTCTGGAATTATATACGAAACACTAAGAAAGACAGCTCAGGAGTTGCACCTTTGAGACAAGAGGGTATGCTTATTGATGACACAAGACAAAAAGCAGCAATTTTAAACAAACAATATCATTCTGTATTTACACCTGAATGTGAAAATGAAGAACTGCCATCTCTCACAGACAATTATCCATCTATGCCTGAAATCACAGTTACAGCCAACGGCACTGAAAAACTACTAAACAAACTAGATCCATCTAAAGCCACAGGTCCTGATGAAATTTCTTCACGTATTCTCAAACAATATGCACATGCATTTGCACCTTTTCTAACCTCCATATTCAATACATCTTTATCAAGAGGTGAGGTACCCACAGATTGAAGGCAAGCAAACGTAATTCCAATCTTTAAGAAAGGGGGAAATACTTAGCTAGCAATTACAGGCTAGTATCATTAACATGTATATGTTGTAGACTTCTTGAACATATTGTTGTCAGTAACATGTTAAAACACCTTGATCAATATAACATATTGGTTGATTGTCAACATGGCTTCCGATCAAAGCGCAGTTGTGAAACACAGTTACGCACACTCAGTCATGAACTACTAAACAACTTACATACTGGTAAACAAACTGATCTAATTATTCTGGATTTTTCTAAAACATTTGACAAGGTCCCCCACAAGAAACTGTTAAGGAAATTAGACAATTACGGCATCAGGGGAAACATCTGGAATTGGATCTCTGCTTTCCTTAGCAATAGGCAACAACGGGTAGTTCTTGATGGTGAGGTTTCCAGTCAAATGCCTATTGTCAGTGGTGTTCCGCAGGGGTTGGTCCTTGTGCCGCTGCTCTTCCTTGTGTTCATTAATGACTTATCATCATCAGTATCATCTAAAACACGCTTATTTGCAGATGATTGTATCTTATATCGAACAATAGAAAACCACCAAGACTGTGTCACTCTGCAAATGGACTTAAATAAACTAGCACTCTGGGGATCAACATGGGGTATGCAGTATCATCCGCAAAAATGTAATTCTTTAAGTATAACAAGATCACACACACCCCATGCATTCAATTATACACTCAAAGGTCACGTACTCGAGTCAGTAAACACTGCAAAATATTTAGGTATCACTTTGTCAAGCAATATGTCATGGGACACACACATCAAAAACATTACTGCAAAAGCTAATAAGATCTTAAGCTTTTGGCGTAGAAACTTGCAGATCAAACAGGAAGAGACCAAAAGTCTGGCATACAAATCCATGGTAAGATCAAACCTGGAGTACTGTTCTTCAATTTGGACACCTCATACTAAACAAACACATTGACAAAATAGAAAGTGTACGAAGAAGAGCAGCCCGATATGTAACAAAAAGGTATCACAACGCAAGCAGCGTTACATCTATGCTTGACCACCTAAATTGAAACACACTTGAAAAAACTGAAAAAAAACATCAATAGAGTGACAATGTTGTATAAGATTACACACAACTTAGTAGCAATAGATCCTAACCTCTACCTTGTCAAACAACTCATCATGCACACCAGGAATTCTAACATTTTACAATACCAACTTTTCAACACTAGAACAAATTATTTCAAGTACAGTTATTTCCCACACACAGTTGTCTTATGGAATTCGTTGTCCCATGCAATACTCATGGCATCCACTTTGGACCAATTAAAATCATTGGCCCAAAGTCATTACTACTAAACAGCAAACTTCATTCTGTAAATAAATTTTGTATATAATTTTATCTTGTCACTGTTTATATGATCTGCACTCATTTTAGAAATTTTTTGTCTGTTCGCGCTGCGCCCGACAAGTAATCATCACCATTGATGGATTGTCGTAAAATGTAGATGTAGAAAAAAAATGTAGATGTATCCTTATAACATATGCTGAACCTGATCTACCATAGCGCCACCTGTAATCAAGTGGGGATAATCTTCACCAATGTTCCCCATTAAAAGTTTAAATCGAAGAGGACAGACAATACAATTACTAATATTAAACGGACAAAGGGACAAACAATGATCTACAAAACACAACACAATAAACTCAAGATTGAAGAACAAAATAAACACTATAAAATACGTTCAGGTCGTTGTTCGTCATTTGAAATACGTAAAACGGTATGCGTCATCCTAGTATGACAAATACAACATGTCAAAACAAGCTTGCTCCTTACGGGTTTGACATATACCACAGGAGCAAGGAAATTTTCCAAATATACATGTTAAAATTAAGTCTTATAGTAGTGAACATCTTGGATTACGGCTTGACACCACAAACGCGAATCAATAAATGTTTATGATGCCAAATTGTTTTTTTTATAGGCCAATCGATTTCAGAGAACATTAAAGTATGAAAAAAATTACGACAAACAAACACAAAGTGATGGCAATAGCTCAAATTTGACCATCATATTGGACGATTTCAAATTTTGAATTATCATCTCTATTTCTATAATGGTCCCTTTTTGTAGATTATTCCTTTCTAGAAACAAGTTTATCCCTTCTACGGTTAGAGTTTTGAATAGTTGACAAGTTATTCTATCTCAAAATTGCGAAATTCGAATTCTCAATATTACTCATTTTGACCTAGAAAACAGAATATTCTAGTTGCCACCTTTTAATAACAAGATTTATTTTTGCGATGACTCAGTGTGGTTGTTAATATTTATCAGGATCGGTTCAATTGTCTACCCTCAAGTATTTAATTAAAAACCAGTAGATATCTAAATAAGTTTAAACGACACTTAGTTAATGCTTGAATTTACGATATAAAGAAAATTCCACAAGTAGAATTAGAAAATAATTGACCGAGTAAAAGCTGAATTGAAACAATTAACATTTCAGAACAAAACAGTAACAAGTGATATTTTCAAACTTAAAGTTCTGGCATGCAATCAGAACATTGAAAAGACATTAAATAACAAATCACAGTATGTAACTGAATTATTATCTTATCAAAAGGTTTTCTGTTCACGTCAATATCGAAATGGAGAATTGCTTCAGACAATTGTTATCATCAACATATTATAATACTTTACCATCAGAATCCGCTGCTCCCATAGCTAAATCAATATTTTCAGTCACTCCAGTTACAGAAATCAGTTCATTTTCATCTATAAAGTCATCACCATTTATATCATATTTGTCAAACCTGTATGACAAAGAGACTGGCACAAACTCGTCAGATTCCTCTGTTTCAATAGATTTTAGAATTTCTCTATCTGTATCCTCAATAATGTCTTTTAGACTATCATCTTCCTCAGAATCTGGAATCAAATTATCATCGAACACATCTAAGATGTCTTCAACTTTGTCATTTAATTTCTTCATCATCATATATTCCTTTACGGCTTTTAATTCTACATCTAGAGGTGGCGGTGCCACAACAGTGGAAACGAGAATTAAACATAGAAAAAGCATTTTAACGTTCAAGTTGTCGGAGTAACAACAGTTAAATAAGTCAATATAAAATATATATGTTACGTTTCGTCAAGTGGCTGCAAATGAAAGGAGTGCAGAAGTTTGATAAGTATTATATCATCAATGAATAAATAAATGTTGTGTATAAGATATAAATAATGTAGTTACGTATCACTACGTGATGCTAGGGGCTTCATTACAAAATAATACACCCAGATGTGAAACACACGTTACCACAATACAGGTGATAAATGCCGTTAGACATTATTTAATTACATCTAATTAATTAATTTTCCTTTAATGATGATTTTACGTTTAAGAAAAAAGATACAAAAGGTGAAAGTTGGATGTGATCCATGATCCGTGTTGTTAAATCATTCCTAAATTGTCACGAACACAATTTGTTTTAATATATTGTTCTTCTTATCTGCTCTGAAAAGATTGATTGTTTATAGCTTAACGTACAGCGACGAATATACCATGCGTATTCAGGACGAGAACAGATTCAACGAAATCACACAGACATGGGGGAGGGGGAATATTTGGGACACCCGGGGCAACGATATCATACTAACCCTCGAAAAGTATGGAGTTGTGTATGAATATAAAACAGTTAATGTATTGTTAATAAGCTTTTAGTTTGTTTTATTTCTTGTCATGCTGATTATTGCAGATGAAAGCACAAAGAAAACATCACCCGCTAACTCTTAATTACTTGACAATGTAATGTGGCTCGTCACATGTGAAGATCAAAGAAAACATCACACGCTAACTGTTAATTACTTGACAATGTAATGTGGCTCGTCACATGTGAAGAACAAAGAAAACATTACCCGCTAACTGTTAATTACTTGACAATGTAATGTGGCTCGTCACATGTGAAGAACAAAGAAAACATCACACGCTAACTGTTAATTACTTGACAATGTAATGTGGCTCGTCACATGTGAAGAACAAAGAAAACATTACACGCTAACTGTTAATTACTTGACAATGTAATGTGGCTCGTCACATGTGAAGAACAAAGAAAACATTACACGCTAACTGTTAATTACTTGACAATGTAATGTGGCTCGTCACATGTGAAGAACAAAGAAAACATTACCCGCTAACTGTTAATTACTTGACAATGTAATGTGGCTCGTCACATGTGAAGAACAAAGAAAACATCACACGCTAACTGTTAATTACTTGACAATGTAATGTGGCTCGTCACATGTGAAGAACAAAGAAAACATTACACGCTAACTGTTAATTACTTGACAATGTAATGTGGCTCGTCACATGTGAAGAACAAAGAAAACATTACCCGCTAACTGTTAATTACTTGACAATGTAATGTGGCTCGTCACATGTGAAGAACAAAGAAAACATCACACGCTAACTGTTAATTACTTGACAATGTAATGTGACTCGTCACATGTGAAGAACAAAGAAAACATTACACGCTAACTGTTAATTACTTGACAATGTAATGTGGCTCGTCACATGTGAAGAACAAAGAAAACATCACACGCTAACTGTTAATTACTTGACAATGTAATGTGGCTCGTCACATGTGAAGAACAAAGAAAACATTACACGCTAACTGTTAATTACTTGACAATGTAATGTGGCTCGTCACATGTGAAGAACAAAGAAAACATTACACGCTAACTGTTAATTACTTGACAATGTAATGTGGCTCGTCACATGTGAAGAACAAAGAAAACATTACCCGCTAACTGTTAATTACTTGACAATGTAATGTGGCTCGTCACATGTGAAGAACAAAGAAAACATCACACGCTAACTGTTAATTACTTGACAATGTAATGTGGCTCGTCACATGTGAAGAACAAAGAAAACATCACACGCTAACTGTTAATTACTTGACAATGTAATGTGGCTCGTCACATGTGAAGAACAAAGAAAACATCACACGCTAACTGTTAATTACTTGACAATGTAATGTGACTCGTCACATGTGAAGAACAAAGAAAACATTACACGCTAACTGTTAATTACTTGACAATGTAATGTGGCTCGTCACATGTGAAGAACAAAGAAAACATCACACGCTAACTGTTAATTACTTGACAATTTAATGTGGCTCGTCACATGTGAAGAACAAAGAAAACATCACACGCTAACTGTTAATTACTTGACAATTTAATGTGGCTCGTCACATGTGAAAACAAAGAAAACATCACACGCTAACTGTTAATTACTTGACAATGTAATGTGGCTCGTCACATGTGAAGAACAAAGAAAACATCACACGCTAACTGTTAATTACTTGACAATGTAATGTGGCTCGTCACATGTGAAGAACAAAGAAAACATCACACGCTAACTGTTAATTACTTGACAATGTAATGTGACTCGTCACATGTGAAGAACAAAGAAAACATCACACGCTAACTGTTAATTACTTGACAATGTAATGTGGCTCGTCACATGTGAAGAACAAAGAAAACATCACACGCTAACTGTTAATTACTTGACAATGTAATGTGGCTCGTCACATGTGAAGAACAAAGAAAACATCACACGCTAACTGTTAATTACTTGACAATGTAATGTGGCTCGTCACATGTGAAGAACAAAGAAAACATCACACGCTAACTGTTAATTACTTGACAATGTAATGTGACTCGTCACATGTGAAGAACAAAGAAAACATCACACGCTAACTGTTAATTACTTGACAATGTAATGTGGCTCGTCACATGTGAAGAACAAAGAAAACATCACACGCTAACTGTTAATTACTTGACAATGTAATGTGGCTCGTCACATGTGAAGAACAAAGAAAACATCACACGCTAACTGTTAATTACTTGACAATGTAATGTGACTCGTCACATGTGAAGAACAAAGAAAACATTACACGCTAACTGTTAATTACTTGACAATGTAATGTGGCTCGTCACATGTGAAGAACAAAGAAAACATCACACGCTAACTGTTAATTACTTGACAATGTAATGTGGCTCGTCACATGTGAAGAACAAAGAAAACATCACACGCTAACTGTTAATTACTTGACAATGTAATGTGACTCGTCACATGTGAAGAACAAAGAAAACATCACACGCTAACTGTTAATTACTTGACAATGTAATGTGGCTCGTCACATGTGAAGAACAAAGAAAACATCACACGCTAACTGTTAATTACTTGACAATGTAATGTGGCTCGTCACATGTGAAGAACAAAGAAAACATTACCCGCTAACTGTTAATTACTTGACAATGTAATGTGGCTCGTCACATGTGAAGAACAAAGAAAACATCACACGCTAACTGTTAATTACTTGACAATGTAATGTGGCTCGTCACATGTGAAGAACAAAGAAAACATCACACGCTAACTGTTAATTACTTGACAATGTAATGTGGCTCGTCACATGTGAAGAACAAAGAAAACATCACACGCTAACTGTTAATTACTTGACAATGTAATGTGGCTCGTCACATGTGAAGAACAAAGAAAACATCACACGCTAACTGTTAATTACTTGACAATGTAATGTGGCTCGTCACATGTGAAGAACAAAGAAAACATTACACGCTAACTGTTAATTACTTGACAATGTAATGTGGCTCGTCACATGTGAAGAACAAAGAAAACATTACCCGCTAACTGTTAATTACTTGACAATGTAATGTGGCTCGTCACATGTGAAGAACAAAGAAAACATCACACGCTAACTGTTAATTACTTGACAATGTAATGTGGCTCGTCACATGTGAAGAACAAAGAAAACATTACACGCTAACTGTTAATTACTTGACAATGTAATGTGGCTCGTCACATGTGAAGAACAAAGAAAACATTACACGCTAGCTGTTAATTACTTGACAATGTAATGTGGCTCGTCACATGTGAAGAACAAAGAAAACATTACCCGCTAACTGTTAATTACTTGACAATGTAATGTGGCTCGTCACATGTGAAGAACAAAGAAAACATCACACGCTAACTGTTAATTACTTGACAATGTAATGTGGCTCGTCACATGTGAAGAACAAAGAAAACATCACACGCTAACTGTTAATTACTTGACAATGTAATGTGGCTCGTCACATGTGAAGAACAAAGAAAACATCACACGCTAACTGTTAATTACTTGACAATGTAATGTGACTCGTCACATGTGAAGAACAAAGAAAACATTACACGCTAACTGTTAATTACTTGACAATGTAATGTGGCTCGTCACATGTGAAGAACAAAGAAAACATCACACGCTAACTGTTAATTACTTGACAATGTAATGTGACTCGTCACATGTGAAGAACAAAGAAAACATTACACGCTAACTGTTAATTACTTGACAATGTAATGTGGCTCGTCACATGTGAAGAACAAAGAAAACATCACACGCTAACTGTTAATTACTTGACAATGTAATGTGGCTCGTCACATGTGAAGAACAAAGAAAACATCACACGCTAACTGTTAATTACTTGACAATGTAATGTGGCTCGTCACATGTGAAGAACAAAGAAAACATCACACGCTAACTGTTAATTACTTGACAATGTAATGTGGCTCGTCACATGTGAAGAACAAAGAAAACATCACACGCTAACTGTTAATTACTTGACAATGTAATGTGGCTCGTCACATGTGAAGAACAAAAAAAAAACAATTATACACGCTAACTGTTAATTACTTGACAATGTAATGTGACTCGTCACATGTTCAACGGTATGAAGAACAAAGAAAACATCACACGCTAACTGTTAATTACTTGACAATGTAATGTGGCTCGTCACATGTGAAGAACAAAGAAAACATCACACGCTAACTGTTAATTACTTGACAATGTAATGTGGCTCGTCACATGTGAAGAACAAAGAAAACATCACACGCTAACTGTTAATTACTTGACAATGTAATGTGGCTCGTCACATGTGAAGAACAAAGAAAACATTACACGCTAACTGTTAATTACTTGACAATGTAATGTGGCTCGTCACATGTGAAGAACAAAGAAAACATTACCCGCTAACTGTTAATTACTTGACAATGTAATGTGGCTCGTCACATGTGAAGAACAAAGAAAACATCACACGCTAACTGTTAATTACTTGACAATGTAATGTGGCTCGTCACATGTGAAGAACAAAGAAAACATCACACGCTAACTGTTAATTACTTGACAATGTAATGTGGCTCGTCACATGTGAAGAACAAAGAAAACATCACACGCTAACTGTTAATTACTTGACAATGTAATGTGGCTCGTCACATGTGAAGAACAAAGAAAACATCACACGCTAACTGTTAATTACTTGACAATGTAATGTGACTCGTCACATGTGAAGAACAAAGAAAACATTACACGCTAACTGTTAATTACTTGACAATGTAATGTGGCTCGTCACATGTGAAGAACAAAGAAAACATCACACGCTAACTGTTAATTACTTGACAATGTAATGTGGCTCGTCACATGTGAAGAACAAAGAAAACATCACACGCTAACTGTTAATTACTTGACAATGTAATGTGACTCGTCACATACACGCTAACTGTTAATTACTTGACAATGTAATGTGGCTCGTCACATGTGAAGAACAAAGAAAACATCACATGCTAACTGTTAATTACTTGACAATGTAATGTGGCTCGTCACATGTGAAGAACAAAGAAAACATCACACGCTAACTGTTAATTACTTGACAATGTAATGTGACTCGTCACATGTGAAGAACAAAGAAAACATCACACGCTAACTGTTAATTACTTGACAATGTAATGTGGCTCGTCACATGTGAAGAACAAAGAAAACATCACACGCTAACTGTTAATTACTTGACAATGTAATGTGGCTCGTCACATGTGAAGAACAAAGAAAACATTACCCGCTAACTGTTAATTACTTGACAATGTAATGTGGCTCGTCACATGTGAAGAACAAAGAAAACATCACACGCTAACTGTTAATTACTTGACAATGTAATGTGGCTCGTCACATGTGAAGAACAAAGAAAACATCACACGCTAACTGTTAATTACTTGACAATGTAATGTGGCTCGTCACATGTGAAGAACAAAGAAAACATCACACGCTAACTGTTAATTACTTGACAATGTAATGTGGCTCGTCACATGTGAAGAACAAAGAAAATATCACACGCTAACTGTTAATTACTTGACATTGTAATGTGGCTCGTCACATGTGAAGAACAAAGAAAACATCACACGCTAACTGTTAATTACTTGACAATGTAATGTGACTCGTCACATGTGAAGAACAAAGAAAACATTACACGCTAACTGTTAATTACTTGACAATGTAATGTGGCTCGTCACATGTGAAGAACAAAGAAAACATCACACGCTAACTGTTAATTACTTGACAATGTAATGTGGCTCGTCACATGTGAAGAACAAAGAAAACATCACACGCTAACTGTTAATTACTTGACAATGTAATGTGGCTCGTCACATGTGAAGAACAAAGAAAACATCACACGCTAACTGTTAATTACTTGACAATGTAATGTGGCTCGTCACATGTGAAGAACAAAGAAAACATCACACGCTAACTGTTAATTACTTGACAATGTAATGTGGCTCGTCACATGTGAAGAACAAAGAAAACATTACACGCTAACTGTTAATTACTTGACAATGTAATGTGACTCGTCACATGTGAAGAACAAAGAAAACATCACACGCTAACTGTTAATTACTTGACAATGTAATGTGGCTCGTCACATGTGAAGAACAAAGAAAACATCACACGCTAACTGTTAATTACTTGACAATGTAATGTGGCTCGTCACATGTGAAGAACAAAGAAAACATCACACGCTAACTGTTAATTACTTGACAATGTAATGTGACTCGTCACATGTGAAGAACAAAGAAAACATCACACGCTAACTGTTAATTACTTGACAATGTAATGTGGCTCGTCACATGTGAAGAACAAAGAAAACATCACACGCTAACTGTTAATTACTTGACAATGTAATGTGGCTCGTCACATGTGAAGAACAAAGAAAACATTACCCGCTAACTGTTAATTACTTGACAATGTAATGTGGCTCGTCACATGTGAAGAACAAAGAAAACATCACACGCTAACTGTTAATTACTTGACAATGTAATGTGGCTCGTCACATGTGAAGAACAAAGAAAACATCACACGCTAACTGTTAATTACTTGACAATGTAATGTGACTCGTCACATGTGAAGAACAAAGAAAACATCACACGCTAACTGTTAATTACTTGACAATGTAATGTGGCTCGTCACATGTGAAGAACAAAGAAAACATCACACGCTAACTGTTAATTACTTGACAATGTAATGTGGCTCGTCACATGTGAAGAACAAAGAAAACATCACACGCTAACTGTTAATTACTTGACAATGTAATGTGACTCGTCACATGTGAAGAACAAAGAAAACATTACACGCTAACTGTTAATTACTTGACAATGTAATGTGGCTCGTCACATGTGAAGAACAAAGAAAACATCACAGGCTAACTGTTAATTACTTGACAATGTAATGTGGCTCGTCACATGTGAAGAACAAAGAAAACATCACACGCTAACTGTTAATTACTTGACAATGTAATGTGGCTCGTCACATGTGAAGAACAAAGAAAACATCACACGCTAACTGTTAATTACTTGACAATGTAATGTGGCTCGTCACATGTGAAGAACAAAGAAAACATCACACGCTAACTGTTAATTACTTGACAATGTAATGTGGCTCGTCACATGTGAAGAACAAAGAAAACATCACACGCTAACTGTTAATTACTTGACAATGTAATGTGACTCGTCACATGTGAAGAACAAAGAAAACATCACACGCTAACTGTTAATTACTTGACAATGTAATGTGGCTCGTCACATGTGAAGAACAAAGAAAACATCACACGCTAACTGTTAATTACTTGACAATGTAATGTGGCTCGTCACATGTGAAGAACAAAGAAAACATTACCCGCTAACTGTTAATTACTTGACAATGTAATGTGGCTCGTCACATGTGAAGAACAAAGAAAACATCACACGCTAACTGTTAATTACTTGACAATGTAATGTGGCTCGTCACATGTGAAGAACAAAGAAAACATTACCCGCTAACTGTTAATTACTTGACAATGTAATGTGGCTCGTCACATGTGAAGAACAAAGAAAACATCACACGCTAACTGTTAATTACTTGACAATGTAATGTGGCTCGTCACATGTGAAGAACAAAGAAAACATCACACGCTAACTGTTAATTACTTGACAATGTAATGTGACTCGTCACATGTGAAGAACAAAGAAAACATCACACGCTAACTGTTAATTACTTGACAATGTAATGTGGCTCGTCACATGTGAAGAACAAAGAAAACATCACACGCTAACTGTTAATTACTTGACAATGTAATGTGGCTCGTCACATGTGAAGAACAAAGAAAACATCACACGCTAACTGTTAATTACTTGACAATGTAATGTGGCTCGTCACATGTGAAGAACAAAGAAAACATTACACGCTAACTGTTAATTACTTGACAATGTAATGTGGCTCGTCACATGTGAAGAACAAAGAAAACATCACACGCTAACTGTTAATTACTTGACAATGTAATGTGGCTCGTCACATGTGAAGAACAAAGAAAACATCACACGCTAACTGTTAATTACTTGACAATGTAATGTGGCTCGTCACATGTGTTATTACATCATCTACAAAAATACCGTTATTTGTTAGCTTCAATATTTATGTTATATTGATAATAATCTGATGATTACACTTGTACATCATCTCAAGATACCAGTCATGAATGTTAATGTTTGTTTGTTTGTTTGTTTAATGTAGTTTAACGTCATTTCAACAATATTTCAGTTAGGGACCAACCATTTAACTTGAAGGTGGGGGAGGGGGGGGGGGGGGGGGGGGGGTGGTTATGGTTTTTTGTTTCGTTCAGAAATTTTTTTTCGGACAACACGAGAGTTAGAATATTTATTTTTTTCCAGGATTCAACATTAGGAAATATGACAAAAACTCTGAATCAGATTATTATTTTTTTCCTCCACCAAAATCAGAATATTTTTTTCGGCAACATTGGGAATCAGAATATTTTTTTAGAAAAAAAAACATAACCCCCCCCCCCCCCCACCCACACCCCCCCCCCCCCCCCCCCCCCCCCTTCAAGTTAAATGGACGGTCCCTTATATCGTGGCGGTCAGTTTTATTGGTAGAGGAAATCGGATAACCCGGAGAAAACCACCGAACTTTCCAAGTCACTGACAAACTTTATAGCATAATGTTGTACACCTCACCCTGATCGAGATTCGAACTCACAAGATCAGTGGTGATAAGCACTGATTATGAATGGCAAGATCCGATCATATTTACAATATGGTGTGATATAGAAAAGAAAATAAAGAACTTAATACCAAAGACTTTCAAGAGCATGTAAATACTCGGCTAAATCATATCTCCGGTATAAACGTCGAGGTCAGATGATATTGATGCGATGTGGATGATTTAGTTTTATATCGAAAATAAACATGTAAGCATCAAAGACAACAAAGATTTATAAAAAAACAAAAAACAAAACAAACAAAAAAAGCACACACACAAAACAAAACAAAAACACATGGCTCTTACTTTGTTTCACAAATCATTTCTAATTCCTGCTATGCAACCAATTTGAATAACATGAGGATATACTCTATGCCGTTCCTTGTTATATAAGTTTATCCCCGGTTTGAAAATTATAACAACTTTTGATTGGTTAAAACCCCGGGTATAAAAAACCCATATTCCCGGGTGTTGCTAGGTCATATTACCGGGTGTAACTAGCCATTATCCAATCAAATGTTGTTATAATTTTCAAAACGGGGATAATATGACGTTAAAGCTCGCGACGTTGCGTTCCAAAATCAAATTTAGTTAATTTTGGTGTAGGTTAATTTTGGCCTTTTTTCTCAGCATCATCAAAGGAAAATGATCTGCTTTTATGTATATATTTCTGATATCAGACAGATAGTGGGGTACTGAACACCAGTATTTATTCAGCGGTTTCCTTGGCGTCTCCATTTTACAATTACTTATAATCTACTGCATCTACGACTATGATATGCTGACGTTGTCACAGTAATAGCGCAAACACCGGAAGTCGCCTACCGATTTGTTCGGGTAGACCTTTTTCACAACGAGTCGATTGTGATCCGGAATTGCAACCGTATTTGTGAAAAGATTAGTATAACCGCGCATGTCAAATCTTACTTTCATTTTTAAAGTATAAATGGTGGGAAACACGAAATATGCAACAACTATTTGGTACGGGGATGCCACTAAGTTTAAATTAAGTGGTCAAAGATTTCCTAAGTTTATTTTAGGAATCTATAATGCGCATTCGCATGCATTCTAAGTCGGGCATCGTAAACGGTCTGTTTCCGGATCGCAATCGACTCGTTGTGATAAAGGTCTACCCGATTTGTTCAGACGTCAAGACAAGAAAAAGACGGAACGTGGTAGGTATTGACATGAATCAAAGCAACCGTATTGTTGTACACTTGTTTTCATGTCTAATTTGTTTATTAAACTTGTTCCATATTTATTGAATTTCATTCAAATTTTAATTATGGTTTGGTAAATAGCCAAAAAAACAAAAATCGCACACACACAAAAAAAACAAAACAAGAACCCCCCCCCCCCCAATGTTCTTTTCAAAATCTAGCTATTTTCTCATTGTTTTTCCTTTGTGGATTATGTAATAAAACAATTATGGTCTTTAGTAGAAGTCGATATGAGATTAATGGACCGCAGAAACCAATATTGGTTTCTTTGGTCCATTAATCTTCATATCGACTTCTACAAAAGACTACAATTGATAATTGTATAATATCGCATGCAGTGAAGTGCCGTAATTGTTTTATTACATTTCAGTTTTAAGTTTTTATTCATATTGATCAAGTTCAAGTGTAGTAATTGTTTTATTACATAGATTCTTGAAAATTTTGAAATTTTATGAATTTTTTTGAAATTTTTTGAAATTTTATGAAATTGAAATTTTTGGAAAAAAAATATAAATTCTGAAAAATTTTGAAATTTTGAAATCTGTTGAAATTTTTGAATTTTTTATTTGTAAACTGCATGAGATGACGTAAGCTGGGCGGAAGTTCAGGATGATTGGCTGATAAATTTGGGATAAGATAAAAGATCGAGCAGGCTGATATTTTTCATTATCGCTATTTTGTTTATTTTCCCTTTGATGTTTAAAACCGATATATTTCATATCATGTGGGCGCATGAGATGATTCCAATTATCGCTAATCGCTAAGCGTTGTCAATGACGCACGTAGTATTATCTTGTTTTCTAATATGACGTTATAATGACCTCACATTACCAAATTCTTGATAATTAAGTGATTAACGATATTAAGTGATTAACGATGTTTTTTAAAACGAGATGACTTTTCTCAGTCATCTCTCATCGAAGGGCGAAGCCCTAAGATGAGAGATGTCTGAGAAACGTCCTCGAGTTTTAAAAAGCATCTTTAATTATTTTATCGCTATTTTGTATTCATAATTAAATAATTTTTGTTGAGATACTGACATTCTTTTAAACACAATTAATATTTTATATCGTTAATCACTTAATTATCAAGAATTTGGTAATGTGACGTCATTATAACGTCATATTAGAAAACAAGATAATACTACGTGCGTCCTTGACAACGCTTAGCGATTAGCGATAATTGGAATCATATCATGCGCCCACATGATATGAAATATATCGGTTTTAAACATCAAAGGGAAAATAAACAAAATAGCGATAAAAAATATTAATTGTGTTTAAAAAAATGTCAGTATCTCAACAAAAAATATTTAATTATGAATACAAAATAGCGATAAAATAATTAAAGATGCTTTTTAAAACTCGAGGACGTTTCTCAGTCATCTCGTTTTTAAAAAAACCATCGTTAATCACTTAGTATCAATCATATTCACATTCAGATGACATGTTTATCATTCTTAAATCATAAAAAAAACCACGGATACATCTATATTTGTATTTTCGCGGGAAAAATCACATGATTCAAAATATTCAAAATACCTTCCCCAAAACATAGTTCATAAGTAGTTTGCAAATATACCATTCATTTTTACAGTTTTATATCAATGTTAAGATTGTTGAATTTTTCCTTTAATGGTGATATTCATTGTTTTTTATTTATTTAAGAATTGAATGCATTTTTTTTGTAGTTTTATTGGCATGTAAAAGCGTAGACCGAAGCACATTTTGTATGAAGCGCGCTACATTTTTGTAGGACGATGTTTGTTGATATTGCCGACACGACAGTTCCTAATTTGATATATGTTTAAAAAATAAAATGTTAACTAGCTAATGGTGTTGCTGAATATTATTTACTTTTGTCATCTTCACAGGAATTATCGTTTAAATGTTGGGAGAATTTGGTGATAACTCCTGCTCACTGTTGATAAGTCCAGCTCAGCTCACGCGAACATTGATACGAGTTTTGTTTATGGAGTCAGCAGGTAGATATAGTGGGAGGGAAGGATGATAATAAGTGATTAACGATGTTTTTCTAAAACGAGAGGACTTTTCTCAGTCATCTCTCATCGAAGGGCGAACTGAGATGAAAGATGACTGAGAAAAGTCCTCTCGTTTTAAAAAGCATCTTTAATTATTTTATCGCTATTTTGTATTCATCATTAAATAATTTTTGTTGAGATACTGACATGTTTTTAAACACAATTAATATTTTATATCGTGAATCATTTATTATCAAGGATTTGGTAATGCGACGTCATTATAACGTCATATTAGAAAACAGCGATATTACTACGTGCGTCCTTGACAACGCTTAGCGATAATTGGAATCATCTCAGCGCTTACGTGATATGAAATATATTGGTTTTAAACATCAAAGGGAAAATAAACAAATTAGCGATAATATGAGACAGGCACAACATGTTTAAGGACGAAGCCTATCTGATGATAATGACAATTAAGAGGGGGACATTTTGAACACCTTTTCCATAGACGAAAACTTTAAAAAAAAAAAAAAAAAAAAAAAAAAAAAAAAAAAAAAAAAAAGGTGTTTCTGGTCACGAATCTCAGAAAATTAAAAAAATACCAAATCACGATTCACGGAAATTACGACAAAGATTGAAGATTGGAAATTAAAATTTGCCATTTTTGAGAATTTCACAAATCACGGTGAATCAATTAGAGTTATAAATCGAGGGTCATGAGAATAAAAAAAAATACGACTGCAGAGGGAACTCGGACTACCTCAATCACAGATCATGAAAAAAAATGGTGAAAGAGAGAAACAAAAATGCATGCGTGGCAGTGAAAAGGGGAGTTAGGGTCAGACGAAATTGTAATGTTTTAACCTTGCCATGAAAAATGTGTTAAAAGGCTTACCTGACAAAATCCGAGATCAGTTGTCCAGACATCATACACAAATGCACTTCAAATCAAATGAAATGTACACATTTTTGAATCACTTTCAAATTGCGAGATCGTGGAGATGATCGATAGGTTTCCTGTATACATAAAAACGATGCAGAGCTGTTCTTTATCGTTTGACACCAGCTCACAAAGTTTTCAGAGACAGGATAACCAAGAAGTGCATGCAATTTCATGTTTCCTCTCCGAAGCAGACGAAATGCAATACATATGTGCACACTAGCAAATGACGTCATCCATGTACACTGTAAACGATCATTTCTCGTAGCCATGGTAGCACGCGATTTTAATATTATAATTTTCTTTTAAGTTTATTTCAATTTTACCTATTTTGTTCCAATATTGTTATAAATACTGTTATAGTGACAGCCGGAACCTTTCAGCCGTAATGAAAGCGGAAGGTTTGGCGCTTTAAAATCTGATTCAACCCACCATTTCATTAGAAATGCCTGTACCAAGTCAGGGTCATTACGGTTTTCACAGTTTTCCGGTTGTTGACTGATTTTGTCTGTTTATATACTTATGAATTTTGACTTTCCCTTTGTAAGATTGCTCGGAGTTCGGTAATTTTGTTATTACCCTTATTTCTTTTAAGTTTATTTCAATTGAGAAGAATTGAAATGGTTACAGATTTGCGAATTTCTTATTGAAATAATTTTTATTTTATATTTAAATACCACTTTGTTCTATAATTTCATGCTTCCGGTGAACAGATATTTGGCTATGAATACATTTTGTAGGAGTATGACTTATTACCGAAAATCGTATAGCCTACCGTTAAAAGGGCTCCGCCCTTTAATATACAATTACTGCACTTGAACGAGATCAATATGAGGTTTTATGGAGCAGAGTACAACAATATTGAATGAGGCGAAGCATATACTAAGTATATGATATGATAAATTATCATATACTTAGTACTAAATAAAGGAAATTTGCATATATAATACTGAAAGAACATTACGACTGTATTTGTCTGCCATGACTGATATCGATATCATCATCCCTTTATCATACCCCTTAAAATGATATTGATCACGTGACTAAAGGCTCATAATACAGAACAAGACTTTCTCATGTTTAAGTATGATATTGGTGTCTCGGGTTGATACGGGATGTGATACGGAAAGAGCCATATAATATTCTCTATTTATAGACCTAAAATATATATCGACCTTGGACTTCGTCCTCGGTCCATATATATTTATAGGTCTATAAATCTATGTATTGACCTCAATGGAAGGCTATATTTGTATAATATTGTATGCATCAGACACCTCTAGATCATTGATATATGTTAAATAGGAACCACCAGCTGACCATCCATATCGAATTTGGTTAAAACTAGGTTTTGTTCAGCATTGAACACATCGTAGAATTAATTATTTATATTTACATTTGTATGTTTGAATTTTACAGTTCCTAAATAATGCAATTTATTTGATAAAACTAAGGTCAATCTGAGTCAAGCATAAACAAGTATTGCCGATATTGGGTATCCTGTTTAGGCCCTTTGGTTTACTTGCTCGAAAAGAAAACCTGATACATACAATATACTTTCTAATCTGTTGACTATGAATGTACCTGATGAAGGTTATCAACGCGTCATGCACACTAAATTTGATATCTATGTTTTTATTATTACTATTTGACATATTCTAGAATTAATATATCATGCTTTCATAGAGAAAGTATAGATACTTCTAGAATTAATATATCATGATTTCATAGAGAAAGTATAGATACTTCTAGAATTAATATATCATGCTTTCATAGAGAAAGTATAGATACTTCTAGAATTAATATATCATGCTTTCATAGAGAAAGTATAGATACTTCTAGAATTAATATATCATGATTTCATAGAGAGAGTATAGATACTTCTAGAATTAATATATCATGATTTCATAGAGAAAGTATAGATACTTCTAGAATTAATATATCATGCTTTCATAGAGAGAGTATAGATACTTCTAGAATTAATATATCATGATTTCATAGAGAAAGTATAGATACTTCTAGAATTAATATATCATGATTTCATAGAGAAAGTATAGATACTTCTAGAATTAATATATCATGCTTTCATAGAGAAAGTATAGATACTTCTAGAATTAATATATCATGATTTCATAGAGAGAGTATAGATACTTCTAGAATTAATATATCATGCTTTCATAGAGAGAGTATAGATACTTCTAGAATTAATATATCATGCTTTCATAGAGAAAGTATAGATACTTCTAGAATTAATATATCATGCTTTCATAGAGAAAGTATAGATACTTCTAGAATTAATATATCATGCTTTCATAGAGAAAGTATAGATACTTCTAGAATTAATATATCATGCTTTCATAGAGAAAGTATAGATACTTCTAGAATTAATATATCATGCTTTCATAGAGAAAGTATAGATACTTCTAGAATTAATATATCATGCTTTCATAGAGAAAGTATAGATACTTCTAGAATTAATATATCATGCTTTCATAGAGAAAGTATAGATACTTCTAGAATTAATATATCATGATTTCATAGAGAAAGTATAGATACTTCTAGAATTAATATATCATGCTTTCATAGAGAAAGTATAGATACTTCTAGAATTAATATATCATGATTTCATAGAGAAAGTATAGATACTTCTAGAATTAATATATCATGCTTTCATAGAGAAAGTATAGATACTTCTAGAATTAATATATCATGATTTCATAGAGAAAGTATAGATACTTCTAGAATTAATATATCATGCTTTCATAGAGAGAGTATAGATACTTCTAGAATTAATATATCATGCTTTCATAGAGAAAGTATAGATACTTCTAGAATTAATATATCATGATTTCATAGAGAAAGTATAGATACTTCTAGAATTAATATATCATGCTTTCATAGAGAAAGTATAGATACTTCTAGAATTAATATATCATGATTTCATAGAGAAAGTATAGATACTTCTAGAATTAATATATCATGATTTCATAGAGAGAGTATAGATACTTCTAGAATTAATATATCATGCTTTCATAGAGAAAGTATAGATACTTCTAGAATTAATATATCATGATTTCATAGAGAGAGTATAGATACTTCTAGAATTAATATATCATGCTTTCATAGAGAAAGTATAGATACTTCTAGAATTAATATATCATGCTTTCATAGAGAAAGTATAGATACTTCTAGAATTAATATATCATGCTTTCATAGAGAAAGTATAGATACTTCTAGAATTAATATATCATGCTTTCATAGAGAAAGTATAGATACTTCTAGAATTAATATATCATGATTTCATAGAGAGAGTATAGATACTTCTAGAATTAATATATCATGCTTTCATAGAGAAAGTATAGATACTTCTAGAATTAATATATCATGCTTTCATAGAGAAAGTATAGATACTTCTAGAATTAATATATCATGATTTCATAGAGAGAGTATAGATACTTCTAGAATTAATATATCATGCTTTCATAGAGAAAGTATAGATACTTCTAGAATTAATATATCATGCTTTCATAGAGAAAGTATAGATACTTCTAGAATTAATATATCATGATTTCATAGAGAGAGTATAGATACTTCTAGAATTAATATATCATGATTTCACAGAGAGAGTATAGATACTTCTAGAATTAATATATCATGATTTCACAGAGAGAGTATAGATACTTCTAGAATTAATATATCATGATTTCATAGAGAGAGTATAGATACTTCTAGAATTAATATATCATGATTTCACAGAGAGAGTATAGATACTTCTAGAATTAATATATCATGATTTCACAGAGAGAGTATAGATACTTCTAGAATTAATATATCATGATTTCACAGAGAGAGTATAGATACTTCTAGAATTAATATATCATGATTTCACAGAGAGAGTATAGATACTTCTAGAATTAATATATCATGATTTCACAGAGAGAGTATAGATACTTCTAGAATTAATATATCATGCTTTCATAGAGAAAGTATAGATACTTCTAGAATTAATATATCATGCTTTCATAGAGAAAGTATAGATACTTCTAGAATTAATATATCATGATTTCATAGAGAAAGTATAGATACTTCTAGAATTAATATATCATGATTTCATAGAGAGAGTATAGATACTTCTAGAATTAATATATCATGCTTTCATAGAGAAAGTATAGATACTTCTAGAATTAATATATCATGATTTCATAGAGAAAGTATAGATACTTCTAGAATTAATATATCATGATTTCATAGAGAGAGTATAGATACTTCTAGAATTAATATATCATGATTTCATAGAGAGAGTATAGATACTTCTAGAATTAATATATCATGCTTTCATAGAGAAAGTATAGATACTTCTAGAATTAATATATCATGCTTTCATAGAGAAAGTATAGATACTTCTAGAATTAATATATCATGATTTCATAGAGAAAGTATAGATACTTCTAGAATTAATATATCATGATTTCATAGAGAAAGTATAGATACTTCTAGAATTAATATATCATGATTTCACAGAGAGAGTATAGATACTTCTAGAATTAATATATCATGATTTCATAGAGAAAGTATAGATACTTCTAGAATTAATATATCATGCTTTCATAGAGAAAGTATAGATACTTCTAGAATTAATATATCATGATTTCATAGAGAAAGTATAGATACTTCTAGAATTAATATATCATGCTTTCATAGAGAAAGTATAGATACTTCTAGAATTAATATATCATGATTTCATAGAGAGAGTATAGATACTTCTAGAATTAATATATCATGCTTTCATAGAGAAAGTATAGATACTTCTAGAATTAATATATCATGCTTTCATAGAGAAAGTATAGATACTTCTAGAATTAATATATCATGATTTCATAGAGAAAGTATAGATACTTCTAGAATTAATATATCATGATTTCATAGAGAGAGTATAGATACTTCTAGAATTAATATATCATGCTTTCATAGAGAAAGTATAGATACTTCTAGAATTAATATATCATGCTTTCATAGAGAAAGTATAGATACTTCTAGAATTAATATATCATGCTTTCATAGAGAAAGTATAGATACTAACACTGGTAAAGTTGAAGACATCACTTCTAAAGTTTTACGATTGCTATCATTACATGGTTAACCGCAATGGAATATCTGTTTGATGTTTTGTAAACCATTGTATTGTATGTCCTTCAATTTACGACTTTTGATTACCCCTAGGTGTCTGAAATCTTTTCTTAACAATCTATCTAATTCAACAAAACCCTCGAAAAATAAAGAAAACTGTAAAATGCACATTCAAATACCGAAAAAGCACAGACAGAAAACATTGATGACAAATTGATTCCAGTTGATAGCATATTGTCTTTTGAAGCAAACCGTAATAATCTACAGATTGGCTTCACATCAAATGACCATAATACTTTCACGGACCATGTCAAGGACATACAATACATGGGTACAATTAGATACGATAACGTAACCCTCATTCCGCTTGTGCTCCAGTTAGGGTTACGAATCGGTCCCATTCAACGTATGGGAGCAAATTAAAATTTTCGTTAAGTGAATATTTCAACTTTCTTTTTGCATATCTGGTCATAACTTCGAATGCCAAATATGAAAAACTTTACTACGAAAAGTAACGATGATTAACTACGATTGTTCCAAATAAGGATATCTCCAAAACGAGGCAAGTGCACGTGAAATAGCCACTTTTAAACAAAATGTCGGACAGAAAGAAGATTTCATGCATTCAAATTTGCAGATGGATAAAAGTCTACCATGGATTGATGCAGCGTTTACTTAACGCCTCAAGGTTTACCTAAATATATTTATCTTTCATCCCCGTTAATTTTTCCAACCACTTACAACGGAATTAGGACAAAAAACCGCCCGGTGTGAATCACTCCGGGCGCTGCTCCCATACGTTGAATGGGACCGATTCGTAACCCTTGCTGGGAGCAAAAGCGGACTGAGGGTTACGTTATCGTATCTAGGGTACAATATAATTAGAGTTGTGTAAACGACTGCTTGTTAACTGAATACTTGACAAACACATAAAACTTGATTATTATAAACCATTCCTCTAATTAATATTGATACTTGAATTAATTTAATATCAAGTAGTCCAAAAGATTTATGGTGTTGCTTCTTCATTAACGTCAGCCGTACAGAAACATTGACGATTTATGCATCTAAACCGTAATCGTCTCTGATTCATCTTTATGTATGGCTCCCGTCATGAAATGATCAAGTGCAAAGTAGATGCATAGTATAAATTTGGTCAAATGAGGAAAGGTTATAAAAGCATGGGGAACATTTTTGTTAAAAGTAGATTTTTCTTTACACGAGACGGACCATATTGCCCTTCCGAAGCGCCTGTTCACATCCGGTTTTTAGTTAGTTTGTGTTACTTAATCTTTAGTGTTCTGTGTAGAGTTGTTGATCATTGTTTGTACTCAGATTTACGGCTTTTGATTCCTGCTTTGGCACATTCAAACTTTTCTCATTTAATTAAGTGTTTTATTCCTTTCTCTGCATGTTTTTAAGGTTAACATTATATCAATATATTACCTATTTTTATATACGTGAATATATAGGTAAGAAAGAACAACATCAAAGAAAAATCATTATAATAAATATGTTGATATGGTGATATCTTTTACGAGGTACAGATGATTGTCATAAATATGACACGTTTATTGTAAAAACAAATGTTTTATATGTCTTTATCAATAATATGGTAGTGCTATGTTCTTGTAACCAGTAAGATAAATCAATGTTGTTTATTATTAATATTAAATAAATGTAGATGTCCAATAATGACCATTAATTTTACATTAATAAGTACAAAAATCGGTAACTAGGTCGAGTTTTTACATATATGTAGATAATAGAGGAAACGGTCGCTATAGACATTTCGCTTCATTTGTATAATCATTTTTACTTTTAATCCGAAAAAAAAATATTAGAGATTTTAGTGTCATGTCACTAGACAACATTATATTAAAACGTGCTGTTTACAACACGAAAATGAATATAACAGAATGGAACAGTCATCTTGTTGGTTTATATATACCACTAGACGTGTTTCTAGTATTGTTCATCGTTATTGGTGTTTTTGGGAATGGCACCGTCATTTTTGTATATGGATTTAAAATGAAAACGATTAAAGATGGACAATATTTCATTCCCCGTTTAGCAGTTGTGGATTTGCTAGGAAGTATTGTGTGTCCTATTTTCGGATTAACAACAACTCTAATGCCAGTGACATACAGCGTTGATATTGTATGTAAGATGGGGAGATTCTTGAGTTCCTCTTTAATATTTGTATCAGTGTTTCTTCTGTTCACTATAGGATTTCAGAGGTACAATAAAATATGTAGAGGAAATGGTCCGACGACCAATAAGAAGAAGAGGATCCTGGTTGTATTTGTTTGTTTATGGGGATTAATGTTATCATCCCCAAATCTTACATCGTCTGGTTCAGTGCCATTTGTCAGTACATTTCGCGGTATTTCGGGACTAGTTTGTGGTACGTTGCCTGGCATGGGACCTATTATTTACGACGTCATTTTAGCGATCAGCATACCATTTTGTTGTATATCCTTCATAGTGCTGTATGTCGTGATAGGATGTAGAACTATCTACTCTTTAAAACAAAGCCAACATCTCGATAATAATTTACCTCGTGATATTCACAGTAACCACGTTTCAGTTACAAAAGATTTAAAAAAATGTGATTATGCATCTAGTGTTTCTAGTAGTGATCAAAAAGGGACATCACAGACAAAAAGTAGACCTATGAAAATAGAATTGACACAAATTCAACGTAGAAACAAAATTGTGACAAGTAAACTAACATTAATGTTCATGATAGTAACGTTATCTTTTGTCGTCTGCTCTATACCAAAAGTTACACTCATGTTTTTCGAAATACTGGTACCAAATTTCTGGGAACAGTTTAGTGACAAAGAAAGAATGTTACTTATGTTTGTACATGAAGGATATATCTTAAACTTCATCATTAATCCATTTATTTACGCATTTCTAGACAAATCCTTCAGGAAACATTTACCGAATATTTACAGATTATGTAGCAAGACCTCACAGAAAAGAAAGTAATTGATATATGTTCGTTGCAATACATATTTGTTTTTATAAGTTTTTTTGTGTGTTCCCTTCTATCTTGCTTTTTATTTATCTATTTATTTGCGTATTTATTAATTTTATTTTTATTTTATTAATTTTATTATTTTATTTTTTGGCTTATGGTATTGGCAGTTAGATTTTGGTTCAAAGTTTCACTATTACACCGTGTCCCCCGTCACATTTGGGGACATGGCTTTGTGAAGGTGGGGGACACGGATCTGAAGCGGCGGTTTCAGGTAAGCTGGTGTGAAATCATAAATTATAGCATTATTACAATTATTTAAAATATATGACTTATTTAGCGGAACACCAGGTTCATTTCGGGAGATGTTGATCCCATTTTACCCACGTTATTCGTCCGGTATATAGGTGAACAGTTCTGCAATGTATGACGAGGGTGGTCAAAATTGAAAATTATCACAAGTCTCCGTCAGATTTTAGCTAATTTAAGGCTCGATGCACATACTTTCAATGACATATGTTATCTAAAAAGTCGTCCGCGTTAAATGCAATCATTATTTCAAACCATCAACGCAATATAAGAAGCATACGATCGAATTGTCTCTCGCGTTAAATTGTAGCGTATGGGGGTAAAATATGTGTGACGCCAGGGGATAGGGCTCATATTTTAAAAACAAGGATAATTATGTATATTACCCTTTTTCATGAAAGGCAAAGCAGCCCTCATCTAATAAAAACCACAATTCAGGGCACGAAGGCACGTGACAATTATATGTAATCTTATTTTAACCTTTTTTATCATATGGATGTGTAGAAGAATGTACGTTTTTAGCTCACCTGATCCAAAGAGTCAGGTGAGTTTTTGCCTTCACTTGGAGTACGTCGTCCCTCTGTCGTCCTTAAACTTTTATAAAAAGATCTTCTTCTCTGAAAATACTGTGCCAATTTAAGCCAACGTTGGCCCGATTCATCTTTAGGGGGTCTGCTTTAACAGTTATGTCCGATGACCACGTCAACCAACCAACATGGCCGCTGTTATAAAGGTTAAATAGCTGCCAAACTATGAATGAATATTGAGTCACATCTGGAATAAATTGCTCTCTGTGAACTCATGTTCAGATCTTGGGCCGGTAACTAGAAGCTATCTTAGGACTTATACATGTTTTTCTCCGTTTAATACATGTCTTAGCCCTAAGATATCTTCTAGTTACCGTCCCCTGGACCCAATATTTGAACAACATTCATAAGAATTTTAAGTAGACAATCATGGTAACTGTGAAGTATGTAATGGCAATATCTGAAATAGTTTAGAAACATTATAAAAACCAAGCGCCAAACAATCGTGATCCTTTAGACTTTGACTGAAAAAATAAAATGGGATGTCATGTATAAATATATTGGATTGAGGAACAAATGAAATCTGCTAAAAAACAGACTGACAGACTAATTACTATGCGAGTTTGACACCGAAGAAATGTGCAGATCTGATCCAAACTGTTATGCACAGAGCACAATATACAAGCTGAGCATAATTTAGACAAATTGAATTAAGAAAATGTATATAAATTACCTTCAATGCCAAGCAATTGAAACTATTTTGAAATTCAAAATGTATTACACAATTCAGTGTAAACGTAATAATAAAGGACGAAGTCCTTCTAACGGTAAGCTGTCCGATTTTTCCTTCTATATTGATAGACAAAAATCTGCTCACCGGAAGTTTAAAAAATAGATCAATCGATAATTTAGAAACACAAAAGAAATCTATTTCAATGAAAAATTCCCAATTCTTTGATTATTTACTCTATGCAAAATCGAAATAAACTTTTAATAAAATTCTAATAAAAAAATATCATTCTATGAAACTCCCGACAGGAAGAGCGGCGTAGGTAAAATGAACGCCATAACAAATCGGCTACACAATTCATTCAAAATAAAAGATAATAGCCTCACCGGACGCAATTACGAACGAAATAAAAAGTATATCCCCTAATTGTTCCTTCAAAACATGAATTAAAAAAATGCTTTTGTAAATAGATACCCCGCTAAATTACTCGTGTTTTGAGAGAAAATTATTCATGTGCAGTTGTTGAATGTTGCAGACGACGGGTTTTCATATTTGTAAACAGAAAACGATCGACAATTGCACTTGGAATCTATCGCTAAAATTCATTGAGGTACGCATATTTTGTTTTATCCTGCAATCAGTACATTTGCTGTACAAATATACCACACGAATGTACTTGGAATCTATCGCTAAAATTCATTGAGGTACGCATATTTTGTTTTATCCTGCAATCAGTACATTTGCTGTACAAATATACCACACGAATAAATTTTTGCTTTATTCGTAGCCTACGAATAAACTTTTGAAGCCTACGAATAAACTTTTAAACCTACGAATAAACTTTTAAACCTACGAATAAACTTTTAAGCCCCGCCCATAGACTCCGGAACTACTTTTTTGTATGTTTCTGTGAAGGAGGTACAATATGCACCGTAACCAATGTCAATAATCGGCCGTCGTCTTTTTCTAATAAATGTTTTCATTCTCGCTACTAAATACAAACTGACAAAATGAAAATAAAATGAAACTAATAATTTTAAAATTCCATAATTTTTTTATACATATTTTACAATAAAAAAAAATCCCAAACAAAACAAAAATCGTAAACAAATCCGTCTGCAGGGCACTGTTTGCAGACGACTCGACTTACAGACCAAAGTAAAATGTCAGATTTTAACGAGGAAGTGTCACACTTTAAATTAGAATGGTCACAACTACTGTATCCATCTGATGATATGAATGATGAGGACTTAAATGACACTCTTATGCAAATTGACATGCCAGAGCCACATGAAAACCTTGTCCTGGATTCAGAACATTCAATTGTGTCTTTGCCAATGTCTTCATCTCAAACAGAAGTCATTCTGCCTGTTACAACTCAAAGTTTATTTCATACACAAACTGACACTACAATATTTCCATCAATAAGTAATTTTCAAGATGAAACTCCTTGTCCACCATCTGATGAAAATGAAGTTCCTCCAGAATTTGATGAAAGTTTGATAGATATGTCAGTACATGATATCCAACAGTTCATAGATGGTCAACAAAACAAGAACACAATGAAAAAGACACTGCGTGATGTGAGCTTGGTTGAAAAAAAATTCCGGTTGAAAAAGGAAGAGAGGGACATTCACTTGATTCCTCCAAATGAATTAGACCCGCTCCTGGCCAACTTTCTTTTGACAGTGAGGAAAAAAGATGGAGGTGATTTCGAGCCATGCACCTTGCGCTCTATCATTAGTAGTGTTGACAGGAAGCTACGACGAACAAAATATGGGCACTCAATCATTGCCACAGGAATGAAAGATGTATCATTCAACTTGACACGGGAAGCTTTGAAAGCAAAACAAAAGCAGTTTAAACAACAGGGCAAAGGCAATAAACCAAAGAGGGCATGCCCTTTAACAGATGAGGAAATTAACATCCTTTACAACAGAAACGTTCTGGGTAGTCACACACCACAATCCTTACTAAATACACTATGGCTAAATAACTCAGTACAGTTTGGTTTGAGAGGTGTACATGAACATTACAATCTAAGGTTAGTACATGTATTTTATTATAAAATTTCTTCATCAATGTTCATTTAATTCACATCAACTACTTCAACGTATCTTCAAGATGAAAAATTGAAATAAGAACACATGTTCCTGCTGCTATTACATCAAGTCACTTTTATAGATAATTATGTATATTCTGAAGTCTTTATGACACCACAAAATTAGACTATATTTGTTTTAACCATTTGGAATAATTGTATTCAGTCACTTCCTCCAATCATGTTGCATCTTTTTTTAAAACAGTGTTTCCTTTTGCGAAATTCCAACAAGTTTGTATGATTTGTCAGTTGAAACTAGTGTTTTATCTGCTGAAATTCTACTGTTGATAAGGATTACATTTTTCTATTTTGTGAAATTCCATTTAAAATTTTGATTCACATACCTCCTGTATGCAACAACTGATAGTTCTTGAAAAATTTCCTTCGTTTAATCAGATCTTTATAAAACTTGCATAGGTATTTATGCAATTATTTCTTTCATTTAGTCTTTGCACTTATTTCAAACATCACATGTACACTGTTAGGCCATTAACTCAGCTATTAATCTGAAAGACAATTTTTAGACATTATGGCATTGCTTATAAATAACAAGAAAAAAAGAACAAAATGTAGACTAAATGAGCAATGTTTGAAAATTCGCATGCTTCAAGCTTTCATAATGCATTTTTGTATGATCTGACTCAGAAAATATATTCGCACATTACCGGCCACAGCCAATTATGTAAATATTGTTCATTCCAGAAAAATATATCCCTCACTCTAATATTTTTCTTACCACAACACTTATGCAATAAAGTCCATAATATTCGTACTAGCTTCTCCTCCTTTATATATAATATACTTACATTGTCACAAAATACATAATTTATTTGTACCAGCTTTAGAAACAGGTAGAAAAGTGAGCTTTTGACTCGCTTTTTAGCCTGTTTCACAGCGAGTGCAAATTAATTTAATATTTAACGACAATGTACATATATTGTGTTTATCCTGCAATATCAAAAAGTAGTTCCGGAATCTATGGGCGGGGCTTAAAAGTTTATTCGTAGGTTTAAAAGTTTATTCGTAGGCTTCAAAAGTTTATTCGTAGGCTACGAATAAAGCAAAAATGTATTCGTGTGGTATAAATTGTGTTTATCCTGCAATATCAAAAAGTCCAATACAACTGCCAAATTGACAAAAGATAGCTGAAACAAGCTTCGTTCAAATTGTTTTCAATTGTGTCATCTGTGACATCAATGTGTATGCTGAAACCATTTCTTACTGTTGCTCTACACGAATCAGGGACCAGAAATGCTTTATTAGGTCCATTACTAAATAACACTGAAGTTTATTGGACCCCCTTTATTAGTACTACAAATCACACTATTGCAGGATACAATTATTAAAAATCAGGATGTCGGGACATATTTGCATCAAAAGCATGCTAAAATACAGTAATTTCTGTTTCAGATGGGGAGATGTAACTTTAAACACAGCTTCCGATGATGCGAAATATCTGCAATTAAATGAGAGGCAAACGAAAACTAGGACCGGAGAAAATCTGTCAGATGTTCGCGAGGTTACACCCAAAATTTATGAAGCTGAAGATGAAAGCCCAGAAAGGGATCCAATTAAAATATATGAAATATATTCCACGAAGCGTCCTAACAATTTCAGTAATGCTGACGACCCATTTTACATACCACCGAGAACCATTCCGCTGGAAGATTCGAAAACAAACATCTGGTTTCTCCGGCAAAAAGCTCATCTTTCACCCTGTTTCTCAGCCTTGTCAAATAAATTCTATATTTACCGTCAACAGACCAATATTGTATATATATTTCAGGTTCTAAACTATCAATTTTCCATATAGATTTTCATCTTAATCAATAAATCTTCATTTAAATAAAGTTATTTC
The DNA here is from genome assembly GCA_963680875.1 of Bathymodiolus brooksi. Taxonomy (NCBI): domain Eukaryota; kingdom Metazoa; phylum Mollusca; class Bivalvia; order Mytilida; family Modiolidae; genus Bathymodiolus; species Bathymodiolus brooksi. The sequence continues at coordinate 49,618,191 of OY804575.1, read as the reverse complement.
ACTTCCTTTTGAGAACTATTTGTTTGCGAATTTTTGTCGGTAAAAAAAAATCTGGTATTTTACTACGCCAAATAGTGACGATTCCGTTGGGATATAATGCATTATAAAAAATGCATTTTTACGAGTTAAAATGATTTTTTAGGACATCGTGGATTGCAGGATAAATACAATATTGGTCTGTTGACGGTAAATATAGAATTTATTTGACTCGGCGCGAAACGGGGAGAAAGACTCGCTAAAAGTTCGTCTTTCATCCCGTTTCTCAGCCTTGTCAAATAAATTCTATATTTACCGTCAACAGACCAATATTGTATATATCTTATGTCTGTAATTGGAAAGAATATGATTTCCTGGTTCTATGCATATGTAGAACACATTGAAATTAAAACAAAAACAGTCAATATAATACATTTTCCTTACCTTGATCTATCCCAAAATGTCAAAATCCGTGATGTACCTTATTCATTGAAGAGTCCAAGGAATTCCGAATGCAAACTGGCACACATTAATGGTATGAATAAAGGAAAGGTTTTTATGTCATGTGTATTATATACAAATAGATATATGTGAACGTAAATGAATGAATGCTCTTTCAATTTTAACAGTAGTCATTAAATAATTTACACTAGAAAGGTTATTATGATGTCGTTCGAAATTGTGTCCGGATCTAGGTCACAGAGTGACCAGAACGGGGTCATGAAAATCTGTTCTAACTTATCTAAGTTAAAACTCGTAACAATGCATTGAATAATATATGGGCTATGATTCAAAAGGAATATTGGTGTTTAATCTGAAATATGAACATGCAATCAGCTTCATCAATTTGGTCAAATTTATAAATTATTATCAAATGCCACGGTCAATATCATCGAAATTGTTTGTAATTGCGTCCGGTGAGGCTAACGTGTACGGATCATCGTATTATTGAAATTTTAGGACTTCGTCCTTCAAACAGGTTGCCTGTCTCATATTATTAAAATGTGTTATCATTTATAGAACTTTGTTAAATTAATATATTATAAAGTCTTGTATGGGATATGCCTAATATTGATGGGTCATTCTATCAATCGATTCTTTTTCTGAGATAAAAGAGCATTCATTCATTCTTAAACAAGATAAATGAATATAAATGAATTCTGTATCTACAGCAACAAGTGTCCAGGTCACTTTTTAGTATGACTATTATGCCTCGTGCATTAAGAATAACCAGGGGTACCGTCTCAACCAATGGGCCGAAAATAAACTAAGAGTCGTATGTAAACTGTCAATTTATTATCGCATCCAATATGACACTGTACACAGTACGTAAGTCTGTGTGTGAATCTGGTTAATCCTGTAAATAAAAGGAATGAAACAATTTTACAATATGTGAAATAATTATACAAATAGAATAAATGCGCAAATCAATATTGTTTACATTTACCAATTTTATAGTCAATGGAAAGTCAAAGTAGTAACGTATTACTCAAATAAACAGTTCGTTGTCAATGAAACAGTTCACAAATTGAAAGAGGCAATCAAACGGAATGTTATTGACACATTTACGATGATAAATTCACACTTACAACGGTGGATTGTTCAAACGAAATCCTGCTCTCAGGAAAATGTCCGTCATGGAAGTTGACAATGAAACATAAGATGATGACGGGAGAAACGAATAAAGTCCGGAATGTCAGAAATCCCAAATATAATTCAAACGTGAATAACATTAGATAATTACAATAAATTTCAATCCTCCTTGGTTGAATTAACACAAATATATCTAAATAAAGTTCCAAATTATTGATACACAAATTATTGATCATTATGGATTATTTATCAGTAAATACATGGATCCCACGGTGATCCAATACAATGACCGTGCTATCGAGACCAATCAAAATGAGGCAGTGGTGGTATAGCTGTCTATTTGATGTATACATGGATTGTTGTTCATTGTCAGTTACGGGTCCACAGACTAGCACAAGTCAGGCGATATTAATCAAGCGGTACAGTAAACATTATCGACATAATGTCAAGTCACCATATGAATGTTTCATGGATCAAAATGGTGTTCATGGTTACTGGAACAGCAAAGTATTATATTGCCGTTGGCCGTCGACCTCGGATATTAAAACACTTGTATGTTCTAAGTACCTCAGGAAAATATATTCTGTTTCGGTAACTGTCCTACTACATACAGAATAACAGATTTCAGTTTAAATAAAATACTGTTGACTTTTGAAGTGTAAAATTACGATTACAGTACACAATGTTCTTTAACACAATCCTTCACTGAAGTATGTACTCTGAAGTGATTATTCATTACAAATGTGGGATGTTTTGTTGTTGATAAAAAGGATTATACATAATTATTCTTGTTTTTAAAATGTGAGCCCTATCCCCTGGCGTCACACATATTTTACCCCCATACGCCACAATTTAACGCGAGAGACAATTCGATCGTATGCTTCTTATATTGCGTTGATGGTTTGAAATAATGATTGCATTTAACGCGGACGACTTTTTAGATAACATATGTCATTGAAAGTATGTGCATCGAGCCTTAAATTAGCTAAAATCTGACGGAGACTTGTGATAATTTTCAATTTTGACCACCCTCGTCATACATTGCAGAACTGTTCACCTATATACCGGACGAATAACGTGGGTAAAATGGGATCAACATCTCCCGAAATGAACCTGGTGTTCCGCTAAATAAGTCATATATTTTAAATAATTGTAATAATGCTTTAATTTATGATTTCACACCAGCTTACCAGAAACCGCCGCTTCAGATCCGTGTCCCCCACCTTCACAAAGCCATGTCCCCAAATGTGACGGGGGACACGGTGCTATCATGTCTTACGATTTCCTTCGATATTATCTTATATTTAGATAATGTTTGAGGCTATCGGCTCCTATATATAACTAATATTATACATATATGCCAACTTCCGTGTCACGAATATTAAATGTATTATGTATGATGTTCAAGATTATAGCGTTCTTTATAATAACGCTGTTCGCCCGGTTATAAGTGACGATTGACATTTTATAATAACGCTGTTCGCCCGGTTATAAGTGACGATTGACATTTTATAATAATGCTGTTCGCCCGGTTATAAGTGACGATTGACATTTTATAATAACGCTGTTCGCCCGGTTATAAGTGACGATTGACATTTTATAATAACGCTGTTCGCCCGGATATAAGTGACGATTGACATTTTATAATAACGCTGTTCGCCGGTTATAAGTGACGATTGACATTTTATAATAACGCTGTTCGCCCGGTTATAAGTGACGATTGACATTTTACTCACATGTTGAGAGCCCAAAACACTAGTTTAGCCCCGCCACTTCTTATTGAAGCTCCAGTAAATGAGCGCTCATGAATGTATTTGTGTGTAAAGGGTATCGATTTTGTCTATTTCAACGATTTTGATAGTAAATTTTGGAATTAATCCGACAGTGTGGTATTTTTTATTTTCGTTTTATTATCCACGATTCATCTAATTAAAGTAGTGTTCGTGGTGTAGCGGGAACCTGGTTAATTCGCAATCAAGAAAAACCCCGCTTTCCCATGAGAAGGGGAAAATGAACGATTCTATAGGTAAATCTTTGAATGTAATTGTCACATGTAGACAATTCACTGTTGTTTTGTCCTTTTTTACTGGTCAAGTATCTGTCAGAATGAACAATGCTTTATATTTCTTTATGTTCTTTTTTTTTACTTTTCGAACAGTTTTCTGAATACTGAAATAGTTGTCTCTGGACTTTAGGTAACCAACATCCAACCACCAATCATTTGACGGCATAGATAGATAATAAATAGATAATAAACGTAAATAAGACATGAACCCTACCACAAACAACTGGATGTAAAGACGAACCGAACATATAGTTTATATGCGGAAATCGTAACGAACATCACAACACGGAACTCAGAACGTAGACATATGATAGGACAACACAAAAAAACTAAAAAGATGAGCAACACGGACCCCACAAAAAATAGGGATTAATTCAGGTACCCGCGAAGGGTTATCAGTTCCTGCCTCTTGTAAGACACCTGCCATGTTACTCATATAGTCAATATTTGTTGGACACCACAATACGCAACAATATTATATATTTGTGTAGAATGAATATTACATAATTGGGCAGTATATCAACAATATCAATATCTTAAAATTTCTAGGAGCATCAATACAATTAAAAATGAATGTACTGTTCTCGTTGTTTCCCCTTCTCTTTGGTACATAACGAACCCAACATCAGTATGAAGCCCAAAGGGAAACTCTCGAAGTTCACATATCTGATAATCAGAGCCTGTTTCTGTTTCTTGGAATTATTAGAAGTTGGGATCGGCATCAAATCAGTAAGTGACATGCTGAACTTCCTAATAAATCGCCGGTAGTAACCTATAAACTAATCTAACATCTTCAGTTTTGGTACGTTTTGCCCACTTGACCACTCTTTCTCTGTCTAGACTGGATCCACCTCTACACCCGCTTAAGATACAATTTACTTCACTTTCCATGTAAAGAGGGAATATTTGTGACAGGTGTTGAGTGCATGTTTTTTGTTGTACTGTCTCATCCTGTCGAATACTAGGTGGGTATTCTTCAGATGTTTCTCGTACATATACCAAAAATGATGACGTCGTCAATGAAAATTCAGCAGATATTCAGATGAAGATCAGATAGGCATTCCTCCATCATCATTTGGTAGGTATTATGCGAATTCGTGAGGCGAAAGCGAATTATATTGTATTCATAAAATCCCAGCGGTTCTACAGTAAATTTTGTTTTAAGATCTCAACCTGATGATAATCGTTGTTCATATCAACGGTGATAAAGAAGGTGTTCCCAGCAAGAGAATACAAAAGTTCTACAATTCTAGGCAGTGCATATCTATCCTTCTTGTTGTTGTTGTTCAATTGCCTATAATCAACACACATTCTCAACTTCTCATTCTTCTTCCTTACTGAAACGATGTTGGGTGTCCAAGGGTTATGTGATGATCCGGTAATACCGAGTACCAATAATTGTTGAAGGTGTTCCTTAACCTTGTCCTATATGGCTTGTGGTATTCGCCGGAAAGTTTGCTTGAACATTTTGTCATCAATTAGCTCGATCCTATCTAGTGGGTGTTGCCAATATTTATGTCATCTTTTGCAAATGTATCTTCAAAAGACTGTATAAGATGAATCTCAGTCTGTAATTGATCATCAGTTAAATCGCTCTGTGTAATATCTAGTTGGTCTAGAATAGATGTTGTTGATGATGATGACTTATAGTAGACTGATGGTGCATAGTCATTGGTTGAACTTAACAAAGTACTGTTCTAGGTGGTATGATGATAGTCTTTGTGGTAATGTTGCCAACTCAGTTGTACATTTATAACAACATTGTTGTTGTTTTGGTACTGTATTAGTCCATGTTCTATTTCCAAATCTCTCCAACTTTGTTGAAGGACAGAAGTGTGTAACATAGCTGTAGTTGTACTATAAGGCATTTCCTTGTCAGTGTATCCAAATATATGAACTGTTGAATTAGGTTTGATTGGGACTCGTTTTTTCACTGCATTTTTAACTATGGCAAGTGCGTTGCTATGGCGTGCAGGTTTCTTCACTCTAAGTGTTATAGGTCAAATCTGGAAGTCTTGTAATTCTATGTTGTTAAGCATGTTTGAGACGCGGTATTTATTGTTTTTATTTGTCTGTAGAGTATGCCGTCATTTGTATACAATTCTTACTGAAGATTTCACTGCATATTGGAAGTCATTTATGTGACAAAGAAAGAGTACCGGTCCAAGAATTGTCCACTTGATATTCCTGGGTCGACAATATTACTTCTTCTGATTATTTTCCTTCAACTAAACTTCTTTCTTTTTACCTATTCGTCAGGAACATATTTAGCCATTTGTTTATTGGTTCGTGAATTACATAGTCGCTCAGTTGTGATAGTAATATCTTGTGGGCTATTCAATCAAATGTTTTGGAGAAGTCCAGGATGGCAATGTACATTTGTAGTCTTGCATCATATGATTTCATAAAATCATTTACGTTAATCAATAGTTGAGTTTCGCATGAAGAGCCTGATCTGAAGCCATGGTTTAGAGATTAGACTTCATGCTTTTCTATGTGTTTCATTGTGTGTCTGTAAATTAAGTGTTCTAGCAGGGGATGTTAACTTACTATGCGGGTTTTTAGTCTTCCGTTGTATGTGTGTCTCCCTTTTTAAATACATGCGAAATGTTTGCGGTCATAGAATCTTCTGGCTATAAATTTCTGGAGGGTAGCTGTGCTGTCTGGTATTATTTGGTTTGCAGATTCTCTGAGTACACTTGCATTCTGTTTGGGGAACCCGTCTGGTCGAGAAACTTTTGAATTACTCCCAACATGTATATACATTTGTAGTTTTAATTGTAAATAAGCTCCATTAAATCATTATCCCACACACTTGATTAGTTCAACTAAAATGCGCAGTCCAAAGTCATTGCATAATCTTCAACATGATGAAGGAGGCAATTACATGGCAGAAACAGAAACAGAAACAGAAACTCCAATGTTTGATTACTTCCAGGTTGAAATAGTATTCGAACTCGCTGTTCATGTTTGATTTTTGTCAATTCAAAAATTGCCGCCCTAAAACAAGATAGATAACTCTACACATTGACCAATGAAGAATTGATACTTGTACTTCCGGTTTTCACTTTCACTTTAACTCACTTCGCTTTGAGAAAATAAAATTGACTAACAGGTGTTTTATCATTATGTACAGAAGACAAGTAAGTGATAACATTTGTAATAAGGTTTCTGACATGCAAATTTAAAAGTCATAAAAAGTGTCATTATCAGTGTATGCAGATATTTACCCAAGCATGTCCTACTCTACTAGACTAAGTCTAGACGACTAGAGTCTCTAGTACAATGTTTTGATACAAACAATACATAATGTTTACTATGCACGTACATGTACGCCCCAGGTGTATGACCATGCGGATCGAACCCTATGAGTTAACAAACTAAAACACATGACATTATATTCATTCTTGATTTTATATCAAACACAGAAACACTCGAATATGTAGACTGTAGTTTTATTTTGCATGTAGACATTTGTTTTATACAATTGTGTAGTCCTTGTCACTTGTAGAGAGTATTGCATAATGCTAGTGTCTGTGGTATTTGAGTTTAATAGTGGCAGTTCTGGTAATTTTGGATGATTTGAACTTTCTGTATATTGCTGTAAATATGCACAAAGTCCTCAACCTACCAATAGCAAATCTATTTCTCATGGGTTAGAGGAACATGTTTATTATTGCTTTTTTATATTCACTTTAAGCACTAGATCACTGCATCCGTTCCTATATTTTATCTTTATTTTTATTTTTTTTTTAAATTTCAAAAAGTTTTCTCAAAATTTTAATTTATTTTCTATTCAAAGTTTACTACTACCTATAGTGTCCAACACATTACTAAACATGCAAAAGGCACATTTTTATAGTGTGAATCAAGTAATAAGGGGTCAAATTTTTGAATGTTGGACAAAGTTGAATACTCTCAAAATTTTCCAGCAAGTGATGACAGTTGTAATAAATGGTCAAAGATGTCTTTAATATGAATTGTTGTGTGTACAATGTAGATTTAAACAGAGTTACTTCATTCCCAGATTTAGTCATAGTACATGTTACTTGATATACAATGTAGTATAAAAACAAGGTTACTGCCTTCCTTGATTATCTTGTATATATATATATGTTAGCGGCAATAAGTGAAATCAGGCATTAAGCTTAAATCCTAGGCAATAAGCTATTGCCTGGGCATTAAGCTTAAATCCTAGGATTTAAGCTTAATGCCTGAAACATATGTCCAGGCATTAGGCTTAATGCCTAAAACATAAAAAATATAGATATAATACATTTATTAATATTATAAGTCAGTAAAACATTAACAATTTTATATTAAAACGAGATATTTAAAATGTCAAATACCTGAAATAAAAATCATTTCTAAAACGACATCATTCACTTAAAATGCTAAATAGAATAAAATATTAAAAAATAAAGTTTTATGGAAATATTTAAAGTCATATATTAAAATTCATTTGTTATCACATGATCCAGAGCTATGGCACCGACTATTGCACAGTACTCCATTTTTCTTACACTTGCATCTGTTACTTGAGAATTTTGATTTACACGAACATTTAAAAAATCACTGACCACGCGATAAGGACTGCTGAGTTGCAGCTTCGCGAACACTGATAGATGTTTCACAGTTAAGTTCCTCTTGTAAAATCAAATCCTGTTTGCAGATACTCATCTCATTAGTTCCAAACATTAAGTCGTCCATATCGCGTACCAGTAACTGCATTCCCTTTGTCGTTCACCTGAAAAACAAATAGGAAAACTCGTACCAAAAGAATAGAAAATATAAAGAGTCCAAATTACTTCTCTTTTTGAGGTTTGTTGGTCATCTTATTATTGTAGTATTTTGGCTTATATATGTGTTATTCTTGTCCCCAAGCTAAGAAAAAACAGGGAAGGTAGCTATTTGCATTATTGTTTGCCTTACAGTGCTTTACTGATTTGTGCACTGTGTTGTGTTGTGTTGTCGGGGCAATTCGGAACTCAATGCATGTTGTGGGTATCCACTGTGTTGAAGACCTTGAGATGACCTCTGGATGATGCATTTGGTGTCGTTCTTAGGAGAAGGGATTTTGTCTCTCTGACATTATCAACATCTCTTCTTTTTAAACAAACATAGCAATTTTTCTTCACATCAAGTTTTACATCAAAAAATTTCAAGTATGAGTTACTGAACACTTTTCTAAAGGTTTATAAAGCCAAATAGACAACAGGATTTTTGTTAACCAATAAAATTGATCTAAGCATACCAGTGAGTATTAATTCACCTCAAAGGCATCATGTACAGGTATAGAAATCAAACAGGTTTTTAGAAATATATAGATTTAATAAAGGGAATTAAATACACTTTATCTTCATGTTAATTAAATATTTTAAAAATCAAAATTTAACAATTCAAATTTAGATATGTCCAGTTGAAACCATCCAAGCCACTGAAGTGTGAATTTTATTTTAGAAAAAAATATCTTGAAATTATTCTATGATAAAATAATTCTGTCATCATTTTTAGGAAAAACAATACATTTTTAGACAATATTTAATTTTATTCAACTTATAAAACAGATTGAAATACAGAATAATTTGAAAAATTGAGCGAGCATGCATTTGTCAGAATTCATAAAACTGAATTTCACCTATTGCCTAAAATTGAGTTCGGCAATAGGTGAAAAATTCATCAATTCATTTCAGGAAATAAGCTTAATTCCTGAAATTTTAGGCATTAAGCCTAATGCCTAGGCATTAGCTTATTGCCTAGGATTTAAGCTTAATGCCTGATTTCACTTATTGCCACTAACATATATATATAAACATGGTTAATGGATGAATTTTTTGTTTTATAATTATTTATCATATGCTAGGTACACATTTTTATCTCATCGTTTTTCTACAGTATCCTGATGCTCCAAGCTCTGGTTCCAATATGGGAGACAGCCATACACGGGTTACATATAGAAGAAATGCCACATTTTGTGAGAGAATTGGCAACAGTTTAATGGGAATTCTTGTGGGAATAGCTTTGCTAGTAATAGCATCAGTTCTACTATTTTGGAATGAGGTAAAGTTTGACCTGTTCAAAAATTTAAAATATTCCTTATAATTTTAATTTTTACAACAAAATTGAATGATTCCTCAATTTTAATTACGATTATTTCATGGGACTATTTGAATTTGTCTGTGGTGAATGAATACGTTGGTGACGCCACAATACCAACCCAGGTAATAAAGTATAACCAATGTTGCTCCAGGCAGATCAGCCAATCAGATTGCAGTATTGGCATCAAATTAAATTATTTGTTGGTAAGCTTCTTCTCGTCATGAATATAGCTGAAATACTGCTCGCTTCACGTTACACAAACAATCAATCAATATAGCTGAAATACTGCTCGCTCCACGTTACACAAACAATCAATCAATATAGCTGAAATACTCCACGTTACACAAACAATCAATCAATATAGCTGAAATACTGCTCGCTCCACGTTACACAAATAATCAATCAATATAGCTGAAATACTCCACGTTACACAAACAATCAATCAATATAGCTGAAATACTCCACGTTACACAAACAATCAATCAATATAGCCGAAATACTGCCCGCTCGACATTACACAAGCAATCAATCAATATAGCTGAAATACTGCTCGCTCCACGTTACACAAACAATCAATCAATATAGCTGAAATACTGCTCGCTCCACGTTACACAAACAATCAATCAATATAGCTGAAATACTGCTCGCTCCACGTTACACAAACAATCAATCAATATAGCTGAAATACTGCTCGCTCCACGTTACACAAACAATCAATCAGTATAGCTGAAATACTGCTCGCTCCATGTTACACAAACAATCAATCAATATAGCTGAAATACTGCTCGCTCCACGTTACACAAACAATCAATCAATATAGCTGAAATACTACCCGCTCCACGTTACACAAACAATCAATCAATATAGCTGAAATACTGCCCGCTCGACATTACACAAGCAATCAATCAATATAGCTGAAATACTGCTCGCTCCACGTTACACAAACAATCAATCAATATAGCTGAAATACCCCACGTTACACAAACAATCAATCAATATAGCTGAAATACTCCACGTTACACAAGCAATCAATCAATATAGCTGAAATACTGCTCGCTCCACGTTACACAAACAATCAATCAATATAGCTGAAATACTGCTCGCTCCACGTTACACAAACAATCAATCAATATAGCTGAAATACTGCTCACTCAACGTTACACAAACAATCAATCAATATAGCTGAAATACTGCTCGCTCCACGTTGCACAAACAATTAATCAATATAGCTGAAATACTGCTCGCTCCACGTTACACAAACAATCAATCAATATAGCTGAAATACTGTCCGCTCCACGTTACACAAAAAATCAATCAATATAGCTGAAATACTGCTCGCTCCACGTTACACAAACAATCAATCAATATAGCTGAAATACTGCTCGTTCCACGTTACACAAACAATCAATCAATATAGCTGAAATACTGCCCGCTCCACGTTACACAAACAATCAATCAATATAGCTGAAATACTGCCCGCTCGACATTACACAAGCAATCAATCAATATAGCTGAAATACTGCTCGCTCCACGTTACGCAAACAATCAATCAATATAGCTGAAATACTCCACGTTTCACAAACAATCAATCAATATAGCTGAAATACTGCCGGCTCCACGTTACACAAACAATTAATCAATATAGCTGAAATACTCCACGTTACACAATCAATCAATATAGCTGAAATACTCCACGTTACACAAACAATCAATCAATATAGCTGAAATACTGCTCGCTCCACGTTACACAAACAATCAATCAATATAGCTGAAATACTGCTCGCTCGACGTTACACAAACAATCAATCAATATAGCTGAAATACTGCTGGCTCCACGTTACACAAACAATCAATCAATATAGCTGAAATACTTCTCGCTCCACGTTACACAAACAATCAATCAATATACATGTAGCTGAAATACTGCTCGCTCGACGTTACACAAACAATCAATCAATATAGCTGAAATACTGCTCGCTCGACGTTACACAAACAATCAATCAATATAGCTGAAATACTGCTCGCTCCACGTTATACAAACAATCAATCAATATAGCTGAAATACTGCTCGCTCGACGTTACACAAACAATCAATCAATATAGCTGAAATACTGCTCGTTCCACGTTACACAAACAATCAATCAATATAGCTGAAATACTGCTCGCTCCACGTTACACAAACAATCAATCAATATAGCTGAAATACTGCACGTTACACAAACAATCAATCAATATAGCTGAAATACTGCTCGCTCGACGTTACACAAACAATCAATCAATATAGCTGAAATACTGCTCGCTCGACGTTACACAAACAATCAAATTTTGAACATTAATGCAATAAATATAATTTTTTTCCATTTTTATGATGAACAATATTATTTTTTAATTGATATAATTAGTGGTTTATAGTGGTACAAGTAAGTACAGTTTAGTACTAAGTCCATTGTTTTTAAAGGTTAGAGAACCACTGATGAAACAGCAAGTTGTCTTTAAAGACAAAGATAGACTACCTACAAGTCACTTACTTATCAATATTCCATTTAAATAAATTGTGGCTATGAAAGTTGAAATCTTGACTGACTGCTGTATTTTACTATCCTCATGTTGAAATGTTGTTAGTACCAGTAAATATAAAAGGTTAGTGAAGATTTCATCTTTCATAGCCACAATTTATTCAAAGAGATTACTAATAAGAAAGGGAATTGTTGGAAGTCTAAAACAAAGACTACTGAAGAGAACAGGAATAGATAATTAACTAAATATGTAATTAATGAATGGTTTTATTACTAGCCTTTGATTATAATGTAGTTCTTGTACAGTAATAATTATATATAAGTCATTGTTGATACTATTCTATTTCAGGGTAGAGCTGTACAAACTGCCAAGTCTTTAGAAGAAGGATTGAGTTCAGTAGTACCATTAGATAATATTGATTTACCATTTGAACACAATAATGGAAAGCTGATTCATTTATCTGGACCACTTAAAACTGATAAAGTAAGTCAAATATGAAACAGTATTGACCCCTATCTGTTAATTGTTTTATAAGGATATCACAGGGACCCCCATTTATTTATATTTTCAAATGAAATGAATATTATTTTTTATGCCCTTCAGAAAGGCGACAGGCATCAAGTGTTACCCTTGTCTTTCTTTTTCTCATTCCATTTTGGTTTCCATGCTTGTATTTTGAGTTGAAATGTCAAAATGCTTTGAAATATTTGCACAATGTTTCTGAAGACATTATACAGATCAGGTTGAAATTAAGTTATTCCTTTTTTTTGTTCCAGGGTTATCCCCCTTAAATTATTGAAAAATTGCAAATTTGGTGTTTTCGTTTTCTGTAAGCAGGGGAATTTGTGATCTATGAAAATGCTCCTACCTATTTAATTTATACAAAAAAGTTTGGGAACATATCTTTTTAGCTCACCTGGCCTTCCCGACTTCCAACCAAGATGGCTGCCAAGCTCAAAATAGAAAAAAGGGGGGATGAAATTTTAATTGTCCATTGCTGCTTTAGTGTAAGTCAAAATGAGCTCAAATTTTAACTGCAGCTACATGGCAAGAAGTAGTTTAACATATATTCTGGGTTTTTCTGTGAAATTTTTCTTTCAGCCGATATATACCGATTATGCAAATTAGATATATTTTGATAAAAGATCGCATTTAAATCTCCTCCTCTGAAACCGCTGAACCAAATTAAACCAAACCTGGCAGGGATGGTCCCTGGGTGGGTTCCCTTCAAAATTGGGTCTGACAGGCCCGCCCTCCATTCAAGATGGCCACTGTTACTAAAAATAGAAATTTCTTCAAATGGCCAAAACTGCTCTATTTTAAGCCAGAATGTGCCCAAATTTGAACTGTATAAGCATAATGATGAGCTTTTTAACATGTATTACAGGATTTTTTATGAACTTTGAACTTTTGCCGATATTGACCGATTATGCAAATTAGAAAAAAGGGGGGATGAAATTAAAAAAAAATCTTCTCCTCTGAAACTACTGAGCCAATCTCAACCAAACTTTGCTGAAATGATTCTTGGATGGCCCCCTTCCAAAATTGTGTCCGTTGATCCCGACTTCCAACCAAGATGGCCGCCAAGCTCAAAATAGAAAAAAGGGGGGATGAAATTTTAATTGTCCATTGCTGCTTTAGTGTAAGTCAAAATGAGCTCAAATTTTAACTGCTGCTACATGGCAAGAAGTAGTTTAACATATATTCTGGGTTTTTCTGTGAAATTTTTCTTTCAGCCAATATATACCGATTATGCAAATTAGGCATATTTTGATAAAAGATCGCATTTAAATCTTCTCCTCTGAAACCGCTGAACCAAATTAAACCAAACCTGGCAGGGATGGTCCCTTTCAAAATTGTGTCCGACAGCCCTGCCCTCCATTCAAGATGGCCACTGTTACTAAAAATAGAATTTTTTTCAAATGGCCAAAACTGCTCTATTTTAAGCCAGAATGTGCCCAAATTTGAACTGTATAAGCATAATGATGAGCTTTTTAACATGTATTACAGGATTTTTTATGAACTTTGAACTTTTGCCGATTTTGACCGATTATGCAAATTAGAAAAAAAGGGGGATGAAATTTAAAAAAAATCTTCTCCTCTGAAACTACTGAGCCAATCTCAACCAAACTTTGCTGAAATGATTCTTGGATGGTCCCCTTCCAAAATTGTGTGCGGTGATCCCGACTTCCAACCAAGATGGCCGCCAAGCTCAAAATAGAAAAAAGGGGGGATGAAATTTAAAAAAATCTTCTCCTCTGAAACTACTGAGCCAATCTCAACCAAACTTTGCTGAAATGATCCTTGGGTGGTTCCCTTACAAATTTATGTCTGACATTTCAGACCTCCGACCAAGATGGCCGCCACAGCTGAACTTAATTTAACATAGGACCCTATGGGAAACTCCCATAAAAATCTTCTTGTTTGAAACCATTTGCTCAATAAGAACTAAATGTTGATGAAATAGTCATTGGATGGTTCTCTTCCAAAAATATGTCAGGCAGTTCGATCCTTCGACCAAGATGGCCCCCACAGCCGAACTTAGTTTAACATAGGAACCTATGGGAAATTCACATAAAAATCTTCTTGTCTGGAACCAGTTGCTCAATTGGAACCAAACTTTGATAAAATAGTCATTGGATGGTCCTCTTCCAAAATTGTGTCTGGTGGTCCCGCCCTCTGACCAAGATGGCTGCACAGCTGTACTTAGTTTAACATAGAACCCTATGGGAAATTCACATAAAAACCATCTTGTCTGGAACCAGTAGCACAATTAGAACCAAACTTTGATGAAATAGTCATTGGATGGTCCTCTTCCAAAATTGTGTCAGGCAGTTGCGCTCTCCCGCCAAGATGGCCACCACAGTGCAGTTGCGTTGTTATTGAAAGCAGCTTTGATCCAGGTGAGCGATTACAGGCTCCTGGGAGCCTCTGGTTTATTGTTGTTATTAATCTTACAATGTATTATATTAATTTTTGGTTTGATTAGGTGCTTTCAGATCCAACATACAATCTTATGGTTAATGCTGTGAAGTTAAAAAGAACAGTTGAAATGTATCAGTGGGTAGAACATGAATCTAAAAGGTAAATATGTTTTATTTCTTATAATCTTAATTTGTTATATATAGAAATATGGCAGTTATGAAGGTTACTACAAAATGTACTACACATAGTATATTAGCTAATCTGATAGCTTGAGCTGTGAAAAGGTCATGATCTTTTTTTTTTAAGTGATGCTGTTGGTTTTTTTTCAACATCATTTTACTTCAGAATTTACATTTTACTGCACAACTTTCTGATACAGCCATCTCTTTCAAATACTAATTTAACCGCATCAGTGATGTAATGGTTAGCGTGCTAGCCTCGAGTGCAGTATATTGTGGGTTCGAGCCCAGATCAGGTCAAACCAAAGACTTTATAAAATTGGTATTTGTTGCTTCTCCGCTAAGCACACAGCATTAAGGAGAAAGAGCAAAGACTCGTTGGCTTGTAATCAGGTAAATGTGTCTGAGTGGAGCAACATATATCTATCCGCAGACTTGTTTCAGTGAGCTAGCACTAAAAAAATCCAACTAAGCGTGTTGGTCTAGTACAAAGTGGATCTTATCATCATATCATTGAAAATTAACTTGTTCTCGCCATGATATAGTTGAAAATTGCTGAGTTGGTGTTAAACTACATATCACTGACTCAAATATTAATTTAATATATGGCCTCTCTTAAGGGTAAACATTTACTAGTATTTTACTAACTCAATGTGTGTGAAATATTGCCTGATAAAGAGGGATGGTCTTAAGTGAGAGGGGCCTTATAAAAGGGATGTTCTTAAGTGAGAGGGGCCTTTTAAGAAGGATGGTCTTAAGTGAGAGGGGTCTTATAAGAGGAATGGTCTTAAGTGAGAGGGGCCTTATAAGTGGGATGGTCTTAAGTGAGAGGGGCCTTATAAGAGGGATGGTCTTAAGTGAGAGGGGCCTTATAAGAGGGATGGTCTTTAGTGAGAGGGGCCTTATAAGAGTGATGGTCTTAAGTGAGAGGGAGGGATGGTCTTTAGTCAGAAGGGCCTTATAAGAGGGATGGTCTTAAATGAGAGGGGCCTTATAAGATGGATGGTCTTAAGTGAGAGGGGCCTTATTAGAGGGATGGTCTTTAGTGAGAGGGGCCTTATAAGAGGGATGGTCTTAAGTGAGAGGGAGGGATGGTCTTTAGTGAGAGGGGCCTTATAAGAGGGGCTTTATAAGAGGGATGGTCTTTAGTGAGAGGGACCTTATAAGAGGGATGGTCTTAAGTGAGAGGGGCCTTATAAGAGGGATGGTCTTAAGTGAGAGGGGCCTTATAAGAGGGATGATCTTAAGTGAGAGGGGCCTTATAAGAGGGATAGTCTTTAGTGAGAGGGGCCTTATGAGAGGGATGGTCTTAAGTGAGAGGGAGGGATGGTCTTTAGTGAGAAGGGCCTTATAAGAGGGATGGTCTTAAGTGAGAGGGGCCTTATAAGAGGGATGGTCTTAAGTGAGAGGGGCCTTATAAGAGGGGTGGTCTATAGTGAGAGGGGCCTTATAAGAGGGATGTTCTTAAGTGAGAGGGGCCTTATAAGAGGGATGGTCTTAAGTGAGAGGGGCCTTATAAGAGGGATGGTCTTTAGTGAGAGGGGTCTTATAAGAGGGATGGTCTTTAGTGAGAGGGGCCTTATAAGAGGGATGGTCTTTAGTGAGAGGGGCCTTATAAGATGGATGGTCTTAAGTGAGAGGGGCCTTATAAGAGGGATGTTCTTAAGTGAGAGGGAGGGATGGTCTTTAGTGAGAGGGGCCTTAGGGAGGGATGGTCTTTAGTGAGAGGGGCCTTATAAGAGGGATGGTCTTTAGTGAGAGGGGCCTTATAAGAGGGATGGTCTTTAGTGAGAGGGGCCTTATAAGAGGGATGGTCTTAAGTGAGAGGGGCCTTATAAGAGGGATGATCTTTAGTGAGAGGGGCCTTATAAGAGGGATGGTCTTAAGTGAGAGGGGCCTTATAAGAGGGATGGTCTTAAGTGAAAAGGACCTTATAAGAGGGATGGTCTTTAGTGAGAGGGGCCTTATAAGAGGGATGGTCTTAAGTGAGAGAGGCCTTATAAGAGGTATGGTCTTAAGTGAGAGGGGCCTTATAAGAGGGATGGTCTTAAGTGAGAGGGGCTTTATAAGAGGGATGGTCTTAAGTGAGAGGGGCCTTATAAGAGGGATGGTCTTTAGTGAGAGGGGCCTTATAAGAGGGATGGTCTTAAGTGAGAGGGAGAGAGGCCTTATAAGAGGGATGGTCTTTAGTTAGAGGGGCCTTATAAGAGGGATGGTCTTAAGTGAGAGGGACCTTATAAGAGGGATGGTCTTAAGTGAGAGGGGCCTTATAAGAGGGATGGTCTTAAGTGAGAGGGGCCTTATAAGAGGGATAGTCTTTAGTGAGAGGGGCCTTATAAGAGGAATGGTCTTAAGTGAGAGGGGCATTATAAGTGGGATGGTCTTAAGTGAGAGGGGCCTTATAAGAGGGATGGTCTTAAGTGAGAGGGGCCTTATAAGAGGGATGGTCTTTAGTGAGAGGGGCCTTATAAGAGTGATGGTCTTAAATGAGAGGGGCCTTATAAGATGGATGGTCTTAAGTGAGAGGGAGGGATGGTCTTTAGTGAGAAGGGCCTTATAAGAGGGATGGTCTTAAATGAGAGGGGCCTTATAAGATGGATGGTCTTAAGTGAGAGGGGCCTTATTAGAGGGATGGTCTTTAGTGAGAGGGGCCTTATAAGAGGGATGGTCTTAAGTGAGAGGGAGGGATGGTCTTTAGTGAGAGGGACCTTATAAGAGGGAGGGTCTTTAGTGAGAGGGGCCTTATAAGAGGGATGGTCTTTAGTGAGAGGGGTCTTAAGTGAGAGGGGCCTTATAAGAGGGATGGTCTTAAGTGAGAGGGGCCTTATAAGAGGGATGGTCTTAAGTGAGAGGGGCCTTATAAGAGGGATGGTCTTTAGTGAGAGGGGCCTTATAAGAGGGATGGTCTTAAGTGAGAGGGAGGGATGGTCTTTAGTGAGAGGGGCCTTATAAGAGGGATGGTCTTAAGTGAGAGGGGCCTTATAAGAGGGATGGTCTTAAGTGAGAGGGGCCTTATAAGAGGGGTGGTCTATAGTGAGAGGGGCCTTATAAGAGGGATGTTCTTAAGTGAGAGGGGCCTTATAAGAGGGATGGTCTTAAGTGAGAGGGGCCTTATAAGAGGGATGGTCTTTAGTGAGAGGGGCCTTATAAGAGGGATGGTCTTTAGTGAGAGGGGCCTTATAAGATGGATGGTCTTAAGTGAGAGGGGCCTTATAAGAGGGATGGTCTTAAGTGAGAGGGAGGGATGGTCTTTAGTGAGAGGGGCCTTATAAGAGGGATGGTCTTAAGTGAGAGGGTCCTTATAAGAGGGATGGTCTTAAGTGAGAGGGGCCTTATAAGAGGGGTGGTCTATAGTGAGAGGGGCCTTATAAGAGGGATGTTCTTAAGTGAGAGGGGCCTTATAAGAGGGATGGTCTTAAGTGAGAGGGGTCTTATAAGAGGGATGGTCTTTAGTGAGAGGGGCCTTATAAGAGGGATGGTCTTTAGTGAGAGGGGCCTTATAAGATGGATGGTCTTAAGTGAGAGGGGCCTTATAAGAGGGATGTTCTTAAGTGAGAGGGAGGGATGGTCTTTAGTGAGAGGGGCTTTATAAGAGGGATGGTCTTAAGTGAGAGGGAGGGATGGTCTTTAGTGAGAGGGGCCTTATAAGAGGGATGGTCTTTAGTGAGAGGGGCCTTATAAGAAGGATGGTCTTTAGTGAGAGAGGCCTTATAAGAGGGATGGTCTTAAGTGAGAGGGGCCTTATAAGAGGGATGGTCTTAAGTGAGAGGGGCCTTATAAGAGGGATAGTCTTTAGTGAGAGGGGCCTTATAAGAGGGATGGTCTTAAGTGAGAGGGGCCTTATAAGAGGGATGATCTTTAGTGAGAGGGGCCTTATAAGAGGGATGGTCTTAAGTGAGAGAGGCCTTATAAGAGGTATGGTCTTAAGTGAGAGGGGCCTTATAAGAGGGGTGGTCTATAGTGAGAGGGGCCTTATAAGAGGGATGTTCTTAAGTGAGAGGGGCCTTATAAGAGGGATGGTCTTTAGTGAGAGGGGTCTTATAAGAGGGATGGTCTTTAGTGAGAGGGGCCTTATAAGAGGTATGGTCTTTAGTGAGAGGGGCCTTATAAGATGGATGGTCTTAAGTGAGAGGGGCCTTATAAGAGGGATGTTCTTAAGTGAGAGGGAGGGATGGTCTTTAGTGAGAGGGGCCTTATAAGAGGGATGGTCTTAAGTGAGAGGGAGGGATGGTCTTTAGTGAGAGGGGCCTTATAAGAGGGATGGTCTTTAGTGAGAGGGGCCTTATAAGAGGGATGGTCTTTAGTGAGAGGGGCCTTATAAGAGGGATGGTCTTAAGTGAGAGGGGCCTTATAAGAGGGATGGTCTTAAGTGAGAGGGGCCTTATAAGAGGGATGGTCTTTAGTGAGTGGGGCCTTATAAGAGGGATGGTCTTAAATGAGAGGGGCCTTATAAGATGGATGGTCTTAGGTGAGAGGGGCCTTATTAGAGGGATGGTCTTTAGTGAGAGGGGCCTTATAAGAGGGATGGTCTTAAGTGAGAGGGAGGGATGGTCTTTAGTGAGAGGGACCTTATAAGAGGGAGGGTCTTTAGTGAGAGGGGCCTTATAAGAGGGATGGTCTTTAGTGAGAGGGGCCTTATAAGAGGGATGTTCTTAAGTGAGAGGGGCCTTATAAGAGGGATGGTCTTAAGTGAGAGGGGTCTTATAAGAGGGATGGTCTTTAGTGAGAGGGGCCTTATAAGAGGGATGGTCTTTAGTGAGAGGGGCCTTATAAGATGGATGGTCTTAAGTGAGAGGGGCCTTATAAGAGGGATGTTCTTAAGTGAGAGGGAGGGATGGTCTTTAGTGAGAGGGGCTTTATAACAGGGATGGTCTTAAGTGAGAGGGAGGGATGGTCTTTAGTGAGAGGGGCCTTATAAGAGGGATGGTCTTTAGTGAGAGGGGCCTTATAAGAGGGATGGTCTTTAGTGAGAGGGGCCTTATAAGAGGGATGGTCTTAAGTGAGAGGGGCCTTATAAGAGGGATGGTCTTAAGTGAGAGGGGCCTTATAAGAGGGATAGTCTTTAGTGAGAGGGGCCTTATAAGAGGGATGGTCTTAAGTGAGAGGGGCCTTATAAGAGGGATGATCTTTAGTGAGAGGGGCCTTATAAGAGGGATGGTCTTAAGTGAGAGAGGCCTTATAAGAGGTATGGTCTTAAGTGAGAGGGGCCTTATAAGAGGGGTGGTCTATAGTGAGAGGGGCCTTATAAGAGGGATGTTCTTAAGTGAGAGGGGCCTTATAAGAGGGATGGTCTTTAGTGAGAGGGGTCTTATAAGAGGGATGGTCTTTAGTGAGAGGGGCCTTATAAGAGGTATGGTCTTTAGTGAGAGGGGCCTTATAAGATGGATGGTCTTAAGTGAGAGGGGCCTTATAAGAGGGATGTTCTTAAGTGAGAGGGAGGGATGGTCTTTAGTGAGAGGGGCCTTATAAGAGGGATGGTCTTAAGTGAGAGGGAGGGATGGTCTTTAGTGAGAGGGGCCTTATAAGAGGGATGGTCTTTAGTGAGAGGGGCCTTATAAGAGGGATGGTCTTTAGTGAGAGGGGCCTTATAAGAGGGATGGTCTTAAGTGAGAGGGGCCTTATAAGAGGGATGGTCTTAAGTGAGAGGGGCCTTATAAGAGGGATGGTCTTTAGTGAGTGGGGCCTTATAAGAGGGATGGTCTTAAATGAGAGGGGCCTTATAAGATGGATGGTCTTAGGTGAGAGGGGCCTTATTAGAGGGATGGTCTTTAGTGAGAGGGGCCTTATAAGAGGGATGGTCTTAAGTGAGAGGGAGGGATGGTCTTTAGTGAGAGGGACCTTATAAGAGGGAGGGTCTTTAGTGAGAGGGGCCTTATAAGAGGGATGGTCTTTAGTGAGAGGGGCCTTATAAGAGGGATGGTCTTAAGTGAGAGGGGCCTTATAAGAGGGATGGTCTTAAGTGAGAGGGGCCTTATAAGAGGGATGGTCTTAAGTGAGAGGGGCCTTATAAGAGGGATGGTCTTTAGTGAGAGGGGCCTTATAAGAGGGATGGTCTTAAGTGAGAGGGAGGGATGGTCTTTAGTGAGAGGGGCCTTATAAGAGGGATGGTCTTAAGTGAGAGGGGCCTTATAAGAGGGATGGTCTTAAGTGAGAGGGGCCTTATAAGAGGGGTGGTCTATAGTGAGAGGGGCCTTATAAGAGGGATTATCTTAAGTGAGAGGGGCCTTATAAGAGGGATGGTCTTAAGTGAGAGGGGCCTTATAAGAGGGATGGTCTTTAGTGAGAGGGGCCTTATAAGAGGGATGGTCTTTAGTGAGAGGGGCCTTATAAGATGGATGGTCTTAAGTGAGAGGGGCCTTATAAGAGGGATGGTCTTAAGTGAGAGGAGGGATGGTCTTTAGTGAGAGGGGCCTTATAAGAGGGATGGTCTTAAGTGAGAGGGGCCTTATAAGAGGGATGGTCTTAAGTGAGAGGGGCCTTATAAGAGGGGTGGTCTATAGTGAGAGGGGCCTTATAAGAGGGATGTTCTTAAGTGAGAGGGGCCTTATAAGAGGGATGTTCTTTAGTGAGAGGGGTCTTATAAGAGGGATGGTCTTTAGTGAGAGGGGCCTTATAAGAGGGATGGTCTTTAGTGAGAGGGGCCTTATAAGATGGATGGTCTTAAGTGAGAGGGGCCTTATAAGAGGGATGTTCTTAAGTGAGAGGGAGGGATGGTCTTTAGTGAGAGGGGCCATATAAGAGGGATGGTCTTAAGTGAGAGGGAGGGATGGTCTTTAGTGAGAGGGGCCTTATAAGAGGGATGGTCTTTAGTGAGAGGGGCCTTATAAGAGGGATGGTCTTTAGTGAGAGGGGCCTTATAAGAGGGATGGTCTTAAGTGAGAGGGGCCTTATAAGAGGGATGGTCTTAAGTGAGAGGGGCCTTATAAGAGGGATAGTCTTTAGTGAGAGGGGCCTTATAAGAGGGATGGTCTTAAGTGAGAGGGGCCTTATAAGAGGGATGATCTTTAGTGAGAGGGGCCTTATAAGAGGGATGGTCTTAAGTGAGAGGGAGGGATGGTCTTTAGTGAGATGGGCCTTATAAGAGGGATGGTCTTAAGTGAGAGGGGCCTTATAAGAGGGATGGTCTTAAGTGAGAGGGGCCTTATAAGAGGGGTGGTCTATAGTGAGAGGGGCCTTATAAGAGGGATGTTCTTAAGTGAGAGGGGCCTTATAAGAGGGATGGTCTTAAGTGAGAGGGGCCTTATAAGAGGGATGGTCTTTAGTGAGAGGGGCCTTATAAGAGGGATGGTCTTTAGTGAGAGGGGCCTTATAAGATGGATGGTCTTAAGTGAGAGGGGCCTTATAAGAAGGATGGTCTTAAGTGAGAGGGAGGGATGGTCTTTAATGAGAGGGGCCTTATAAGAGGGATGGTCTTAAGTGAGAGGGGCCTTATAAGAGGGATGGTCTTAAGTGAGAGGGGCCTTATAAGAGGGGTGGTCTATAGTGAGAGGGGCCTTATAAGAGGGATGTTCTTAAGTGAGAGGGGCCTTATAAGAGGGATGTTCTTTAGTGAGAGGGGTCTTATAAGAGGGATGGTCTTTAGTGAGAGGGGCCTTATAAGAGGGATGGTCTTTAGTGAGAGGGGCCTTATAAGATGGATGGTCTTAAGTGAGAGGGGCCTTATAAGAGGGATGTTCTTAAGTGAGAGGGAGGGATGGTCTTTAGTGAGAGGGGCCATATAAGAGGGATGGTCTTAAGTGAGAGGGAGGGATGGTCTTTAGTGAGAGGGGCCTTATAAGAGGGATGGTCTTTAGTGAGAGGGGCCTTATAAGAGGGATGGTCTTTAGTGAGAGGGGCCTTATAAGAGGGATGGTCTTAAGTGAGAGGGGCCTTATAAGAGGGATGGTCTTAAGTGAAAGGGGCCTTATAAGAGGGATAGTCTTTAGTGAGAGGGGCCTTATAAGAGGGATGGTCTTAAGTGAGAGGGGCCTTATAAGAGGGATGATCTTTAGTGAGAGGGGCCTTATAAGAGGGATGGTCTTAAGTGAGAGAGGCCTTATAAGAGGTATGGTCTTAAGTGAGAGGGGCCTTATAAGAGGTATGGTCTTAAGTGAGAGGGGCCTTATAAGAGGGATGGTCTTAAGTGAGAGGGGCTTTATAAGAGGGATGGTCTTAAGTGAGAGGGGCCTTATATGAGGGATGGTCTTTAGTGAGAGGGGCCTTATAAGAGGGATGGTCTTAAGTGAGAGGGAGAGAGGCCTTATAAGAGGGATGGTCTTTAGTGAGAGGGGCCTTATAAGAGGGATGGTCTTAAGTGAGAGGGGCCTTATAAGAGGGATGGTCTTAAGTGAGAGGGGCCTTATAAGAGGGATGGTCTTAAGTGAGAGGGAGGGATGGTCTTTAATGAGAGAGGCCTTATAAGAGGGATGGTCTTTAGTGAGAGGGGCCTTATAAGAGGATGGTCTTAAGTGAGAGGGGCCTTATAAGAGGGATGGTCTTTAGTGAGAGGGGCCTTATAAGAGGGATGGTCTTAAGTGAGAGGGGCCTTATAAGAGGGATGATCTTTAGTGAGAGGGCCTTATAAGAGGGATGGTCTTAAGTGAGAGGGGCCTTATAAGAGGGATGGTCTTAAGTGAGAGGGGCCTTATAAGAGGGATGGTCTTTAGTGAGAGGGGCCTTTAAAAGAGGGATGGTCTTAAGTGAAAGGGGCCTTGTAAGAGGGGTGGTCTTTAGTGAGAGGGGCCTCATAAGAGGGATGGTCTTTCGTGAGAGGGGCCTTATAAGAGGGATGGTCTTTAGTGAGAGGGGCCTAATAAGAGGGATGGTCTTAGTGAGAGGGGCCTTATAAGAGGGGTGATCTTAAGTGAGAGGGGCCCTATAAGAGGGGTGGTCTTTAGTGAGAGGGGCCTTATGAGAGGGGGACTACTATATGATACATTAGAGACCCATTTAATTTGATGTCTTGTTTTCACAATTTCAGAGAATATGACGAGGGAGGACAGACAAGAACAGAAACTACATATTCATACGGTAAGGTGCCACAATAAAGATGTGTATTAGCATGTTTAAATCCATTTCTCCTCAGACCTAGCTGCAAATTTTCAATTTAACATACATGTAGTTCCTTAAACTGCTGTTCTAAATTTAATTTAAATTTACACTACACTTTTACAATTGATGTTTTTTTCATAGAAGTAGACATCATCTTGAAATATTTGTGATAAATGACAAAGAGGAAATACCACATCATCAGAACAAAATCTAATCAGAATGAAACAAAATCTAATCAGAGTCGGAGAAACAAAATCTAATCAGAATCGGAGAAACAAAATCTAATCAGAATTGGAGAAACAAAATCTAATCAGAATTAGAGAAACAAAATCTAATCAGAATGAAACAAAATATAATCAGTCGGAGAAACAAAATCTAATCAGAATCGGAGAAACAAATTCTAATCAGAATTGGAGAAACAAAATCTAATCAGAATTAGAGAAATAAAATCTAATCAGAATTAGAGAAACAAAATCTAATCAGAATTGGAGAAACAAAATTTAATCAGAATTAGAGAAACAAAATCTAATCAGAATTGGAGAAACAAAATCTAATCAGAATTGGAGAAACAAAATCTAATCAGAATCGGAGAAACAAAATCTAATCAGAATTAGAGAAACAAAATCTAATCAGAATTAGAGAAACAAAATCTAATCAGAATTAGAGAAACAAAATTTAATCAGAATTGGAGAAACAAAATCTAATCAGAATTGGAGAAAAAAAATCTAATCAGAATTGGAGAAACAAAATCTAATCAGAATTGGAGAAACAAAATCTAATCAGAATTGGAGAAACAAAATCTAATCAGAATTGGAGAAACAAAATCTAATCAGAATTAGAGAAACAAAATCTAATCAGAATTGGAGAAACAAAATCTAATCAGAATTAGAGAAACAAAATCTAATCAGAATTGGAGAAACAAAATCTTATCAGAGTCGGAGAAACAAAATATAATCAGAATTAGAGAAACAAAATCTAATCAGAATTGGAGAAACAAAATCTAATCAGAATTAGAGAAACAAAATCTAATCAGAATTAGAGAAACAAAATATAATCAGAATTAGAGAAACAAAATCTAATCAGAATTAGAGAAACAAAATCTAATCAGAATTGGAGAAACAAAATCTAATCAGAATTGGAGAAACAAAATCTAATCAGAATTGGAGAAACAATATCTAATCAGAATTGGAGAAACAAAATCTAATCAGAATTAGAGAAACAAAATCTAATCAGAATTGGAGAAACAAAATCTAATCAGAATTGGAGAAACAGAATTGGAGAAACAAAATCTAATCAGAATTGGAGAAACAAAATCTAATCAGAATTGGAGAAACAGAATTGGAGAAACAAAATCTAATCAGAATTGGAGAAACAAAATCTAATCAGAATTGGAGAAACAAAATCTAATCAGAATTAGAGAAACAAAATCTAATCGGAATTAGAGAAACAAAATCTAATCAGAATTAGAGAAACAAAATCTAATCAGAATTGGAGAAACAAAATCTAATCAAAATTGGAGAAACAAAATCTAATCAGAATTGGAGAAACAAAATCTAATCAGAATTGGAGAAACAAAATCTAATCAGAATTGGAGAAACAAAATCTAATCAGAATTAGAGAAACAAAATCTAATCAGAATTAGAGAAACAAAATCTAATCAGAATTGGAGAAACAAAATCTAATCAGAATTGGAGAAACAAAATCTAATCAGAATTGGAGAAACAAAATCTAATCAGAATTGGAGAAACAAAATCTAATCAGAATTGGAGAAACAAAATCTAATCAGAATTGGAGAAACAAAATATAATCAGAATTAGAGAAACAAAATCTAATCAGAATTGGAGAAACAAAATCTAATCAGAATCGGAGAAACAAAATCTAATCAGAATTAGAGAAACAAAATCTAATCAGAATTGGAGAAACAAAATCTAATCAGAATTAGAGAAACAAAATCTAATCAGAATTGGAGAAACAAAATCTAATCAGAATTGGAGAAACAAAATCTAATCAGAATTAGAGAAACAAAATCTAATCAGAATTAGAGAAACAAAATCTAATCAGAATTGGAGAAACAAAATCTAATCAGAATTGGAGAAACAAAATCTAATCACAATTAGAGAAACAAAATCTAATCACAATTAGAGAAACAAAATCTAATCAGAATTAGAGAAACAAAATCTAATCAGAATTGGAGAAACAAAATCTAATCAGAGACGGAGAAACAAAATCTAATCAGAATTAGAGAAACAAAATCTAATCAGAATTGGAGAAACAAAATCTAATCAGAATTGGAGAAACACAATCTAATCAGAATTGGAGAAACAAAATATAATCAGAATTGGAGAAACAAAATCTAATCAGAATTAGAGAAACAAAATCTAATCAGAGTCGGAGAAACAAAATCTAATCAGAATTAGAGAAACAAAATCTAATCAGAATTGGAGAAACAAAATCTAATCAGAATTAGAGAAGCAAAATCTAATCAGAATTGGAGAAACAAAATCTAATCAGAATTGGAGAAACAAAATCTAATCAGAATTGGAGAAACAAAATCTAATCAGAATTGGAGAAACAAAATCTAATCAGAATTGGAGAAACAAAATCTAATCAGAGTCGGAGAAACAAAATCTAATCAGAATTAGAGAGACAAAATCTAATCAGAATTGGAGAAACAAAATCTAATCAGAATTAGAGAAGCAAAATCTAATTAGAATTGGAGAAACAAAATCTAATCAGAATTGGAGAAACAAAATCTAATCAGAATTAGAGAAGTAAAATCTAATCAGAATCGGAGAAACAAAATCTAATCAGAATTGGAGAAACAAAATTTAATCAGAATTAGAGAAACAAAATCTAATCAGAATTAGAGAAACAAAATCTAATCAGAATTGGAGAAACAAAATCTAATCAGAATTAGAGAAACAAAATCTAATCAGAATTGGAGAAACAAAATCTAATCAGAATTAGAGAAACAAAATCTAATCAGAATTGGAGAAACAAAATCTTATCAGAGTCGGAGAAACAAAATATAATCAGAATTAGAGAAACAAAATCTAATCAGAATTGGAGAAACAAAATCTAATCAGAATTAGAGAAACAAAATCTAATCAGAATTAGAGAAACAAAATATAATCAGAATTGGAGAAACAAAATCTAATCAGAATTAGAGAAACAGAATTGGAGAAACAAAATCTAATTAGAATTGGAGAAACAAAATCTAATCAGAATTGGAGAAACAAAATCTAATCAGAATTAGAGAAACAAAATCTAATCGGAATTAGAGAAACAAAATCTAATCAGAATTAGAGAAACAAAATCTAATCAGAATTGGAGAAACAAAATCTAATCAAAATTGGAGAAGCAAAATCTAATCAGAATTGGAGAAACAAAATCTAATCAGAATTGGAGAAACAAAATCTAATCAGAATTGGAGAAACAAAATCTAATCAGAATTAGAGAAACAAAATCTAATCAGAATTAGAGAAACAAAATCTAATCAGAATTGGAGAAACAAAATCTAATCAGAATTGGAGAAACAAAATCTAATCAGAATTGGAGAAACAAAATCTAATCAGAATTAGAGAAACAAAATCTAATCAGAATTGGAGAAACAAAATCTAATCAGAATTGGAGAAACAAAATCTAATCAGAATTGGAGAAACAAAATCTAATCAGAATTGGAGAAACAAAATCTAATCAGAATTGGAGAAACAAAATATAATCAGAATTAGAGAAACAAAATCTAATCAGAATTGGAGAAACAAAATCTAATCAGAATTAGAGAAACAAAATCTAATCAGAATTGGAGAAACAAAATCTAATCAGAATTAGAGAAACAAAATCTAATCAGAATTGGAGAAACAAAATCTAATCAGAATTGGAGAAACAAAATCTAATCAGAATTAGAGAAACAAAATCTAATCAGAATTAGAGAAACAAAATCTAATCAGAATTGGAGAAACAAAATCTAATCAGAATTGGAGAAACAAAATCTAATCGCAATTAGAGAAACAAAATCTAATCACAATTAGAGAAACAAAATCTAATCACAATTAGAGAAACAAAATCTAATCAGAATTGGAGAAACAAAATCTAATCAGAGACGGAGAAACAAAATCTAATCAGAATTAGAGAAACAAAATCTAATCAGAATTGGAGAAACAAAATCTAATCAGAATTGGAGAAACACAATCTAATCAGAATTGGAGAAACAAAATCTAATCAGAATTGGAGAAACAAAATCTAATCAGAATTAGAGAAACAAAATCTAATCAGAGTCGGAGAAACAAAATCTAATCAGAATTAGAGAAACAAAATCTAATCAGAATTGGAGAAACAAAATCTAATCAGAATTAGAGAAGCAAAATCTAATCAGAATTGGAGAAACAAAATCTAATCAGAATTGGAGAAACAAAATCTAATCAGAATTGGAGAAACAAAATCTAATCAGAATTGGAGAAACAAAATCTAATCAGAATTGGAGAAACAAAATCTAATCAGAGTCGGAGAAACAAAATCTAATCAGAATTAGAGAGACAAAATCTAATCAGAATTGGAGAAACAAAATCTAATCAGAATTAGAGAAGCAAAATCTAATCAGAATTGGAGAAACAAAATCTAATCAGAATTGGAGAAACAAAATCTAATCAGAATTAGAGAAGTAAAATCTAATCAGAATCGGAGAAACAAAATCTAATCAGAATTGGAGAAACAAAATTTAATCAGAATTAGAGAAACAAAATCTAATCAGAATTGGAGAAACAAAATCTAATCAGAATTAGAGAAGCAAAATCTAATCAGAATTGGAGAAACAAAATCTAATCAGAATTAGAGAAACAAAATCTAATCAGAATTAGAGAAACAAAATCTAATCAGAATTGGAGAAACAAAATTTAATCAGAATTAGAGAAACAAAATCTAATCAGAATTGGAGAAACAAAATCTAATCAGAATTAGAGAAACAAAATCTAATCAGAATTAGAGAAACAAAATCTAATCAGAATTAGAGAAACAAAATCTAATCAGAATTAGAGAAACAAAATCTAATCAGAATTAGAGAAACAAAATCTAATCAGAATTGGAGAAACAAAATCTAATCAGAGTCGCAGAAACAAAATATAATCAGAATTAGAGAAACAAAATCTAATCAGAATTGGAGAAACAAAATCTAATCAGAATTAGAGAAACAAAATCTAATCACAATTAGAGAAACAAAATCTAATCAGAATTAGAGAAACAAAATCTAATCAGAATCGGAGAAACAAAATCTAATCAGAGACGGAGAAACAAAATCTAATCAGAATTGGAGAAACAAAATCTAATCAGAATTGGAGAAACAAAATCTAATCAGAATTGGAGAAACACAATCTAATCAGAATTGGAGAAACAAAATCTAATCAGAATTGGAGAAACAAAATCTAATCAGAATTGGAGAAACAAAATCTAATCAGAGTCGGAGAAACAAAATCTAATCAGAATTAGAGAAACAAAATCTAATCAAAATTGGAGAAACAAAACCTAATCAGAATTAGAGAAGCAAAATCTAATCAGAATTGGAGAAACAAAATCTAATCAGAATTGGAGAAACAAAATCTAATCAGAATTAGAGAAACAAAATCTAATCAGAATTGGAGAAACAAAATCTAATCAGAATTGGAGAAACAAAATCTAATCAGAATTGGAGAAACAAAATCTAATCAGAATTGGAGAAACAAAATATAATCAGAATTAGAGAAACAAAATCTAATCAGAATTGGAGAAACAAAATCTAATCAGAATTGGAGAAACAAAATCTAATCAGAATTGGAGAAACAAAATCTAATCAGAATTGGAGAAACAAAATCTAATCAGAATTGGAGAAACAAAATATAATCAGAATTAGAGAAACAAAATCTAATCAGAATTGGAGAAACAAAATCTAATCAGAATTAGAGAAACAAAATCTAATCAGAATTGGAGAAACAAAATCTAATCAGAATTAGAGAAACAAAATCTAATCAGAATTGGAGAAACAAAATCTAATCAGAATTGGAGAAACAAAATCTAATCAGAATTAGAGAAACAAAATCTAATCAGAATTAGAGAAACAAAATCTAATCAGAATTGGAGAAACAAAATCTAATCAGAATTGGAGAAACAAAATCTAATCGCAATTAGAGAAACAAAATCTAATCACAATTAGAGAAACAAAATCTAATCACAATTAGAGAAACAAAATCTAATCAGAATTGTAGAAACAAAATCTAATCAGAGACGGAGAAACAAAATCTAATCAGAATTAGAGAAACAAAATCTAATCAGAATTGGAGAAACAAAATCTAATCAGAATTGGAGAAACACAATCTAATCAGAATTGGAGAAACAAAATCTAATCAGAATTGGAGAAACAAAATCTAATCAGAATTAGAAAAACAAAATCTAATCAGAGTCGGAGAAACAAAATCTAATCAGAATTAGAGAAACAAAATCTAATCAGAATTGGAGAAACAAAATCTAATCAGAATTAGAGAAGCAAAATCTAATCAGAATTAGAGAAACAAAATCTAATCAGAATTGGAGAAACAAAATCTAATCAGAATTAGAGAAGCAAAATCTAATCAGAATTGGAGAAACAAAATCTAATCAGAATTGGAGAAACAAAATCTAATCAGAATTGGAGAAACAAAATCTAATCAGAATTGGAGAAACAAAATCTAATCAGAATTGGAGAAACAAAATCTAATCAGAGTCGGAGAAACAAAATCTAATCAGAATTAGAGAGACAAAATCTAATCAGAATTGGAGAAACAAAATCTAATCAGAATTAGAGAAGCAAAATCTAATCAGAATTGGAGAAACAAAATCTAATCAGAATTGGAGAAACAAAATCTAATCAGAATTAGAGAAGTAAAATCTAATCAGAATCGGAGAAACAAAATCTAATCAGAATTGGAGAAACAAAATTTAATCAGAATTAGAGAAACAAAATCTAATCAGAATTGGAGAAACAAAATCTAATCAGAATTAGAGAAGCAAAATCTAATCAGAATTGGAGAAACAAAATCTAATCAGAATTAGAGAAACAAAATCTAATCAGAATTAGAGAAACAAAATCTAATCAGAATTGGAGAAACAAAATTTAATCAGAATTAGAGAAACAAAATCTAATCAGAATTGGAGAAACAAAATCTAATCAGAATTAGAGAAGCAAAATCTAATCAGAATTGGAGAAACAAAATCTAATCAGAATTGGAGAAACAAAATCTAATCAGAATTGGAGAAACAAAATCTAATCAGAGTCGGAGAAACAAAATCTAATCAGAATTAGAGAGACAAAATCTAATCAGAATTGGAGAAACAAAATCTAATCAGAATTAGAGAAGCAAAATCTAATCAGAATTGGAGAAACAAAATCTAATCAGAATTGGAGAAACAAAATCTAATCAGAATTAGAGAAGTAAAATCTAATCAGAATCGGAGAAACAAAATCTAATCAGAATTGGAGAAACAAAATTTAATCAGAATTAGAGAAACAAAATCTAATCAGAATTGGAGAAACAAAATCTAATCAGAATTAGAGAAGCAAAATCTAATCAGAATTGGAGAAACAAAATCTAATCAGAATTAGAGAAACAAAATCTAATCAGAATTAGAGAAACAAAATCTAATCAGAATTGGAGAAACAAAATTTAATCAGAATTAGAGAAACAAAATCTAATCAGAATTGGAGAAACAAAATCTAATCAGAATTAGAGAAACAAAATCTAATCAGAATTAGAGAAACAAAATCTAATCAGAATTGGAGAAACAAAATCTAATCAGAATTAGAGAAACAAAATCTAATCAGAATTGGAGAAACAAAATCTAATCAGAGTCGCAGAAACAAAATATAATCAGAATTAGAGAAACAAAATCTAATCAGAATTGGAGAAACAAAATCTAATCAGAATTGGAGAAACAAAATCTAATCAGAGTCGGAGAAACAAAATCTAATCAGAATTAGAGAAACAAAATCTAATCAGAATCGGAGAAACAAAATCTAATCAGAGACGGAGAAACAAAATCTAATCAGAATTGGAGAAACAAAATCTAATCAGAATTGGAGAAACAAAATCTAATCAGAATTAGAGAAACAAAATCTAATCAGAATTAGAGAAACAAAATCTAATCAGAATTGGAGAAACAAAATCTAATCAGAATTGGAGAAACAAAATCTAATCACAATTAGAGAAACAAAATCTAATCACAATTAGAGAAACAAAATCTAATCAGAATTAGAGAAACAAAATCTAATCAGAATTGGAGAAACAAAATCTAATCAGAGACGGAGAAACAAAATCTAATCAGAATTAGAGAAACAAAATCTAATCAGAATTGGAGAAACAAAATCTAATCAGAATTGGAGAAACACAATCTAATCAGAATTGGAGAAACAAAATATAATCAGAATTGGAGAAACAAAATCTAATCAGAATTAGAGAAACAAAATCTAATCAGAGTCGGAGAAACAAAATCTAATCAGAATTAGAGAAACAAAATCTAATCAGAATTGGAGAAACAAAATCTAATCAGAATTAGAGAAGCAAAATCTAATCAGAATTGGAGAAACAAAATCTAATCAGAATTGGAGAAACAAAATCTAATCAGAATTGGAGAAACAAAATCTAATCAGAATTGGAGAAACAAAATCTAATCAGAATTGGAGAAACAAAATCTAATCAGAGTCGGAGAAACAAAATCTAATCAGAATTAGAGAGACAAAATCTAATCAGAATTGGAGAAACAAAATCTAATCAGAATTAGAGAAGCAAAATCTAATTAGAATTGGAGAAACAAAATCTAATCAGAATTGGAGAAACAAAATCTAATCAGAATTAGAGAAGTAAAATCTAATCAGAATCGGAGAAACAAAATCTAATCAGAATTGGAGAAACAAAATTTAATCAGAATTAGAGAAACAAAATCTAATCAGAATTAGAGAAACAAAATCTAATCAGAATTGGAGAAACAAAATCTAATCAGAATTAGAGAAACAAAATCTAATCAGAATTGGAGAAACAAAATCTAATCAGAATTAGAGAAACAAAATCTAATCAGAGTCGGAGAAACAAAATCTAATCAGAATTAGAGAAACAAAATCTAATCAGAATTGGAGAAACAAAATCTAATCAGAATTAGAGAAGCAAAATCTAATCAGAATTGGAGAAACAAAATCTAATCAGAATTGGAGAAACAAAATCTAATCAGAATTGGAGAAACAAAATCTAATCAGAATTGGAGAAACAAAATCTAATCAGAATTGGAGAAACAAAATCTAATCAGAGTCGGAGAAACAAAATCTAATCAGAATTAGAGAGACAAAATCTAATCAGAATTGGAGAAACAAAATCTAATCAGAATTGGAGAAGCAAAATCTAATCAGAATTGGAGAAACAAAATCTAATCAGAATCGGAGAAACAAAATCTAATCAGAATTGGAGAAACAAAATTTAATCAGAATTAGAGAAACAAAATCTAATCAGAATTGGAGAAACAAAATCTAATCAGAATTAGAGAAGCAAAATCTAATCAGAATTGGAGAAACAAAATCTAATCAGAATTAGAGAAGTAAAATCTAATCAGAATCGGAGAAACAAAATCTAATCAGAATTGGAGAAACAAAATTTAATCAGAATTAGAGAAACAAAATCTAATCAGAATTGGAGAAACAAAATCTAATCAGAATTAGAGAAGCAAAATCTAATCAGAATTGGAGAAACAAAATCTAATCAGAATTAGAGAAACAAAATCTAATCAGAATTAGAGAAACAAAATCTAATCAGAATTGGAGAAACAAAATTTAATCAGAATTAGAGAAACAAAATCTAATCAGAATTGGAGAAACAAAATCTAATCAGAATTAGAGAAGCAAAATCTAATCAGAATTGGAGAAACAAAATCTAATCAGAATTGGAGAAACAAAATCTAATCAGAATTGGAGAAACAAAATCTAATCAGAATTGGAGAAACAAAATCTAATCAGAATTGGAGAAACAAAATCTAATCAGAGTCGGAGAAACAAAATCTAATCAGAATTAGAGAGACAAAATCTAATCAGAATTGGAGAAACAAAATCTAATCAGAATTAGAGAAGCAAAATCTAATCAGAATTGGAGAAACAAAATCTAATCAGAATTGGAGAAACAAAATCTAATCAGAATTGGAGAAACAAAATCTAATCGCAATTAGAGAAACAAAATCTAATCACAATTAGAGAAACAAAATCTAATCACAATTAGAGAAACAAAATCTAATCAGAATTGGAGAAACAAAATCTAATCAGAGACGGAGAAACAAAATCTAATCAGAATTAGAGAAACAAAATCTAATCAGAATTGGAGAAACAAAATCTAATCAGAATTGGAGAAACACAATCTAATCAGAATTGGAGAAACAAAATCTAATCAGAATTGGAGAAACAAAATCTAATCAGAATTGGAGAAACAAAATCTAATCAGAATTGGAGAAACAAAATCTAATCAGAGTCGGAGAAACAAAATCTAATCAGAATTAGAGAGACAAAATCTAATCAGAATTAGAGAAACAAAATCTAATCAGAATTGGAGAAACAAAATCTAATCAGAATTAGAGAAGCAAAATCTAATCAGAATTGGAGAAACAAAATCTAATCAGAATTGGAGAAACAAAATCTAATCAGAATTGGAGAAACAAAATCTAATCAGAATTGGAGAAACAAAATCTAATCAGAATTGGAGAAACAAAATCTAATCAGAGTCGGAGAAACAAAATCTAATCAGAATTAGAGAGACAAAATCTAATCAGAATTGGAGAAACAAAATCTAATCAGAATTAGAGAAGCAAAATCTAATCAGAATTGGAGAAACAAAATCTAATCAGAATTGGAGAAACAAAATCTAATCAGAATTAGAGAAGTAAAATCTAATCAGAATCGGAGAAACAAAATCTAATCAGAATTGGAGAAACAAAATTTAATCAGAATTAGAGAAACAAAATCTAATCAGAATTGGAGAAACAAAATCTAATCAGAATTAGAGAAGCAAAATCTAATCAGAATTGGAGAAACAAAATCTAATCAGAATTAGAGAAACAAAATCTAATCAGAATTAGAGAAACAAAATCTAATCAGAATTGGAGAAACAAAATTTAATCAGAATTAGAGAAACAAAATCTAATCAGAATTGGAGAAACAAAATCTAATCAGAATTAGAGAAACAAAATCTAATCAGAATTAGAGAAACAAAATCTAATCAGAATTGGAGAAACAAAATCTAATCAGAATTAGAGAAACAAAATCTAATCAGAATTGGAGAAACAAAATCTAATCAGAGTCGCAGAAACAAAATATAATCAGAATTAGAGAAACAAAATCTAATCAGAATTGGAGAAACAAAATCTAATCAGAATTGGAGAAACAAAATCTAATCAGAGTCGGAGAAACAAAATCTAATCAGAATTAGAGAAACAAAATCTAATCAGAATCGGAGAAACAAAATCTAATCAGAGACGGAGAAACAAAATCTAATCAGAATTGGAGAAACAAAATCTAATCAGAATTGGAGAAACAAAATCTAATCAGAATTAGAGAAACAAAATCTAATCAGAATTAGAGAAACAAAATCTAATCAGAATTGGAGAAACAAAATCTAATCAGAATTGGAGAAACAAAATCTAATCACAATTAGAGAAACAAAATCTAATCACAATTAGAGAAACAAAATCTAATCAGAATTAGAGAAACAAAATCTAATCAGAATTGGAGAAACAAAATCTAATCAGAGACGGAGAAACAAAATCTAATCAGAATTAGAGAAACAAAATCTAATCAGAGTTGGAGAAACAAAATCTAATCAGAATTGGAGAAACACAATCTAATCAGAATTGGAGAAACAAAATATAATCAGAATTGGAGAAACAAAATCTAATCAGAATTAGAGAAACAAAATCTAATCAGAGTCGGAGAAACAAAATCTAATCAGAATTAGAGAAACAAAATCTAATCAGAATTGGAGAAACAAAATCTAATCAGAATTAGAGAAGCAAAATCTAATCAGAATTGGAGAAACAAAATCTAATCAGAATTGGAGAAACAAAATCTAATCAGAATTGGAGAAACAAAATCTAATCAGAATTGGAGAAACAAAATCTAATCAGAATTGGAGAAACAAAATCTAATCAGAGTCGGAGAAACAAAATCTAATCAGAATTAGAGAGACAAAATCTAATCAGAATTGGAGAAACAAAATCTAATCAGAATTAGAGAAGCAAAATCTAATTAGAATTGGAGAAACAAAATCTAATCAGAATTGGAGAAACAAAATCTAATCAGAATTAGAGAAGTAAAATCTAATCAGAATCGGAGAAACAAAATCTAATCAGAATTGGAGAAACAAAATTTAATCAGAATTAGAGAAACAAAATCTAATCAGAATTAGAGAAACAAAATCTAATCAGAATTGGAGAAACAAAATCTAATCAGAATTAGAGAAACAAAATCTAATCAGAATTGGAGAAACAAAATCTAATCAGAATTAGAGAAACAAAATCTAATCAGAGTCGGAGAAACAAAATCTAATCAGAATTAGAGAAACAAAATCTAATCAGAATTGGAGAAACAAAATCTAATCAGAATTAGAGAAGCAAAATCTAATCAGAATTGGAGAAACAAAATCTAATCAGAATTGGAGAAACAAAATCTAATCAGAATTGGAGAAACAAAATCTAATCAGAATTGGAGAAACAAAATCTAATCAGAATTGGAGAAACAAAATCTAATCAGAGTCGGAGAAACAAAATCTAATCAGAATTAGAGAGACAAAATCTAATCAGAATTGGAGAAACAAAATCTAATCAGAATTGGAGAAGCAAAATCTAATCAGAATTGGAGAAACAAAATCTAATCAGAATCAGAGAAACAAAATCTAATCAGAATTGGAGAAACAAAATTTAATCAGAATTAGAGAAACAAAATCTAATCAGAATTGGAGAAACAAAATCTAATCAGAATTAGAGAAGCAAAATCTAATCAGAATTGGAGAAACAAAATCTAATCAGAATTAG
Source organism: Bathymodiolus brooksi (assembly GCA_963680875.1). Taxonomy (NCBI): domain Eukaryota; kingdom Metazoa; phylum Mollusca; class Bivalvia; order Mytilida; family Modiolidae; genus Bathymodiolus; species Bathymodiolus brooksi. The sequence continues at coordinate 49,580,751 of OY804575.1, read as the reverse complement.
AGAAACAAAATCTAATCAGAATTGGAGAAACAAAATCTAATCAGAATTAGAGAAACAAAATCTAATCAGAATTAGAGAAACAAAATCTAATCAGAATTGGAGAAACAAAATTTAATCAGAATTAGAGAAACAAAATCTAATCAGAATTGGAGAAACAAAATCTAATCAGAATTAGAGAAACAAAATCTAATCAGAATTGGAGAAACAAAATCTAATCAGAATTGGAGAAACAAAATCTAATCAGAATTAGAGAAACAAAATCTAATCAGAATTGGAGAAACAAAATCTAATCAGAGTCGGAGAAACAAAATCTAATCAGAATTAGAGAAACAAAATCTAATCAAAATTGGAGAAACAAAACCTAATCAGAATTAGAGAAGCAAAATCTAATCAGAATTGGAGAAACAAAATCTAATCAGAATTGGAGAAACAAAATCTAATCAGAATTAGAGAAACAAAATCTAATCAGAATTGGAGAAACAAAATCTAATCAGAATTGGAGAAACAAAATCTAATCAGAATTGGAGAAACAAAATATAATCAGAATTAGAGAAACAAAATCTAATCAGAATTGGAGAAACAAAATCTAATCAGAATTGGAGAAACAAAATCTAATCAGAATTGGAGAAACAAAATCTAATCAGAATTGGAGAAACAAAATCTAATCAGAATTGGAGAAACAAAATATAATCAGAATTAGAGAAACAAAATCTAATCAGAATTGGAGAAACAAAATCTAATCAGAATTAGAGAAACAAAATCTAATCAGAATTGGAGAAACAAAATCTAATCAGAATTAGAGAAACAAAATCTAATCAGAATTGGAGAAACAAAATCTAATCAGAATTGGAGAAACAAAATCTAATCAGAATTAGAGAAACAAAATCTAATCAGAATTAGAGAAACAAAATCTAATCAGAATTGGAGAAACAAAATCTAATCAGAATTGGAGAAACAAAATCTAATCGCAATTAGAGAAACAAAATCTAATCACAATTAGAGAAACAAAATCTAATCACAATTAGAGAAACAAAATCTAATCAGAATTGGAGAAACAAAATCTAATCAGAGACGGAGAAACAAAATCTAATCAGAATTAGAGAAACAAAATATAATCAGAATTGGAGAAACAAAATCTAATCAGAATTGGAGAAACACAATCTAATCAGAATTGGAGAAACAAAATCTAATCAGAATTGGAGAAACAAAATCTAATCAGAATTAGAGAAACAAAATCTAATCAGAGTCGGAGAAACAAAATCTAATCAGAATTAGAGAAACAAAATCTAATCAGAATTGGAGAAACAAAATCTAATCAGAATTAGAGAAGCAAAATCTAATCAGAATTGGAGAAACAAAATCTAATCAGAATTGGAGAAACAAAATCTAATCAGAATTGGAGAAACAAAATCTAATCAGAATTGGAGAAACAAAATCTAATCAGAATTGGAGAAACAAAATCTAATCAGAGTCGGAGAAACAAAATCTAATCAGAATTAGAGAGACAAAATCTAATCAGAATTGGAGAAACAAAATCTAATCAGAATTAGAGAAGCAAAATCTAATCAGAATTGGAGAAACAAAATCTAATCAGAATTGGAGAAACAAAATCTAATCAGAATTAGAGAAGTAAAATCTAATCAGAATCGGAGAAACAAAATCTAATCAGAATTGGAGAAACAAAATTTAATCAGAATTAGAGAAACAAAATCTAATCAGAATTGGAGAAACAAAATCTAATCAGAATTAGAGAAGCAAAATCTAATCAGAATTGGAGAAACAAAATCTAATCAGAATTAGAGAAACAAAATCTAATCAGAATTAGAGAAACAAAATCTAATCAGAATTGGAGAAACAAAATTTAATCAGAATTAGAGAAACAAAATCTAATCAGAATTGGAGAAACAAAATCTAATCAGAATTAGAGAAACAAAATCTAATCAGAATTAGAGAAACAAAATCTAATCAGAATTAGAGAAACAAAATCTAATCAGAATTAGAGAAACAAAATCTAATCAGAATTGGAGAAACAAAATCTAATCAGAGTCGCAGAAACAAAATATAATCAGAATTAGAGAAACAAAATCTAATCAGAATTGGAGAAACAAAATCTAATCAGAATTAGAGAAACAAAATCTAATCACAATTAGAGAAACAAAATCTAATCAGAATTAGAGAAACAAAATCTAATCAGAATCGGAGAAACAAAATCTAATCAGAGACGGAGAAACAAAATCTAATCAGAATTGGAGAAACAAAATCTAATCAGAATTGGAGAAACAAAATCTAATCAGAATTGGAGAAACACAATCTAATCAGAATTGGAGAAACAAAATCTAATCAGAATTGGAGAAACAAAATCTAATCAGAATTGGAGAAACAAAATCTAATCAGAGTCGGAGAAACAAAATCTAATCAGAATTAGAGAAACAAAATCTAATCAAAATTGGAGAAACAAAACCTAATCAGAATTAGAGAAGCAAAATCTAATCAGAATTGGAGAAACAAAATCTAATCAGAATTGGAGAAACAAAATCTAATCAGAATTAGAGAAACAAAATCTAATCAGAATTGGAGAAACAAAATCTAATCAGAATTGGAGAAACAAAATCTAATCAGAATTGGAGAAACAAAATCTAATCAAAATTGGAGAAACAAAATATAATCAGAATTAGAGAAACAAAATCTAATCAGAATTGGAGAAACAAAATCTAATCAGAATTGGAGAAACAAAATCTAATCAGAATTGGAGAAACAAAATCTAATCAGAATTGGAGAAACAAAATCTAATCAGAATTGGAGAAACAAAATATAATCAGAATTAGAGAAACAAAATCTAATCAGAATTGGAGAAACAAAATCTAATCAGAATTAGAGAAACAAAATCTAATCAGAATTGGAGAAACAAAATCTAATCAGAATTAGAGAAACAAAATCTAATCAGAATTGGAGAAACAAAATCTAATCAGAATTGGAGAAACAAAATCTAATCAGAATTAGAGAAACAAAATCTAATCAGAATTAGAGAAACAAAATCTAATCAGAATTGGAGAAACAAAATCTAATCAGAATTGGAGAAACAAAATCTAATCGCAATTAGAGAAACAAAATCTAATCACAATTAGAGAAACAAAATCTAATCACAATTAGAGAAACAAAATCTAATCAGAATTGGAGAAACAAAATCTAATCAGAGACGGAGAAACAAAATCTAATCAGAATTAGAGAAACAAAATCTAATCAGAATTGGAGAAACAAAATCTAATCAGAATTGGAGAAACACAATCTAATCAGAATTGGAGAAACAAAATCTAATCAGAATTGGAGAAACAAAATCTAATCAGAATTAGAGAAACAAAATCTAATCAGAGTCGGAGAAACAAAATCTAATCAGAATTAGAGAAACAAAATCTAATCAGAATTGGAGAAACAAAATCTAATCAGAATTAGAGAAGCAAAATCTAATCAGAATTAGAGAAACAAAATCTAATCAGAATTAGAGAAGCAAAATCTAATCAGAATTGGAGAAACAAAATCTAATCAGAATTGGAGAAACAAAATCTAATCAGAATTGGAGAAACAAAATCTAATCAGAATTGGAGAAACAAAATCTAATCAGAATTGGAGAAACAAAATCTAATCAGAATTAGAGAAACAAAATCTAATCGGAATTAGAGAAACAAAATCTAATCAGAATTAGAGAAACAAAATCTAATCAGAATTGGAGAAACAAAATCTAATCAAAATTGGAGAAACAAAATCTAATCAGAATTGGAGAAACAAAATCTAATCAGAATTGGAGAAACAAAATCTAATCAGAATTGGAGAAACAAAATCTAATCAGAATTAGAGAAACAAAATCTAATCAGAATTAGAGAAACAAAATCTAATCAGAATTGGAGAAACAAAATCTAATCAGAATTGGAGAAACAAAATCTAATCAGAATTGGAGAAACAAAATCTAATCAGAATTGGAGAAACAAAATCTAATCAGAATTGGAGAAACAAAATCTAATCAGAATTGGAGAAACAAAATATAATCAGAATTAGAGAAACAAAATCTAATCAGAATTGGAGAAACAAAATCTAATCAGAATCGGAGAAACAAAATCTAATCAGAATTAGAGAAACAAAATCTAATCAGAATTGGAGAAACAAAATCTAATCAGAATTAGAGAAACAAAATCTAATCAGAATTGGAGAAACAAAATCTAATCAGAATTGGAGAAACAAAATCTAATCAGAATTAGAGAAACAAAATCTAATCAGAATTAGAGAAACAAAATCTAATCAGAATTGGAGAAACAAAATCTAATCAGAATTGGAGAAACAAAATCTAATCACAATTAGAGAAACAAAATCTAATCACAATTAGAGAAACAAAATCTAATCAGAATTAGAGAAACAAAATCTAATCAGAATTGGAGAAATAAAATCTAATCAGAGACGGAGAAACAAAATCTAATCAGAATTAGAGAAACAAAATCTAATCAGAATTGGAGAAACAAAATCTAATCAGAATTGGAGAAACACAATCTAATCAGAATTGGAGAAACAAAATATAATCAGAATTGGAGAAACAAAATCTAATCAGAATTAGAGAAACAAAATCTAATCAGAGTCGGAGAAACAAAATCTAATCAGAATTAGAGAAACAAAATCTAATCAGAATTGGAGAAACAAAATCTAATCAGAATTAGAGAAGCAAAATCTAATCAGAATTGGAGAAACAAAATCTAATCAGAATTGGAGAAACAAAATCTAATCAGAATTGGAGAAACAAAATCTAATCAGAATTGGAGAAACAAAATCTAATCAGAGTCGGAGAAACAAAATCTAATCAGAATTAGAGAGACAAAATCTAATCAGAATTGGAGAAACAAAATCTAATCAGAATTAGAGAAGCAAAATCTAATTAGAATTGGAGAAACAAAATCTAATCAGAATTGGAGAAACAAAATCTAATCAGAATTAGAGAAGTAAAATCTAATCAGAATCGGAGAAACAAAATCTAATCAGAATTGGAGAAACAAAATTTAATCAGAATTAGAGAAACAAAATCTAATCAGAATTAGAGAAACAAAATCTAATCAGAATTGGAGAAACAAAATCTAATCAGAATTAGAGAAACAAAATCTAATCAGAATTGGAGAAACAAAATCTAATCAGAATTAGAGAAACAAAATCTAATCAGAATTGGAGAAACAAAATCTTATCAGAGTCGGAGAAACAAAATATAATCAGAATTAGAGAAACAAAATCTAATCAGAATTGGAGAAACAAAATCTAATCAGAATTAGAGAAACAAAATCTAATCAGAATTAGAGAAACAAAATATAATCAGAATTGGAGAAACAAAATCTAATCAGAATTAGAGAAACAGAATTGGAGAAACAAAATCTAATTAGAATTGGAGAAACAAAATCTAATCAGAATTGGAGAAACAAAATCTAATCAGAATTAGAGAAACAAAATCTAATCGGAATTAGAGAAACAAAATCTAATCAGAATTAGAGAAACAAAATCTAATCAGAATTGGAGAAACAAAATCTAATCAAAATTGGAGAAGCAAAATCTAATCAGAATTGGAGAAACAAAATCTAATCAGAATTGGAGAAACAAAATCTAATCAGAATTGGAGAAACAAAATCTAATCAGAATTAGAGAAACAAAATCTAATCAGAATTAGAGAAACAAAATCTAATCAGAATTGGAGAAACAAAATCTAATCAGAATTGGAGAAACAAAATCTAATCAGAATTGGAGAAACAAAATCTAATCAGAATTAGAGAAACAAAATCTAATCAGAATTGGAGAAACAAAATCTAATCAGAATTGGAGAAACAAAATCTAATCAGAATTGGAGAAACAAAATCTAATCAGAATTGGAGAAACAAAATCTAATCAGAATTGGAGAAACAAAATATAATCAGAATTAGAGAAACAAAATCTAATCAGAATTGGAGAAACAAAATCTAATCAGAATTAGAGAAACAAAATCTAATCAGAATTGGAGAAACAAAATCTAATCAGAATTAGAGAAACAAAATCTAATCAGAATTGGAGAAACAAAATCTAATCAGAATTGGAGAAACAAAATCTAATCAGAATTAGAGAAACAAAATCTAATCAGAATTAGAGAAACAAAATCTAATCAGAATTGGAGAAACAAAATCTAATCAGAATTGGAGAAACAAAATCTAATCGCAATTAGAGAAACAAAATCTAATCACAATTAGAGAAACAAAATCTAATCAGAATTAGAGAAACAAAATCTAATCAGAATCGGAGAAACAAAATCTAATCAGAGACGGAGAAACAAAATCTAATCAGAATTGGAGAAACAAAATCTAATCAGAATTGGAGAAACAAAATCTAATCAGAATTGGAGAAACACAATCTAATCAGAATTGGAGAAACAAAATCTAATCAGAATTGGAGAAACAAAATCTAATCAGAATTGGAGAAACAAAATCTAATCAGAGTCGGAGAAACAAAATCTAATCAGAATTAGAGAAACAAAATCTAATCAGAATTGGAGAAACAAAATCTAATCAGAATTGGAGAAACAAAATCTAATCAGAGTCGGAGAAACAAAATCTAATCAGAATTAGAGAAACAAAATCTAATCAAAATTGGAGAAACAAAACCTAATCAGAATTAGAGAAGCAAAATCTAATCAGAATTGGAGAAACAAAATCTAATCAGAATTGGAGAAACAAAATCTAATCAGAATTAGAGAAACAAAATCTAATCAGAATTGGAGAAACAAAATCTAATCAGAATTGGAGAAACAAAATCTAATCAGAATTGGAGAAACAAAATCTAATCAAAATTGGAGAAACAAAATATAATCAGAATTAGAGAAACAAAATCTAATCAGAATTGGAGAAACAAAATCTAATCAGAATTGGAGAAACAAAATCTAATCAGAATTGGAGAAACAAAATCTAATCAGAATTGGAGAAACAAAATCTAATCAGAATTGGAGAAACAAAATATAATCAGAATTAGAGAAACAAAATCTAATCAGAATTGGAGAAACAAAATCTAATCAGAATTAGAGAAACAAAATCTAATCAGAATTGGAGAAACAAAATCTAATCAGAATTAGAGAAACAAAATCTAATCAGAATTGGAGAAACAAAATCTAATCAGAATTGGAGAAACAAAATCTAATCAGAATTAGAGAAACAAAATCTAATCAGAATTAGAGAAACAAAATCTAATCAGAATTGGAGAAACAAAATCTAATCAGAATTGGAGAAACAAAATCTAATCGCAATTAGAGAAACAAAATCTAATCACAATTAGAGAAACAAAATCTAATCACAATTAGAGAAACAAAATCTAATCAGAATTGGAGAAACAAAATCTAATCAGAGACGGAGAAACAAAATCTAATCAGAATTAGAGAAACAAAATCTAATCAGAATTGGAGAAACAAAATCTAATCAGAATTGGAGAAACACAATCTAATCAGAATTGGAGAAACAAAATCTAATCAGAATTGGAGAAACAAAATCTAATCAGAATTAGAGAAACAAAATCTAATCAGAGTCGGAGAAACAAAATCTAATCAGAATTAGAGAAACAAAATCTAATCAGAATTGGAGAAACAAAATCTAATCAGAATTAGAGAAGCAAAATCTAATCAGAATTAGAGAAACAAAATCTAATCAGAATTAGAGAAGCAAAATCTAATCAGAATTGGAGAAACAAAATCTAATCAGAATTGGAGAAACAAAATCTAATCAGAATTGGAGAAACAAAATCTAATCAGAATTGGAGAAACAAAATCTAATCAGAATTAGAGAAACAAAATCTAATCAGAGTCGGAGAAACAAAATCTAATCAGAATTAGAGAGACAAAATCTAATCAGAATTGGAGAAACAAAATCTAATCAGAATTAGAGAAGCAAAATCTAATCAGAATTGGAGAAACAAAATCTAATCAGAATTGGAGAAACAAAATCTAATCAGAATTAGAGAAGTAAAATCTAATCAGAATCGGAGAAACAAAATCTAATCAGAATTGGAGAAACAAAATTTAATCAGAATTAGAGAAACAAAATCTAATCAGAATTGGAGAAACAAAATCTAATCAGAATTAGAGAAGCAAAATCTAATCAGAATTGGAGAAACAAAATCTAATCAGAATTAGAGAAACAAAATCTAATCAGAATTAGAGAAACAAAATCTAATCAGAATTGGAGAAACAAAATTTAATCAGAATTAGAGAAACAAAATCTAATCAGAATTGGAGAAACAAAATCTAATCAGAATTAGAGAAACAAAATCTAATCAGAATTAGAGAAACAAAATCTAATCAGAATTAGAGAAACAAAATCTAATCAGAATTGGAGAAACAAAATCTAATCAGAGTCGCAGAAACAAAATATAATCAGAATTAGAGAAACAAAATCTAATCAGAATTGGAGAAACAAAATCTAATCAGAATTAGAGAAACAAAATCTAATCACAATTAGAGAAACAAAATCTAATCAGAATTAGAGAAACAAAATCTAATCAGAATCGGAGAAACAAAATCTAATCAGAGACGGAGAAACAAAATCTAATCAGAATTGGAGAAACAAAATCTAATCAGAATTGGAGAAACAAAATCTAATCAGAATTGGAGAAACACAATCTAATCAGAATTGGAGAAACAAAATCTAATCAGAATTGGAGAAACAAAATCTAATCAGAATTGGAGAAACAAAATCTAATCAGAGTCGGAGAAACAAAATCTAATCAGAATTAGAGAAACAAAATCTAATCAAAATTGGAGAAACAAAACCTAATCAGAATTAGAGAAGCAAAATCTAATCAGAATTGGAGAAACAAAATCTAATCAGAATTGGAGAAACAAAATCTAATCAGAATTAGAGAAACAAAATCTAATCAGAATTGGAGAAACAAAATCTAATCAGAATTGGAGAAACAAAATCTAATCAGAATTGGAGAAACAAAATCTAATCAGAATTGGAGAAACAAAATATAATCAGAATTAGAGAAACAAAATCTAATCAGAATTGGAGAAACAAAATCTAATCAGAATTGGAGAAACAAAATCTAATCAGAATTGGAGAAACAAAATCTAATCAGAATTGGAGAAACAAAATCTAATCAGAATTGGAGAAACAAAATATAATCAGAATTAGAGAAACAAAATCTAATCAGAATTGGAGAAACAAAATCTAATCAGAATTAGAGAAACAAAATCTAATCAGAATTGGAGAAACAAAATCTAATCAGAATTAGAGAAACAAAATCTAATCAGAATTGGAGAAACAAAATCTAATCAGAATTGGAGAAACAAAATCTAATCAGAATTAGAGAAACAAAATCTAATCAGAATTGGAGAAACAAAATCTAATCAGAATTGGAGAAACAAAATCTAATCGCAATTAGAGAAACAAAATCTAATCACAATTAGAGAAACAAAATCTAATCACAATTAGAGAAACAAAATCTAATCAGAATTGGAGAAACAAAATCTAATCAGAGACGGAGAAACAAAATCTAATCAGAATTAGAGAAACAAAATCTAATCAGAATTGGAGAAACAAAATCTAATCAGAATTGGAGAAACACAATCTAATCAGAATTGGAGAAACAAAATCTAATCAGAATTGGAGAAACAAAATCTAATCAGAATTAGAGAAACAAAATCTAATCAGAGTCGGAGAAACAAAATCTAATCAGAATTAGAGAAACAAAATCTAATCAGAATTGGAGAAACAAAATCTAATCAGAATTAGAGAAGCAAAATCTAATCAGAATTGGAGAAACAAAATCTAATCAGAATTAGAGAAACAAAATCTAATCAGAATTGGAGAAACAAAATCTAATCAGAATTGGAGAAACAAAATCTAATCAGAGTCGGAGAAACAAAATCTAATCAGAATTAGAGAGACAAAATCTAATCAGAATTGGAGAAACAAAATCTAATCAGAATTAGAGAAGCAAAATCTAATCAGAATTGGAGAAACAAAATCTAATCAGAATTGGAGAAACAAAATCTAATCAGAATTAGAGAAACAAAATCTAATCAGAATTAGAGAAACAAAATCTAATCAGAATTGGAGAAACAAAATCTAATCAGAATTGGAGAAACAAAATCTAATCGCAATTAGAGAAACAAAATCTAATCACAATTAGAGAAACAAAATCTAATCACAATTAGAGAAACAAAATCTAATCAGAATTGGAGAAACAAAATCTAATCAGAGACGGAGAAACAAAATCTAATCAGAATTAGAGAAACAAAATCTAATCAGAATTGGAGAAACAAAATCTAATCAGAATTGGAGAAACACAATCTAATCAGAATTGGAGAAACAAAATCTAATCAGAATTGGAGAAACAAAATCTAATCAGAATTGGAGAAACAAAATCTAATCAGAATTGGAGAAACAAAATCTAATCAGAGTCGGAGAAACAAAATCTAATCAGAATTAGAGAGACAAAATCTAATCAGAATTGGAGAAACAAAATCTAATCAGAATTAGAGAAGCAAAATCTAATCAGAATTGGAGAAACAAAATCTAATCAGAATTGGAGAAACAAAATCTAATCAGAATTAGAGAAGTAAAATCTAATCAGAATCGGAGAAACAAAATCTAATCAGAATTGGAGAAACAAAATTTAATCAGAATTAGAGAAACAAAATCTAATCAGAATTGGAGAAACAAAATCTAATCAGAATTAGAGAAGCAAAATCTAATCAGAATTGGAGAAACAAAATCTAATCAGAATTAGAGAAACAAAATCTAATCAGAATTAGAGAAACAAAATCTAATCAGAATTGGAGAAACAAAATTTAATCAGAATTAGAGAAACAAAATCTAATCAGAATTGGAGAAACAAAATCTAATCAGAATTAGAGAAACAAAATCTAATCAGAATTAGAGAAACAAAATCTAATCAGAATTAGAGAAACAAAATCTAATCAGAATTGGAGAAACAAAATCTAATCAGAGTCGCAGAAACAAAATATAATCAGAATTAGAGAAACAAAATCTAATCAGAATTGGAGAAACAAAATCTAATCAGAATTAGAGAAACAAAATCTAATCACAATTAGAGAAACAAAATCTAATCAGAATTAGAGAAACAAAATCTAATCAGAATCGGAGAAACAAAATCTAATCAGAGACGGAGAAACAAAATCTAATCAGAATTGGAGAAACAAAATCTAATCAGAATTGGAGAAACAAAATCTAATCAGAATTGGAGAAACACAATCTAATCAGAATTGGAGAAACAAAATCTAATCAGAATTGGAGAAACAAAATCTAATCAGAATTGGAGAAACAAAATCTAATCAGAGTCGGAGAAACAAAATCTAATCAGAATTAGAGAAACAAAATCTAATCAAAATTGGAGAAACAAAACCTAATCAGAATTAGAGAAGCAAAATCTAATCAGAATTGGAGAAACAAAATCTAATCAGAATTGGAGAAACAAAATCTAATCAGAATTAGAGAAACAAAATCTAATCAGAATTGGAGAAACAAAATCTAATCAGAATTGGAGAAACAAAATCTAATCAGAATTGGAGAAACAAAATCTAATCAGAATTGGAGAAACAAAATATAATCAGAATTAGAGAAACAAAATCTAATCAGAATTGGAGAAACAAAATCTAATCAGAATTGGAGAAACAAAATCTAATCAGAATTGGAGAAACAAAATCTAATCAGAATTGGAGAAACAAAATCTAATCAGAATTGGAGAAACAAAATATAATCAGAATTAGAGAAACAAAATCTAATCAGAATTGGAGAAACAAAATCTAATCAGAATTAGAGAAACAAAATCTAATCAGAATTGGAGAAACAAAATCTAATCAGAATTAGAGAAACAAAATCTAATCAGAATTGGAGAAACAAAATCTAATCAGAATTGGAGAAACAAAATCTAATCAGAATTAGAGAAACAAAATCTAATCAGAATTGGAGAAACAAAATCTAATCAGAATTGGAGAAACAAAATCTAATCGCAATTAGAGAAACAAAATCTAATCACAATTAGAGAAACAAAATCTAATCACAATTAGAGAAACAAAATCTAATCAGAATTGGAGAAACAAAATCTAATCAGAGACGGAGAAACAAAATCTAATCAGAATTAGAGAAACAAAATCTAATCAGAATTGGAGAAACAAAATCTAATCAGAATTGGAGAAACACAATCTAATCAGAATTGGAGAAACAAAATCTAATCAGAATTGGAGAAACAAAATCTAATCAGAATTAGAGAAACAAAATCTAATCAGAGTCGGAGAAACAAAATCTAATCAGAATTAGAGAAACAAAATCTAATCAGAATTGGAGAAACAAAATCTAATCAGAATTAGAGAAGCAAAATCTAATCAGAATTGGAGAAACAAAATCTAATCAGAATTAGAGAAACAAAATCTAATCAGAATTGGAGAAACAAAATCTAATCAGAATTGGAGAAACAAAATCTAATCAGAGTCGGAGAAACAAAATCTAATCAGAATTAGAGAGACAAAATCTAATCAGAATTAGAGAAACAAAATCTAATCAGAATTAGAGAAGCAAAATCTAATCAGAATTGGAGAAACAAAATCTAATCAGAATTGGAGAAACAAAATCTAATCAGAATTAGAGAAACAAAATCTAATCAGAATTAGAGAAACAAAATCTAATCAGAATTGGAGAAACAAAATCTAATCAGAATTGGAGAAACAAAATCTAATCGCAATTAGAGAAACAAAATCTAATCACAATTAGAGAAACAAAATCTAATCACAATTAGAGAAACAAAATCTAATCAGAATTGGAGAAACAAAATCTAATCAGAGACGGAGAAACAAAATCTAATCAGAATTAGAGAAACAAAATCTAATCAGAATTGGAGAAACAAAATCTAATCAGAATTGGAGAAACACAATCTAATCAGAATTGGAGAAACAAAATCTAATCAGAATTGGAGAAACAAAATCTAATCAGAATTAGAGAAACAAAATCTAATCAGAGTCGGAGAAACAAAATCTAATCAGAATTAGAGAAGCAAAATCTAATCAGAATTGGAGAAACAAAATCTAATCAGAATTAGAGAAGCAAAATCTAATCAGAATTGGAGAAACAAAATCTAATCAGAATTGGAGAAACAAAATCTAATCAGAATTGGAGAAACAAAATCTAATCAGAATTGGAGAAACAAAATCTAATCAGAATTGGAGAAACAAAATCTAATCAGAATTGGAGAAACAAAATCTAATCAGAGTCGGAGAAACAAAATCTAATCAGAATTAGAGAGACAAAATCTAATCAGAATTGGAGAAACAAAATCTAATCAGAATTAGAGAAGCAAAATCTAATCAGAATTGGAGAAACAAAATCTAATCAGAATTGGAGAAACAAAATCTAATCAGAATTAGAGAAGTAAAATCTAATCAGAATCGGAGAAACAAAATCTAATCAGAATTGGAGAAACAAAATTTAATCAGAATTAGAGAAACAAAATCTAATCAGAATTGGAGAAACAAAATCTAATCAGAATTAGAGAAACAAAATCTAATCAGAATTGGAGAAACAAAATCTAATCAGAATTAGAGAAACAAAATCTAATCAGAATTAGAGAAACAAAATCTAATCAGAATTAGAGAAACAAAATCTAATCAGAATTGGAGAAACAAAATTTAATCAGAATTAGAGAAACAAAATCTAATCAGAATTGGAGAAACAAAATCTAATCAGAATTAGAGAAACAAAATCTAATCAGAATTAGAGAAACAAAATCTAATCAGAATTAGAGAAACAAAATCTAATCAGAATTAGAGAAACAAAATCTAATCAGAATTAGAGAAACAAAATCTAATCAGAATTGGAGAAACAAAATCTAATCAGAGTCGGAGAAACAAAATATAATCAGAATTAGAGAAACAAAATCTAATCAGAATTGGAGAAACAAAATCTAATCAGAATTAGAGAAACAAAATCTAATCACAATTAGAGAAACAAAATCTAATCAGAATTAGAGAAACAAAATCTAATCAGAATCGGAGAAACAAAATCTAATCAGAGACGGAGAAACAAAATCTAATCAGAATTGGAGAAACAAAATCTAATCAGAATTGGAGAAACAAAATCTAATCAGAATTGGAGAAACACAATCTAATCAGAATTGGAGAAACAAAATCTAATCAGAATTGGAGAAACAAAATCTAATCAGAATTGGAGAAACAAAATCTAATCAGAGTCGGAGAAACAAAATCTAATCAAAATTGGAGAAACAAAACCTAATCAGAATTAGAGAAGCAAAATCTAATCAGAATTGGAGAAACAAAATCTAATCAGAATTGGAGAAACAAAATCTAATCAGAATTAGAGAAACAAAATCTAATCAGAATTGGAGAAACAAAATCTAATCAGAATTGGAGAAACAAAATCTAATCAGAGTCGGACAAACAAAATCTAATCAGAATTAGAGAGACAAAATCTAATCAGAATTGGAGAAACAAAATCTAATCAGAATTAGAGAAGCAAAATCTAATCAGAATCGGAGAAACAAAATCTAATCAGAATTGGAGAAACAAAATCTAATCAGAATTAGAGAAGTAAAATCTAATCAGAATCGGAGAAACAAAATCTAATCAGAATTGGAGAAACAAAATCTAATCAGAATTAGAGAAACAAAATCTAATCAGAATTAGAGAAACAAAATCTAATCAGAATTGGAGAAACAAAATCTAATCAGAATTGGAGAAACAAAATCTAATCAGAATTGGAGAAACAAAATCTAATCACAATTAGAGAAACAAAATCTAATCAGAATTAGAGAAACAAAATCTAATCAGAATTGGAGAAACAAAATCTAATCAGAGACGGAGAAACAAAATCTAATCAGTATTAGAGAAACAAAATCTAATCAGAATTGGAGAAACAAAATCTAATCAGAATTGGAGAAACACAATCTAATCAGAATTGGAGAAACAAAATCTAATCAGAATTGGAGAAACAAAATCTAATCAGAATTAGAGAAACAAAATCTAATCAGAGTCGGAGAAACAAAATCTAATCAGAATTAGAGAAACAAAATCTAATCAGAATTGGAGAAACAAAATCTAATCAGAATTAGAGAAGCAAAATCTAATCAGAATTGGAGAAACAAAATCTAATCAGAATTGGAGAAACAAAATCTAATCAGAATTGGAGAAACAAAATCTAATCAGAATTGGAGAAACAAAATCTAGTCAGAATTGGAGAAACAAAATCTAATCAGAATTGGAGAAACAAAATCTAATCAGAGTCGGAGAAGCAAAATCTAATCAGAATTAGAGAGACAAAATCTAATCAGAATTGGAGAAACAAAATCTAATCAGAATTAGAGAAGCAAAATCTAATCAGAATTGGAGAAACAAAATCTAATCAAAATTGGAGAAACAAAATCTAATCAGAATTAGAGAAGTAAAATCTAATCAGAATCGGAGAAACAAAATCTAATCAGAATTGGAGAAACAAAATTTAATCAGAATTAGAGAAACAAAATCTAATCAGAATTGGAGAAACAAAATCTAATCAGAATTAGAGAAACAAAATCTAATCAGAATTGGAGAAACAAAATCTAATCAGAATTAGAGAAACAAAATCTAATCAGAATTAGAGAAACAAAATCTAATCAGAATTAGAGAAACAAAATCTAATCAGAATTGGAGAAACAAAATTTAATCAGAATTAGAGAAACAAAATCTAATCAGAATTGGAGAAACAAAATCTAATCAGAATTAGAGAAACAAAATCTAATCAGAATTAGAGAAACAAAATCTAATCAGAATTAGAGAAACAAAATCTAATCAGAATTAGAGAAACAAAATCTAATCAGAATTGGAGAAACAAAATCTAATCAGAATTGGAGAAACAAAATCTAATCAGAATTGGAGAAACAAAATCTAATCAGAATTAGAGAAACAAAATCTAATCACAATTAGAGAAACAAAATCTAATCAGAATTAGAGAAACAAAATCTAATCAGAATTGGAGAAACAAAATCTAATCAGAGACGGAGAAACAAAATCTAATCAGAATTAGAGAAACAAAATCTAATCAGAATTGGAGAAACAAAATCTAATCAGAATTAGAGAAACAAAATCTAATCAGAATTGGAGAAACAAAATCTAATCAGAATTAGAGAAACAAAATCTAATCAGAATTAGAGAAACAAAATCTAATCAGAATTAGAGAAACAAAATCTAATCAGAATTGGAGAAACAAAATTTAATCAGAATTAGAGAAACAAAATCTAATCAGAATTGGAGAAACAAAATCTAATCAGAATTAGAGAAACAAAATCTAATCAGAATTAGAGAAACAAAATCTAATCAGAATTAGAGAAACAAAATCTAATCAGAATTAGAGAAACAAAATCTAATCAGAATTGGAGAAACAAAATCTAATCAGAGTCGGAGAAACAAAATCTAATCAGAATTGGAGAAACAAAATCTAATCAGAATTGGAGAAACAAAATCTAATCAGAATTAGAGAAACAAAATCTAATCACAATTAGAGAAACAAAATCTAATCAGAATTAGAGAAACAAAATCTAATCAGAATTGGAGAAACAAAATCTAATCAGAGACGGAGAAACAAAATCTAATCAGAATTAGAGAAACAAAATCTAATCAGAATTGGAGAAACAAAATCTAATCAGAATTGGAGAAACACAATCTAATCAGAATTGGAGAAACAAAATCTAATCAGAGTCGGAGAAACAAAATCTAATCAGAATTAGAGAAACAAAATCTAATCAAAATTGGAGAAACAAAATCTAATCAGAATTAGAGAAGCAAAATCTAATCAGAATTGGAGAAACAAAATCTAATCAGAATTGGAGAAACAAAATCTAATCAGAATTAGAGAAACAAAATCTAATCAGAATTGGAGAAACAAAATCTAATCAGAATTGGAGAAACAAAATCTAATCAGAGTCGGACAAACAAAATCTAATCAGAATTAGAGAGACAAAATCTAATCAGAATTGGAGAAACAAAATCTAATCAGAATTAGAGAAGCAAAATCTAATCAGAATCGGAGAAACAAAATCTAATCAGAATTGGAGAAACAAAATCTAATCAGAATTAGAGAAGTAAAATCTAATCAGAATCGGAGAAACAAAATCTAATCAGAATTGGAGAAACAAAATCTAATCAGAATTGGAGAAACAAAATCTAATCAGAGTCGGAGAAACAAAATCTAATCAGAATTAGAGAAACAAAATCTAATCAGAATTGGAGAAACAAAATCTAATCAGAATTAGAGAAACAAAATCTAATCAGAATTAGAGAAACAAAATCTAATCAGAATTAGAGAAATAAAATCTAATCAGAATTAGAGAAACAAAATCTAATCAGAATTAGAGAAACAAAATTTAATCAGAATTGGAGAAACAAAATCTAATCAGAATTGGAGAAACAAAATCTAATCAGAATTAGAGAAACAAAATCTAATCAGAATTAGAGAAACAAAATCTAATCAGAATTGGAGAAACAAAATCTAATCAGAATTGGAGAAACAAAATCTAATCAGAATTAGAGAAACAAAATCTAATCAGAATTAGAGAAACAAAATCTAATCAGAATTGGAGAAACAAAATCTAATCAGAATTGGAGAAACAAAATCTAATCAGAATTAGATAAACAAAATCTAATCAGAATTAGAGAAACAAAATCTAATCAGAATTAGAGAAACAAAATTTAATCAGAATTGGAAGAACAAAATCTAATCAGAATTGGAGAAAAAAAATCTAATCAGAATTGGAGAAACAAAATCTAATCAGAATTGGAGAAACAAAATCTAATCAGAATTGGAGAAACAAAATCTAATCAGAATTGGAGAAACAAAATCTAATCAGAATTAGAGAAACAAAATCTAATCAGAATTGGAGAAACAAAATCTAATCAGAATTAGAGAAACAAAATCTAATCAGAATTGGAGAAACAAAATCTAATCAGAGTCGGAGAAACAAAATATAATCAGAATTAGAGAAACAAAATCTAATCAGAATTGGAGAAACAAAATCTAATCAGAATTAGAGAAACAAAATATAATCAGAATTAGAGAAACAAAATCTAATCAGAATTAGAGAAACAAAATCTAATCAGAATTAGAGAAACAAAATCTAATCAGAATTAGAGAAACAATATCTAATCAGAATTAGAGAAACAAAATCTAATCAGAATTGGAGAAACAAAATCTAATCAGAATTGGAGAAACAAAATCTAATCAGAATTGGAGAAACAAAATCAAAATTTATCCCTTTAACACACATACATTTTTTGTCAATGACTGTCACTCTGCTGGTTGGTAAAGTCACTTCAATAAAAAGGGGTGGGATAATACTAATATTGTTTAGATCTGTTTTGCTGATTTCTTTGTTTTGTAGTATTTTTATGTAAATGTAAAATTTCTTGTAATTACCAGCTCTTTTAATAATTATTTAAAAATTGAATGCATTTTTTGTAGTTTTATTGGCATGTAAAAGCATGGACTGAAGCACATTTTGTATGAAGTGCACTTCATACAAAAAAATGCATTCAATTCTTATAATTACATTTAAATTACACCAAAATTTAATATAGTTGAATTTTTCATTGTGAATTTTATTTGTGTTAGATTATTTTCTGTTAGAAATTACTACGCCATTGATTGTTTACATCTGACCTCATCATGGAGGCACGTGCAAGTTCGGGTTTGAGTTTTATTGGGATGTAAAACATCTCTTTTATAATCATGTGACCACTTCATAACCAATCATATTGTAACATTTAAATGAAAAATGGAAGTAATGTAATTATAATATGTTTAATTTTCTTATTTTTAAGATAGAGAATGGAGATCTGATTTAGTGAGAAGTCAGTCCTTTGACAACATGGTGGGACACACAAATCCAACGTAAGTCATCTGCATGAAATACTTCAAAAAGTAATTTTACTAAAGACTATAAAATTGATATTATTTTTGCTTCTGCGATAGACACACAGCATTAAGGAATAAGAACAAAGACTTTGATTTTACTGATTCAGGATAAAGAGTTTGAGTGGAGTGACATGACTTTCCGTGGAATATTGTTCTAGTGAACTAGCAATATGAATATCCAGCTTAGTATGATGGTCTAGTACAAAACAGATATCATCATCTCATCACCAAAGCTGAAAAATGGCTGCAATCACTCACTCGCTAATTGTTTAAAATGTGTTAAAAATATAAGATGGTTGTTAAAGGAGGATTCAAAAGTATGACAAGGTCACAATACTGCCCTGAATAGTGGACAGTTATAATGTACCGGTCCATTCATATAGTTTTACTATTAAACCAAAAGTGTAATATGAAATCTTCAGGTAAATATGATCTGCAATATCATACATGAAGTAACTGTTTGAATTTTACTTCTCAAGATGAGGGTTTTGTTGGAAAACATGCAATGGAGATCAAGAGGGAGGGTTGGGATCCCATTTACTGGTTTATCCCTGCCACATTTTTGTGCCTGTCCCAAGATGAGAGGTGATTGTTTGTTTTGTTGAGATTGTTGGAACTGTTGACCATCACTGTTTAAATTTTTTTATGTAAGCTATAATTTTTGAAGTTTTTATGGAGAATTTAGATTGAGTGAGATATATATTTGATTTCTAGGTTAATGCCAGTGAATTCAAACTTGTATGAAGCTGATCATGTTCAAGTTGGAAATTTTGAGTTATCAAAAGGTATATTATAAGAAATAGATTTTATTAGAAATTTAATTTTATGGGTGATTGTTATGTGTGTTTCACTCGCAACTTCGAACAATATTTCTGTTTTATCAATGATCTGTACATTTTCTTTTTGATCTTAACATATTTGTTATCTAATATTAAGCAACTAGCGAAATATTATTATAATATCACTGTTTTGTAATGGTGACGTTATAATAACGTCTCTGTTGTCACCTTACCCTTGATAAACATACTATAATAACGTCTCTGTTGTCACCTTACCCTTGATGAACCTACTATCATTTATATGTGATGTTATAATAACGTCTCTGTTGTCACCTTACCCTTGATAAACATACTATCATTTATATGTGATGTTATAATAACGTCTCTGTTGTCACCTTACCCTTGATAAACCTACTATCATTTATATGTGATGTTATAATAACGTCTCTGTTGTCACCTTACCCTTGATAAATATACTATCATTTATATGTGATGTTATAATAACGTCTCTGTTGTCACCTTACCCTTGATAAACATACTATCATTTATATGTGATGTTATAATAACATCTCTGTTGTCATTTTACCCTTGATAAATATAGTATCATTTATATGTGATGTTATAATAACGTCTCTGTTGTCACCTTACCCTTGATAAACCTACTATCATTTATATGTGATGTTATAATAACGTCTCTGTTGTCACCTTACCCTTGATAAATATACTATCATTTATATGTGATGTTATAATGACGCCAGTGACGTCACTTTACCAAACCCTTGATAAACATACTATCATTTATATGTTTTACTCAAAATGGACTTCTCTTCTCATCACATCTCAGGCTTCGACTTCGCGAAATTCATTCGGGTCAAACCAAAGACTATAAAATTGGTATTTGTTGCTTCTTCACTAAGCACGCAGCATTAAGGAGAAAAGACTGATTGTCTCGGAATCAGGATAATGTGTTTCAGTGGGGCGATATGTCTATCCGCGGACTGTTGTTTCAGTGAGCTAGCACTATAAAAATCCAAATATACATGCTGGTCTAGTGAAAAACGGACCTCATCATCATCTCATTGAAAATTAACTTGTTCTTGCCATGATATAGCTGAAAAATTGCTGAGTTGGTGTTAAAAATAATCACTATGTATTGTATAAGTTAACAAAACCACAGACCTGCTACAAGTCATTGACAAACTTTGTCACATTCAGTTGTATTGGGTACACCTCCCCATGGACAGGGATCATACTCACAATAGAAATAATACATTCCTTCCAACAGACTTAACTTGGATACCACTTTTAATATTCAATTATAGCACTATGACAAGATCAGTATGAGGTTTTATGGAGCACAGGACAGCAAGCTTTGAGTGTATATTACATTTGTGCGTTTTGATGAAACACAAAGTCAGCAAAAATTTCCACCATACAAACAAAGTTTCCACTTATCCAGTACAACTTTAAAGAGAAGTTTATTTTTCATGTTTTGTCTTCTACTTTTTAGCAGGTTTGATTGGCAGAATAACAAATTTTACTACTTTTTTGCAGGTTTGATTGGCAGAATAACAAATTTTACTACTTTTTTGCAGGTTTCATTGGCAGAATAACAAATTTTACTACTTTTTTGCAGGTTTGATTGGCAGAATAACAAATTTTACTACTTTTTAGCAGGTTTGATTGGCAGAATAACAAATTTTACTACTTTTTTGCAGGTTTCATTGGCAGAATAACAAATTTTACTACTTTTTTGCAGGTTTGATTGGCAGAATAACAAATTTTACTACTTTTTTGCAGGTTTGATTGGCAGAATAACATATTTTACTACTTTTTAGCAGGTTTGATTGGCTGAATAACAAATTTTACTACTTTTTTGCAGGTTTGATTGGCAGAATAACAAATTTTACTACTTTTTAGCAGGTTTGATTGGCAGAATAACAAATTTTACTACTTTTTTGCAGGTTTGATTGGCAGAATAACAAATTTTACTACTTTTTTGCAGGTTTCATTGGCAGAATAACAAATTTTACTACTTTTTTGCAGGTTTGATTGGCAGAATAACAAATTTTACTACTTTTTAGCAGGTTTGATTGGCAGAATAACAAATTTTACTACTTTTTTGCAGGTTTCATTGGCAGAATAACAAATTTTACTACTTTTTTGCAGGTTTGATTGGCAGAATAACAAATTTTACTACTTTTTTGCAGGTTTGATTGGCAGAATAACATATTTTACTACTTTTTAGCAGGTTTGATTGGCTGAATAACAAATTTTACTACTTTTTTGCAGGTTTGATTGGCAGAATAACAAATTTTACTACTTTTTAGCAGGTTTGATTGGCAGAATAACAAATTTTACTACTTTTTTGCAGGTTTGATTGGCAGAATAACAAATTTTACTACTTTTTTGCAGGTTTGATTGGCAGAATAACAAATTTTACTACTTTTTTGCAGGTTTGATTGGCAGAATAACAAATTTTACTACTTTTTAGCAGGTTTGATTGGCAGAATAACAAATTTTACTACTTTTTTGCAGGTTTGATTGGCAGAATAACAAATTTTACTACTTTTTAGCAGGTTTGATTGGCAGAATAACAAATTTTACTACTTTTTTGCAGGTTTCATTGGCAGAATAACAAATTTTACTACTTTTTTGCAGGTTTGATTGGCAGAATAACAAATTTTACTACTTTTTTGCAGGTTTGATTGGCAGAATAACATATTTTACTACTTTTTAGCAGGTTTGATTGGCTGAATAACAAATTTTACTACTTTTTTGCAGGTTTGATTGGCAGAATAACAAATTGTACTACTTTTTTGCAGGTTTGATTGGCAGAATAACAAATTTTACTACTTTTTTGCAGGTTTGATTGGCAGAATAACAAATTTTACTACTTTTTAGCAGGTTTGATTGGCAGAATAACAAATTTTACTACTTTTTTGCAGGTTTGATTGGCAGAATAACAAATTTTACTACTTTTTTGCAGGTTTGATTGGCAGAATAACAAATTTTACTACTTTTTAGCAGGTTTGATTGGCAGAATAACAAATTTTACTACTTTTTTGCAGGTTTGATTGGCAGAATAACAAATTTTACTACTTTTTTGCAGGTTTGATTGGCAGAATAACAAATTTTACTACTTTTTTGCAGGTTTGATTGGCAGAATAACAAATTTTACTACTTTTTTGCAGGTTTGATTGGCAGAATAACAAATTTTACTACTTTTTTGCAGGTTTGATTGGCAGAATAACAAATTTTACTACTTTTTTGCAGGTTTGATTGGCAGAATAACAAATTTTACTACTTTTTTGCAGGTTTGATTGGCAGAATAACAAATTTTACTACTTTTTTGCAGGTTTGATTGGCAGAATAACAAATTTTACTACTTTTTAGCAGGTTTGATTGGCAGAATAACAAATTTTACTACCTTTTTGCAGGTTTGATTGGCAGAATAACAAATTTTACTACTTTTTTGCAGGTTTGATTGGCAGAATAACAAATTTTACTACTTTTTAGCAGGTTTGATTGGCAGAATAACAAATTTTACTACTTTTTTGCAGGTTTCATTGGCAGAATAACAAATTTTACTACTTTTTTGCAGGTTTGATTGGCAGAATAACAAATTTTACTACTTTTTAGCAGGTTTGATTGGCAGAATAACAAATTTTACTACTTTTTTGCAGGTTTCATTGGCAGAATAACAAATTTTACTACTTTTTTGCAGGTTTGATTGGCAGAATAACAAATTTTACTACTTTTTAGCAGGTTTGATTGGCAGAATAACAAATTTTACTACTTTTTTGCAGGTTTCATTGGCAGAATAACAAATTTTACTACTTTTTTGCAGGTTTGATTGGCAGAATAACAAATTTTACTACTTTTCAGCAGGTTTGATTGGCAGAATAACAAATTTTACTACTTTTCAGCAGGTTTGATTGGCAGAATAACAAATTTTACTACTTTTCAGCAGGTTTGATTGGCAGAATAACAAATTTTACTACTTTTCAGCAGGTTTGATTGGCAGAATAACAAATTTTACTACTTTTTAGCAGGTTTTAACAAATTTTACTACTTTTCAGCAGGTTTGATTGGCAGAATAACAAATTTTACTACTTTTTAGCAGGTTTGATTGGCAGAATAACAAATTTTACTACTTTTTAGCAGGTTTGATTGGCAGAATAACAAATTTTACTACTTTTTTGCAGGTTTGATTGACAGAATAACAAATTTTACTACTTTTTTGCAGGTTTGATTGGCAGAATAACACATTTTACTACTTTTTAACAGGTTTGATTGGCAGAATAACAAATTTTACTACTTTTCAGCAGGTTTGATTGGCAGAATAACAAATTTTACTACTTTTCAGCAGGTTTGATTGGCAGAATAACAAATTTTACTACTTTTCAGCAGGTTTGATTGGCAGAATAACAAATTTTACTACTTTTCAGCAGGTTTGATTGGCAGAATAACAAATTTTACTACTTTTTAGCAGGTTTTAACAAATTTTACTACTTTTCAGCAGGTTTGATTGGCAGAATAACAAATTTTACTACTTTTTAGCAGGTTTGATTGGCAGAATAACAAATTTTACTACTTTTTAGCAGGTTTGATTGGCAGAATAACAAATTTTACTACTTTTTTGCAGGTTTGATTGGCAGAATAACAAATTTTACTACTTTTTAGCAGGTTTGATTGGCAGAATAACAAATTTTACTACTTTTTTGCAGGTTTGATTGGCAGAATAACACATTTTACTACTTTTTAACAGGTTTGATTGGCAGAATAACAAATTTTACTACTTTTTTGCAGGTTTGATTGGCAGAATAACACATTTTACTACTTTTTAGCAGGTTTGATTGGCAGAATAAAAAAAATTAATACTTTTTGGCAGAATAACAAATTTTACTACTTTTTTGCAGGTTTGATTGGCTGAATAACATATTTTACTACTTTTTAGCAGGTTTGATTGGCAGAATAACAAATTTTACTACTTTTTTGCAGGTTTGATTGGCTGAATAACATATTTTACTACTTTTTGCAGGTTTGATTGGCTGAATAACAAATTTTACTACTTTTCAGCAGGTTTGATTGGCAGAATAACAAATTTTACTACTTTTTAGCAGGTTTGATTGACAGAATAACAAATTTTACTACTTTTTAGCAGGTTTGATTGGCAGAATAACAAATTTTACTACTTTTTAACAGGTTTGATTGGCAGAATAACAAATTTTACTACTTTTTTGCAGGTTTGATTGGCAGAATAACAAATTTTACTACTTTTTAGCAGGTTTGATTGGCAGAATAACAAATTTTACTACTTTTTAGCAGGTTTGATTGGCAGAATAACAAATTTTACTACTTTTTAACAGGTTTGATTGGCTGAATAACAAATTTTACTACTTTTTTGCAGGTTTGATTGGCAGAATAACAAATTTTACTACTTTTTTGCAGGTTTGATTGGCAGAATAACAAATTTTACTACTTTTTTGCAGGTTTGATTGGCAGAATAACAAATTTTACTACTTTTTAGCAGGTTTGATTGGCAGAATAACATATTTTACTACTTTTTTGCAGGTTTGATTGGCAGAATAACAAATTTTACTACTTTTTTGCAGGTTTGATTGGCAGAATAACAAATTTTACTACTTTTCAGCAGGTTTGATTGGCAGAATAACAAATTTTACTACTTTTCAGCAGGTTTGATTGGCAGAATAACAAATTTTACTACTTTTTAGCAGGTTTTAACAAATTTTACTACTTTTCAGCAGGTTTGATTGGCAGAATAACATATTTTACTACTTTTCAGCAGGTTTGATTGGCAGAATAACAAATTTTACTACTTTTTTGCAGGTTTGATTGGCAGAATAACAAATTTTACTACTTTTTTGCAGGTTTGATTGGCAGAATAACAAATTTTAATACTTTTTTGCAGGTTTGATTGGCTGAATAACAAATTTTACTACTTTTTAGCAGGTTTGATTGGCAGAATAACAAATTTTACTACTTTTTAGCAGGTTTGATTGGCAGAATAACAAATTTTACTACTTTTTTGCAGGTTTGATTGGCTGAATAACATATTTTACTACTTTTTGCAGGTTTGATTGGCTGAATAACAAATTTTACTACTTTTTAGCAGGTTTGATTGGCAGAATAACAAATTTTACTACTTTTTAGCAGGTTTGATTGGCAGAATAACAAATTTTACTACTTTTTAGCAGGTTTGATTGGCAGAATAACAAATTTTACTACTTTTTAACAGGTTTGATTGGCAGAATAACAAATTTTACTACTTTTTAACAGGTTTGATTGGCAGAATAACAAATTTTACTACTTTTTTGCAGGTTTGATTGGCAGAATAACAAATTTTACTACTTTTTTGCAGGTTTGATTGGCTGAATAACAAATTTTACTACTTTTTTGCAGGTTTGATTGGCAGAATAACAAATTTTACTACTTTTTTGCAGGTTTGATTGGCAGAATAACATATTTTACTACTTTTTTGCAGGTTTGATTGGCAGAATAACAAATTTTACTACTTTTTTGCAGGTTTGATTGGCAGAATAACAAATTTTACTACTTTTTTGCAGGTTTGATTGGCAGAATAACAAATTTTACTACTTTTTTGCAGGTTTCATTGGCAGAATAACAAATTTTACTACTTTTTAGCAGGTTTGATTGGCAGAATAACAAATTTTACTACTTTTTAGCAGGTTTGATTGGCAGAATAACAAATTTTACTACTTTTTTGCAGGTTTGATTGGCAGAATAACAAATTTTACTACTTTTTTGCAGGTTTCATTGGCAGAATAACAAATTTTACTACTTTTTTGCAGGTTTGATTGGCAGAATAACAAATTTTACTACTTTTTAGCAGGTTTGATTGGCAGAATAACAAATTTTACTACTTTTTAGCAGGTTTGATTGGCAGAATAACAAATTTTACTACTTTTTTGCAGGTTTGATTGGCAGAATAACAAATTTTACTACTTTTTAGCAGGTTTGATTGGCAGAATAACAAATTTTACTACTTTTTAGCAGGTTTGATTGGCAGAATAACAAATTTTACTACTTTTTAGCAGGTTTGATTGGCAGAATAACAAATTTTACTACTTTTTTGCAGGTTTGATTGGCAGAATAACAAATTTTACTACTTTTTTGCAGGTTTGATTGGCAGAATAACAAATTTTACTACTTTTTTGCAGGTTTGATTGGCAGAATAACAAATTTTACTACTTTTTTGCAGGTTTGATTGGCAGAATAACAAATTTTACTACTTTTTTGCAGGTTTGATTGCTGAATAACAAATTTTACTACTTTTTTGCAGGTTTGATTGGCTGAATAACAAATTTTACTACTTTTTTGCAGGTTTGATTGCTGAATAACAAATTTTACTACTTTTTTGCAGGTTTGATTGCTGAATAACAAATTTTACTACTTTTTTGCAGGTTTGATTGGCAGAATAACAAATTTTACTACTTTTTTGCAGGTTTGATTGCTGAATAACAAATTTTACTACTTTTTTGCAGGTTTGATTGGCTGAATAACAAATTTTACTACTTTTTTGCAGGTTTGATTGCTGAATAACAAATTTTACTACTTTTTTGCAGGTTTGATTGCTGAATAACAAATTTTACTACTTTTTTGCAGGTTTGATTGGCAGAATAACAAATTTTACTACTTTTTTGCAGGTTTGATTGCTGAATAACAAATTTTACTACTTTTTTGCAGGTTTGATTGGCTGAATAACAAATTTTACTACTTTTTTGCAGGTTTGATTGGCAGAATAACAAATTTTACTACTTTTTTGCAGGTTTGATTGGCAGAATAACAAATTTTACTACTTTTTTGCAGGTTTGATTGGCAGAATAACAAATTTTACTACTTTTTTGCAGGTTTGATTGGCAGAATAACAAATTTTACTACTTTTTTGCAGGTTTGATTGGCAGAATAACAAATTTTACTACTTTTTTGCAGGTTTGATTGGCAGAATAACAAATTTTACTACTTTTTTGCAGGTTTGATTGGCAGAATAACAAATTTTACTACTTTTTTGCAGGTTTGATTGCTGAATAACAAATTTTACTACTTTTTTGCAGGTTTGATTGGCTGAATAACAAATTTTACTACTTTTTTGCAGGTTTGATTGGCAGAATAACAAATTTTACTACTTTTTTGCAGGTTTGATTGGCAGAATAACAAATTTTACTACTTTTTAGCAGGTTTGATTGGCAGAATAACAAATTTTACTACTTTTTTGCAGGTTTGATTGGCAGAATAACAAATTTTACTACTTTTTTGCAGGTTTCATTGGCAGAATAACAAATTTTACTACTTTTTTGCAGGTTTGATTGGCAGAATAACAAATTTTACTACTTTTTTGCAGGTTTCATTGGCAGAATAACAAATTTTACTACTTTTTTGCAGGTTTGATTGGCAGAATAACAAATTTTACTACTTTTTTGCAGGTTTGATTGCTGAATAACAAATTTTACTACTTTTTTGCAGGTTTCATTGGCAGAATAACAAATTTTACTACTTTTTTGCAGGTTTCATTGGCAGAATAACAAATTTTACTACTTTTTTGCAGGTTTGATTGGCAGAATAACAAATTTTACTACTTTTTTGCAGGTTTGATTGCTGAATAACAAATTTTACTACTTTTTTGCAGGTTTCATTGGCAGAATAACAAATTTTACTACTTTTTTGCAGGTTTCATTGGCAGAATAACAAATTTTACTACTTTTTTGCAGGTTTCATTGGCAGAATAACAAATTTTACTACTTTTTTGCAGGTTTGATTGCTGAATAACAAATTTTACTACTTTTTTGCAGGTTTCATTGGCAGAATAACAAATTTTACTACTTTTTTGCAGGTTTCATTGGCAGAATAACAAATTTTACTACTTTTTTGCAGGTTTGATTGGCAGAATAACAAATTTTACTACTTTTTTGCAGGTTTGATTGCTGAATAACAAATTTTACTACTTTTTTGCAGGTTTCATTGGCAGAATAACAAATTTTACTACTTTTTTGCAGGTTTGATTGGCAGAATAACAAATTTTACTACTTTTTTGCAGGTTTGATTGGCAGAATAACAAATTTTACTACTTTTTTGCAGGTTTCATTGGCAGAATAACAAATTTTACTACTTTTTTGCAGGTTTCATTGGCAGAATAACAAATTTTACTACTTTTTTGCAGGTTTCATTGGCAGAATAACAAATTTTACTACTTTTTTGCAGGTTTCATTGGCAGAATAACAAATTTTACTACTTTTTTGCAGGTTTCATTGGCAGAATAACAAATTTTACTACTTTTTTGCAGGTTTGATTGGCAGAATAACAAATTTTACTACTTTTTTGCAGGTTTGATTGCTGAATAACAAATTTTACTACTTTTTTGCAGGTTTCATTGGCAGAATAACAAATTTTACTACTTTTTTGCAGGTTTGATTGGCAGAATAACAAATTTTACTACTTTTTTGCAGGTTTGATTGGCAGAATAACAAATTTTACTACTTTTTTGCAGGTTTCATTGGCAGAATAACAAATTTTACTACTTTTTTGCAGGTTTCATTGGCAGAATAACAAATTTTACTACTTTTTAGCAGGTTTGATTGGCAGAATAACAAATTTTACTACTTTTTTGCAGGTTTGATTGGCAGAATAACAAATTTTACTACTTTTTTGCAGGTTTCATTGGCAGAATAACAAATTTTACTACTTTTTTGCAGGTTTGATTGGCAGAATAACAAATTTTACTACTTTTTTGCAGGTTTGATTGCTGAATAACAAATTTTACTACTTTTTTGCAGGTTTGATTGGCTGAATAACAAATTTTACTACTTTTTTGCAGGTTTGATTGGCAGAATAACAAATTTTACTACTTTTTTGCAGGTTTGATTGGCAGAATAACAAATTTTACTACTTTTTAGCAGGTTTGATTGGCAGAATAACAAATTTTACTACTTTTTTGCAGGTTTGATTGGCAGAATAACAAATTTTACTACTTTTTTGCAGGTTTGATTGGCAGAATAACAAATTTTACTACTTTTTAGCAGGTTTGATTGGCAGAATAACAAATTTTACTACTTTTTTGCAGGTTTGATTGGCAGAATAACAAATTTTACTACTTTTTTGCAGGTTTGATTGGCAGAATAACAAATTTTACTACTTTTCAGCAGGTTTGATTGGCAGAATAACAAATTTTACTACTTTTTTGCAGGTTTGATTGGCAGAATAACAAATTTTACTACTTTTTTGCAGGTTTGATTGGCAGAATAACAAATTTTACTACTTTTTAGCAGGTTTGATTGGCAGAATAACAAATTTTACTACTTTTTTGCAGGTTTGATTGGCAGAATAACAAATTTTACTACTTTTTTGCAGGTTTGATTGGCAGAATAACAAATTTTACTACTTTTTAGCAGGTTTGATTGGCAGAATAACAAATTTTACTACTTTTTTGCAGGTTTGATTGGCAGAATAACAAATTTTACTACTTTTTTGCAGGTTTGATTGGCAGAATAACAAATTTTACTACTTTTCAGCAGGTTTGATTGGCAGAATAACAAATTTTACTACTTTTCAGCAGGTTTGATTGGCAGAATAACAAATTTTACTACTTTTCAGCAGGTTTGATTGGCAGAATAACAAATTTTACTACTTTTCAGCAGGTTTGATTGGCAGAATAACAAATTTTACTACTTTTTAGCAGGTTTTAACAAATTTTACTACTTTTCAGCAGGTTTGATTGGCAGAATAACAAATTTTACTACTTTTTAGCAGGTTTGATTGGCAGAATAACAAATTTTACTACTTTTTTGCTGGTTTGATTGGCAGAATAACACATTTTACTACTTTTTAGCAGGTTTGATTGGCAGAATAAAAAAATTTAATACTTTTTGGCAGAATAACAAATTTTACTACTTTTTTGCAGGTTTGATTGGCTGAATAACATATTTTACTACTTTTTAGCAGGTTTGATTGGCAGAATAACAAATTTTACTACTTTTTTGCAGGTTTGATTGGCTGAATAACATATTTTACTACTTTTTGCAGGTTTGATTGGCTGAATAACAAATTTTACTACTTTTCAGCAGGTTTGATTGGCAGAATAACAAATTTTACTACTTTTTAGCAGGTTTGATTGACAGAATAACAAATTTTACTACTTTTTAGCAGGTTTGATTGGCAGAATAACAAATTTTACTACTTTTTAACAGGTTTGATTGGCAGAATAACAAATTTTACTACTTTTTTGCAGGTTTGATTGGCAGAATAACAAATTTTACTACTTTTTAGCAGGTTTGATTGGCAGAATAACAAATTTTACTACTTTTTAGCAGGTTTGATTGGCAGAATAACAAATTTTACTACTTTTTAGCAGGTTTGATTGGCTGAATAACAAATTTTACTACTTTTTTGCAGGTTTGATTGGCAGAATAACAAATTTTACTACTTTTTTGCAGGTTTGATTGGCAGAATAACATATTTTACTACTTTTTTGCAGGTTTGATTGGCAGAATAACAAATTTTACTACTTTTTTGCAGGTTTGATTGGCAGAATAACAAATTTTACTACTTTTCAGCAGGTTTGATTGGCAGAATAACAAATTTTACTACTTTTCAGCAGGTTTGATTGGCAGAATAACAAATTTTACTACTTTTTAGCAGGTTTTAACAAATTTTACTACTTTTCAGCAGGTTTGATTGGCAGAATAACAAATTTTACTACTTTTTAGCAGGTTTGATTGGCAGAATAACAAATTTTACTACTTTTTTGCAGGTTTGATTGGCAGAATAACAAATTTTAATACTTTTTTGCAGGTTTGATTGGCTGAATAACAAATTTTACTACTTTTTAGCAGGTTTGATTGGCAGAATAACAAATTTTACTACTTTTTAGCAGGTTTGATTGGCAGAATAACAAATTTTACTACTTTTTTGCAGGTTTGATTGGCTGAATAACATATTTTACTACTTTTTGCAGGTTTGATTGGCTGAATAACAAATTTTACTACTTTTTAGCAGGTTTGATTGGCAGAATAACAAATTTTACTACTTTTTAGCAGGTTTGATTGGCAGAATAACAAATTTTACTACTTTTTAGCAGGTTTGATTGGCAGAATAACAAATTTTACTACTTTTTAACAGGTTTGATTGGCAGAATAACAAATTTTACTACTTTTTAACAGGTTTGATTGGCAGAATAACAAATTTTACTACTTTTTTGCAGGTTTGATTGGCAGAATAACAAATTTTACTACTTTTTAGCAGGTTTGATTGGCTGAATAACAAATTTTACTACTTTTTTGCAGGTTTGATTGGCAGAATAACAAATTTTACTACTTTTTTGCAGGTTTGATTGGCAGAATAACATATTTTACTACTTTTTTGCAGGTTTGATTGGCAGAATAACAAATTTTACTACTTTTTTGCAGGTTTGATTGGCAGAATAACAAATTTTACTACTTTTTTGCAGGTTTGATTGGCAGAATAACAAATTTTACTACTTTTTTGCAGGTTTCATTGGCAGAATAACAAATTTTACTACTTTTTAGCAGGTTTGATTGGCAGAATAACAAATTTTACTACTTTTTAGCAGGTTTGATTGGCAGAATAACAAATTTTACTACTTTTTAGCAGGTTTGATTGGCAGAATAACAAATTTTACTACTTTTTAGCAGGTTTGATTGGCAGAATAACAAATTTTACTACTTTTTTGCAGGTTTGATTGGCAGAATAACAAATTTTACTACTTTTTTGCAGGTTTGATTGGCAGAATAACAAATTTTACTACTTTTTTGCAGGTTTGATTGCTGAATAACAAATTTTACTACTTTTTTGCAGGTTTGATTGGCTGAATAACAAATTTTACTACTTTTTTGCAGGTTTGATTGGCAGAATAACAAATTTTACTACTTTTTTGCAGGTTTGATTGGCAGAATAACAAATTTTACTACTTTTTAGCAGGTTTGATTGGCAGAATAACAAATTTTACTACTTTTTTGCAGGTTTGATTGGCAGAATAACAAATTTTACTACTTTTTTGCAGGTTTCATTGGCAGAATAACAAATTTTACTACTTTTTAGCAGGTTTTAACAAATTTTACTACTTTTCAGCAGGTTTGATTGGCAGAATAACAAATTTTACTACTTTTTAGCAGGTTTGATTGGCAGAATAACAAATTTTACTACTTTTTTGCAGGTTTGATTGGCAGAATAACACATTTTACTACTTTTTAACAGGTTTGATTGCTGAATAACAAATTTTACTACTTTTTTGCAGGTTTGATTGGCAGAATAACACATTTTACTACTTTTTAGCAGGTTTGATTGGCAGAATAAAAAAATTTAATACTTTTTGGCAGAATAACAAATTTTACTACTTTTTTGCAGGTTTGATTGGCTGAATAACATATTTTACTACTTTTTAGCAGGTTTGATTGGCAGAATAACAAATTTTACTACTTTTTTGCAGGTTTGATTGGCTGAATAACATATTTTACTACTTTTTGCAGGTTTGATTGGCTGAATAACAAATTTTACTACTTTTCAGCAGGTTTGATTGGCAGAATAACAAATTTTACTACTTTTTAGCAGGTTTGATTGACAGAATAACAAATTTTACTACTTTTTAGCAGGTTTGATTGGCAGAATAACAAATTTTACTACTTTTTAACAGGTTTGATTGGCAGAATAACAAATTTTACTACTTTTTTGCAGGTTTGATTGGCAGAATAACAAATTTTACTACTTTTTAGCAGGTTTGATTGGCAGAATAACAAATTTTACTACTTTTTAGCAGGTTTGATTGGCAGAATAACAAATTTTACTACTTTTTAGCAGGTTTGATTGGCTGAATAACAAATTTTACTACTTTTTTGCAGGTTTGATTGGCAGAATAACAAATTTTACTACTTTTTTGCAGGTTTGATTGGCAGAATAACATATTTTACTACTTTTTTGCAGGTTTGATTGGCAGAATAACAAATTTTACTACTTTTTTGCAGGTTTGATTGGCAGAATAACAAATTTTACTACTTTTCAGCAGGTTTGATTGGCAGAATAACAAATTTTACTACTTTTCAGCAGGTTTGATTGGCAGAATAACAAATTTTACTACTTTTTAGCAGGTTTTAACAAATTTTACTACTTTTCAGCAGGTTTGATTGGCAGAATAACAAATTTTACTACTTTTTAGCAGGTTTGATTGGCAGAATAACAAATTTTACTACTTTTTTGCAGGTTTGATTGGCAGAATAACAAATTTTAATACTTTTTTGCAGGTTTGATTGGCTGAATAACAAATTTTACTACTTTTTAGCAGGTTTGATTGGCAGAATAACAAATTTTACTACTTTTTAGCAGGTTTGATTGGCAGAATAACAAATTTTACTACTTTTTTGCAGGTTTGATTGGCTGAATAACATATTTTACTACTTTTTGCAGGTTTGATTGGCTGAATAACAAATTTTACTACTTTTTAGCAGGTTTGATTGGCAGAATAACAAATTTTACTACTTTTTAGCAGGTTTGATTGGCAGAATAACAAATTTTACTACTTTTTAGCAGGTTTGATTGGCAGAATAACAAATTTTACTACTTTTTAACAGGTTTGATTGGCAGAATAACAAATTTTACTACTTTTTTGCAGGTTTGATTGGCAGAATAACAAATTTTACTACTTTTTAACAGGTTTGATTGGCAGAATAACAAATTTTACTACTTTTTTGCAGGTTTGATTGGCAGAATAACAAATTTTACTACTTTTTAGCAGGTTTGATTGGCTGAATAACAAATTTTACTACTTTTTTGCAGGTTTGATTGGCAGAATAACAAATTTTACTACTTTTTTGCAGGTTTGATTGGCAGAATAACATATTTTACTACTTTTTTGCAGGTTTGATTGGCAGAATAACAAATTTTACTACTTTTTTGCAGGTTTGATTGGCAGAATAACAAATTTTACTACTTTTTTGCAGGTTTGATTGGCAGAATAACAAATTTTACTACTTTTTTGCAGGTTTCATTGGCAGAATAACAAATTTTACTACTTTTTAGCAGGTTTGATTGGCAGAATAACAAATTTTACTACTTTTTAGCAGGTTTGATTGGCAGAATAACAAATTTTACTACTTTTTTGCAGGTTTGATTGGCAGAATAACAAATTTTACTACTTTTTTGCAGGTTTCATTGGCAGAATAACAAATTTTACTACTTTTTTGCAGGTTTGATTGGCAGAATAACAAATTTTACTACTTTTTAGCAGGTTTGATTGGCAGAATAACAAATTTTACTACTTTTTAGCAGGTTTGATTGGCAGAATAACAAATTTTACTACTTTTTTGCAGGTTTCATTGGCAGAATAACAAATTTTACTACTTTTTTGCAGGTTTGATTGGCAGAATAACAAATTTTACTACTTTTTAGCAGGTTTGATTGGCAGAATAACAAATTTTACTACTTTTTTGCAGGTTTGATTGGCAGAATAACAAATTTTACTACTTTTTTGCAGGTTTGATTGGCAGAATAACAAATTTTACTACTTTTTTGCAGGTTTGATTGCTGAATAACAAATTTTACTACTTTTTTGCAGGTTTGATTGGCTGAATAACAAATTTTACTACTTTTTTGCAGGTTTGATTGGCAGAATAACAAATTTTACTACTTTTTTGCAGGTTTGATTGGCAGAATAACAAATTTTACTACTTTTTAGCAGGTTTGATTGGCAGAATAACAAATTTTACTACTTTTTTGCAGGTTTGATTGGCAGAATAACAAATTTTACTACTTTTTTGCAGGTTTCATTGGCAGAATAACAAATTTTACTACTTTTTAGCAGGTTTTAACAAATTTTACTACTTTTCAGCAGGTTTGATTGGCAGAATAACAAATTTTACTACTTTTTAGCAGGTTTGATTGGCAGAATAACAAATTTTACTACTTTTTTGCAGGTTTGATTGGCAGAATAACACATTTTACTACTTTTTAACAGGTTTGATTGGCAGAATAAAAAAATTTAATACTTTTTGGCAGAATAACAAATTTTACTACTTTTTTGCAGGTTTGATTGGCAGAATAACATATTTTACTACTTTTTTGCAGGTTTGATTGGCTGAATAACATATTTTACTACTTTTTGCAGGTTTGATTGGCTGAATAACAAATTTTACTACTTTTCAGCAGGTTTGATTGGCAGAATAACAAATTTTACTACTTTTTAGCAGGTTTGATTGACAGAATAACAAATTTTACTACTTTTTAGCAGGTTTGATTGGCAGAATAACAAATTTTACTACTTTTTAACAGGTTTGATTGGCAGAATAACAAATTTTACTACTTTTTTGCAGGTTTGATTGGCAGAATAACAAATTTTACTACTTTTTAGCAGGTTTGATTGGCAGAATAACAAATTTTACTACTTTTTAGCAGGTTTGATTGGCAGAATAACAAATTTTACTACTTTTTAGCAGGTTTGATTGGCTGAATAACAAATTTTACTACTTTTTTGCAGGTTTGATTGGCAGAATAACAAATTTTACTACTTTTTTGCAGGTTTGATTGGCAGAATAACATATTTTACTACTTTTTTGCAGGTTTGATTGGCAGAATAACAAATTTTACTACTTTTTTGCAGGTTTGATTGGCAGAATAACAAATTTTACTACTTTTCAGCAGGTTTGATTGGCAGAATAACAAATTTTACTACTTTTCAGCAGGTTTGATTGGCAGAATAACAAATTTTACTACTTTTTAGCAGGTTTGATTGGCAGAATAACAAATTTTACTACTTTTTTGCAGGTTTGATTGGCAGAATAACAAATTTTAATACTTTTTTGCAGGTTTGATTGGCTGAATAACAAATTTTACTACTTTTTAGCAGGTTTGATTGGCAGAATAACAAATTTTACTACTTTTTAGCAGGTTTGATTGGCAGAATAACAAATTTTACTACTTTTTTGCAGGTTTGATTGGCTGAATAACATATTTTACTACTTTTTGCAGGTTTGATTGGCTGAATAACAAATTTTACTACTTTTTAGCAGGTTTGATTGGCAGAATAACAAATTTTACTACTTTTTAGCAGGTTTGATTGGCAGAATAACAAATTTTACTACTTTTTAGCAGGTTTGATTGGCAGAATAACAAATTTTACTACTTTTTAACAGGTTTGATTGGCAGAATAACAAATTTTACTGCTTTTTAACAGGTTTGATTGGCAGAATAACAAATTTTACTACTTTTTTGCAGGTTTGATTGGCAGAATAACAAATTTTACTACTTTTTAGCAGGTTTGATTGGCTGAATAACAAATTTTACTACTTTTTTGCAGGTTTGATTGGCAGAATAACAAATTTTACTACTTTTTTGCAGGTTTGATTGGCAGAATAACATATTTTACTACTTTTTTGCAGGTTTGATTGGCAGAATAACAAATTTTACTACTTTTTTGCAGGTTTGATTGGCAGAATAACAAATTTTACTACTTTTTTGCAGGTTTGATTGGCAGAATAACAAATTTTACTACTTTTTTGCAGGTTTCATTGGCAGAATAACAAATTTTACTACTTTTTAGCAGGTTTGATTGGCAGAATAACAAATTTTACTACTTTTTAGCAGGTTTGATTGGCAGAATAACAAATTTTACTACTTTTTTGCAGGTTTGATTGGCAGAATAACAAATTTTACTACTTTTTTGCAGGTTTCATTGGCAGAATAACAAATTTTACTACTTTTTTGCAGGTTTGATTGGCAGAATAACAAATTTTACTACTTTTTAGCAGGTTTGATTGGCAGAATAACAAATTTTACTACTTTTTAGCAGGTTTGATTGGCAGAATAACAAATTTTACTACTTTTTAGCAGGTTTGATTGGCAGAATAACAAATTTTACTACTTTTTAGCAGGTTTGATTGGCAGAATAACAAATTTTACTACTTTTTTGCAGGTTTGATTGGCAGAATAACAAATTTTACTACTTTTCAGCAGGTTTGATTGGCAGAATAACAAATTTTACTACTTTTCAGCAGGTTTTAACAAATTTTACTACTTTTCAGCAGGTTTGATTGGCAGAATAACAAATTTTACTACTTTTTAGCAGGTTTGATTGGCAGAATAACAAATTTTACTACTTTTTTGCAGGTTTGATTGGCAGAATAACAAATTTTACTACTTTTTTGCAGGTTTCATTGGCAGAATAACAAATTTTACTACTTTTTTGCAGGTTTGATTGGCAGAATAACAAATTTTACTACTTTTTAGCAGGTTTGATTGGCAGAATAACAAATTTTACTACTTTTTAGCAGGTTTGATTGGCAGAATAACAAATTTTACTACTTTTTAGCAGGTTTGATTGGCAGAATAACAAATTTTACTACTTTTTAGCAGGTTTGATTGGCAGAATAACAAATTTTACTACTTTTTTGCAGGTTTGATTGGCAGAATAACAAATTTTACTACTTTTCAGCAGGTTTGATTGGCAGAATAACAAATTTTACTACTTTTTAGCAGGTTTTAACAAATTTTACTACTTTTCAGCAGGTTTGATTGGCAGAATAACAAATTTTACTACTTTTTAGCAGGTTTGATTGGCAGAATAACAAATTTTACTACTTTTTTGCAGGTTTGATTGGCAGAATAACAAATTTTAATACTTTTTTGCAGGTTTGATTGGCTGAATAACAAATTTTACTACTTTTTAGCAGGTTTGATTGGCAGAATAACAAATTTTACTACTTTTTAGCAGGTTTGATTGGCAGAATAACAAATTTTACTACTTTTTAGCAGGTTTGATTGGCAGAATAACAAATTTTACTACTTTTTTGCAGGTTTGATTGGCTGAATAACATATTTTACTACTTTTTGCAGGTTTGATTGGCTGAATAACAAATTTTACTACTTTTTAGCAGGTTTGATTGGCAGAATAACAAATTTTACTACTTTTTAGCAGGTTTGATTGGCAGAATAACAAATTTTACTACTTTTTAGCAGGTTTGATTGGCAGAATAACAAATTTTACTACTTTTTAACAGGTTTGATTGGCAGAATAACAAATTTTACTACTTTTTAACAGGTTTGATTGGCAGAATAACAAATTTTACTACTTTTTTGCAGGTTTGATTGGCAGAATAACAAATTTTACTACTTTTTAGCAGGTTTGATTGGCTGAATAACAAATTTTACTACTTTTTTGCAGGTTTGATTGGCAGAATAACATATTTTACTACTTTTTTGCAGGTTTGATTGGCAGAATAACAAATTTTACTACTTTTTTGCAGGTTTGATTGGCAGAATAACAAATTTTACTACTTTTTTGCAGGTTTGATTGGCAGAATAACAAATTTTACTACTTTTTTGCAGGTTTCATTGGCAGAATAACAAATTTTACTACTTTTTAGCAGGTTTGATTGGCAGAATAACAAATTTTACTACTTTTTAGCAGGTTTGATTGGCAGAATAACAAATTTTACTACTTTTTTGCAGGTTTGATTGGCAGAATAACAAATTTTACTACTTTTTTGCAGGTTTCATTGGCAGAATAACAAATTTTACTACTTTTTTGCAGGTTTGATTGGCAGAATAACAAATTTTACTACTTTTTAGCAGGTTTGATTGGCAGAATAACAAATTTTACTACTTTTTAGCAGGTTTGATTGGCAGAATAACAAATTTTACTACTTTTTAGCAGGTTTGATTGGCAGAATAACAAATTTTACTACTTTTTAGCAGGTTTGATTGGCAGAATAACAAATTTTACTACTTTTTTGCAGGTTTGATTGGCAGAATAACAAATTTTACTACTTTTTTGCAGGTTTGATTGGCAGAATAACAAATTTTACTACTTTTTTGCAGGTTTGATTGGCAGAATAACAAATTTTACTACTTTTTTGCAGGTTTCATTGGCAGAATAACAAATTTTACTACTTTTTTGCAGGTTTGATTGGCAGAATAACAAATTTTACTACTTTTTAGCAGGTTTGATTGGCAGAATAACAAATTTTACTACTTTTTAGCAGGTTTGATTGGCAGAATAACAAATTTTACTACTTTTTAGCAGGTTTGATTGGCAGAATAACAAATTTTACTACTTTTTAGCAGGTTTGATTGGCAGAATAACAAATTTTACTACTTTTTTGCAGGTTTGATTGGCAGAATAACAAATTTTACTACTTTTCAGCAGGTTTGATTGGCAGAATAACAAATTTTACTACTTTTTAGCAGGTTTTAACAAATTTTACTACTTTTCAGCAGGTTTGATTGGCAGAATAACAAATTTTACTACTTTTTAGCAGGTTTGATTGGCAGAATAACAAATTTTACTACTTTTTTGCAGGTTTGATTGGCAGAATAACAAATTTTAATACTTTTTTGCAGGTTTGATTGGCTGAATAACAAATTTTACTACTTTTTAGCAGGTTTGATTGGCAGAATAACAAATTTTACTACTTTTTAGCAGGTTTGATTGGCAGAATAACAAATTTTACTACTTTTTAGCAGGTTTGATTGGCAGAATAACAAATTTTACTACTTTTTTGCAGGTTTGATTGGCTGAATAACATATTTTACTACTTTTTGCAGGTTTGATTGGCTGAATAACAAATTTTACTACTTTTTAGCAGGTTTGATTGGCAGAATAACAAATTTTACTACTTTTTAGCAGGTTTGATTGGCAGAATAACAAATTTTACTACTTTTTAGCAGGTTTGATTGGCAGAATAACAAATTTTACTACTTTTTAACAGGTTTGATTGGCAGAATAACAAATTTTACTACTTTTTAACAGGTTTGATTGGCAGAATAACAAATTTTACTACTTTTTTGCAGGTTTGATTGGCAGAATAACAAATTTTACTACTTTTTAGCAGGTTTGATTGGCTGAATAACAAATTTTACTACTTTTTTGCAGGTTTGATTGGCAGAATAACATATTTTACTACTTTTTTGCAGGTTTGATTGGCAGAATAACAAATTTTACTACTTTTTTGCAGGTTTGATTGGCAGAATAACAAATTTTACTACTTTTTTGCAGGTTTGATTGGCAGAATAACAAATTTTACTACTTTTTTGCAGGTTTCATTGGCAGAATAACAAATTTTACTACTTTTTAGCAGGTTTGATTGGCAGAATAACAAATTTTACTACTTTTTAGCAGGTTTGATTGGCAGAATAACAAATTTTACTACTTTTTTGCAGGTTTGATTGGCAGAATAACAAATTTTACTACTTTTTTGCAGGTTTCATTGGCAGAATAACAAATTTTACTACTTTTTTGCAGGTTTGATTGGCAGAATAACAAATTTTACTACTTTTTAGCAGGTTTGATTGGCAGAATAACAAATTTTACTACTTTTTAGCAGGTTTGATTGGCAGAATAACAAATTTTACTACTTTTTAGCAGGTTTGATTGGCAGAATAACAAATTTTACTACTTTTTAGCAGGTTTGATTGGCAGAATAACAAATTTTACTACTTTTTTGCAGGTTTGATTGGCAGAATAACAAATTTTACTACTTTTTTGCAGGTTTGATTGGCAGAATAACAAATTTTACTACTTTTTTGCAGGTTTGATTGCTGAATAACAAATTTTACTACTTTTTTGCAGGTTTGATTGGCTGAATAACAAATTTTACTACTTTTTAGCAGGTTTGATTGGCAGAATAACAAATTTTACTACTTTTTAGCAGGTTTGATTGGCAGAATAACAAATTTTACTACTTTTTAGCAGGTTTGATTGGCAGAATAACAAATTTTACTACTTTTTTGCAGGTTTGATTGGCAGAATAACAAATTTTACTACTTTTTTGCAGGTTTCATTGGCAGAATAACAAATTTTACTACTTTTTTGCAGGTTTGATTGGCAGAATAACAAATTTTACTACTTTTTAGCAGGTTTGATTGGCAGAATAACAAATTTTACTACTTTTTTGCAGGTTTGATTGGCAGAATAACAAATTTTACTACTTTTTTGCAGGTTTGATTGGCAGAATAACAAATTTTACTACTTTTCAGCAGGTTTGATTGGCAGAATAACAAATTTTACTACTTTTCAGCAGGTTTGATTGGCAGAATAACAAATTTTACTACTTTTCAGCAGGTTTGATTGGCAGAATAGCAAATTTTACTACTTTTCAGCAGGTTTGATTGGCAGAATAACAAATTTTACTACTTTTTAGCAGGTTTTAACAAATTTTACTACTTTTCAGCAGGTTTGATTGGCAGAATAACAAATTTTACTACTTTTTAGCAGGTTTGATTGGCAGAATAACAAATTTTACTACTTTTTTGCAGGTTTGATTGGCAGAATAACACATTTTACTACTTTTTAACAGGTTTGATTGGCAGAATAACAAATTTTACTACTTTTTTGCAGGTTTGATTGGCAGAATAACACATTTTACTACTTTTTAGCAGGTTTGATTGGCAGAATAAAAAAATTTAATACTTTTTGGCAGAATAACAAATTTTACTACTTTTTTGCAGGCTTGATTGGCTGAATAACATATTTTACTACTTTTTAGCAGGTTTGATTGGCAGAATAACAAATTTTACTACTTTTTTGCAGGTTTGATTGGCTGAATAACATATTTTACTACTTTTTGCAGGTTTGATTGGCTGAATAACAAATTTTACTACTTTTCAGCAGGTTTGATTGGCAGAATAACAAATTTTACTACTTTTTAGCAGGTTTGATTGACAGAATAACAAATTTTACTACTTTTTAGCAGGTTTGATTGGCAGAATAACAAATTTTACTACTTTTTAACAGGTTTGATTGGCAGAATAACAAATTTTACTACTTTTTTGCAGGTTTGATTGGCAGAATAACAAATTTTACTACTTTTTAGCAGGTTTGATTGGCAGAATAACAAATTTTACTACTTTTTAGCAGGTTTGATTGGCAGAATAACAAATTTTACTACTTTTTAGCAGGTTTGATTGGCAGAATAACAAATTTTACTACTTTTTTGCAGGTTTGATTGGCAGAATAACAAATTTTACTACTTTTTTGCAGGTTTGATTGGCAGAATAACATATTTTACTACTTTTTTGCAGGTTTGATTGGCAGAATAACAAATTTTACTACTTTTTTGCAGGTTTGATTGGCAGAATAACAAATTTTACTACTTTTCAGCAGGTTTGATTGGCAGAATAACAAATTTTACTACTTTTCAGCAGGTTTGATTGGCAGAATAACAAATTTTACTACTTTTTAGCAGGTTTTAACAAATTTTACTACTTTTCAGCAGGTTTGATTGGCAGAATAACAAATTTTACTACTTTTTAGCAGGTTTGATTGGCAGAATAACAAATTTTACTACTTTTTTGCAGGTTTGATTGGCTGAATAACAAATTTTACTACTTTTTAGCAGGTTTGATTGGCAGAATAACAAATTTTACTACTTTTTAGCAGGTTTGATTGGCAGAATAACAAATTTTACTACTTTTTTGCAGGTTTGATTGGCAGAATAACAAATTTTACTACTTTTTTGCAGGTTTGATTGGCAGAATAACATATTTTACTACTTTTTTGCAGGTTTGATTGGCAGAATAACAAATTTTACTACTTTTTTGCAGGTTTGATTGGCAGAATAACAAATTTTACTACTTTTCAGCAGGTTTGATTGGCAGAATAACAAATTTTACTACTTTTCAGCAGGTTTGATTGGCAGAATAACAAATTTTACTACTTTTTAGCAGGTTTTAACAAATTTTACTACTTTTCAGCAGGTTTGATTGGCAGAATAACAAATTTTACTACTTTTTAGCAGGTTTGATTGGCAGAATAACAAATTTTACTACTTTTTTGCAGGTTTGATTGGCTGAATAACAAATTTTACTACTTTTTAGCAGGTTTGATTGGCAGAATAACAAATTTTACTACTTTTTTGCAGGTTTGATTGGCTGAATAACAAATTTTACTACTTTTTAGCAGGTTTGATTGGCTGAATAACAAATTTTACTACTTTTCAGCAGGTTTTATTGGCAGAATAACAAATTTTACTACTTTTTAGCAGGTTTGATTGGCAGAATAACAAATTTTACTACTTTTTTGCAGGTTTGATTGGCAGAATAACAAATTTTACTACTTTTTTGCAGGTTTGATTGGCAGAATAACAAATTTTACTACTTTTCAGCAGGTTTTATTGGCAGAATAACAAATTTTACTACTTTTTAGCAGGTTTGATTGGCAGAATAACAAATTTTACTACTTTTTTGCAGGTTTGATTGGCAGAATAACAAATTTTACTACTTTTTTGCAGGTTTGATTGGCAGAATAACAAATTTTACTACTTTTTTGCAGGTTTTATTGGCAGAATAACAAATTTTACTACTTTTTTGCAGGTTTGATTGGCAGAATAACAAATTTTACTACTTTTTAGCAGGTTTGATTGGCAGAATAACAAATTTTACTACTTTTTTGCAGGTTTGATTGGCAGAATTACAAATTTTACTACTTTTTAGCAGGTTTGATTGGCAGAATAACAAATTTTACTACTTTTTTGCAGGTTTGATTGGCTGAATAACAAATTTTACTACTTTTTAGCAGGTTTGATTGGCAGAATAACAAATTTTACTACTTTTTAGCAGGTTTGATTGGCAGAATAACAAATTTTACTACTTTTTTGCAGGTTTGATTGGCAGAATAACAAATTTTACTACTTTTTTGCAGGTTTTATTGGCAGAATAACAAATTTTACTACTTTTTTGCAGGTTTGATTGGCAGAATAACAAATTTTACTACTTTTTAGCAGGTTTGATTGGCAGAATAACAAATTTTACTACTTTT
This sequence comes from Bathymodiolus brooksi, assembly GCA_963680875.1. NCBI lineage: Eukaryota > Metazoa > Mollusca > Bivalvia > Mytilida > Modiolidae > Bathymodiolus > Bathymodiolus brooksi. Next base: position 49,536,232 of record OY804575.1, on the reverse strand, counting down.
TTGCAGGTTTGATTGGCAGAATAACAAATTTTACTACTTTTTTGCAGGTTTGATTGGCTGAATAACAAATTTTACTACTTATTAGCAGGTTTGATTGGCTGAATAACAAATTTTACTACTTTTCAGCAGGTTTGATTGGCAGAATAACAAATTTTACTACTTTTTAGCAGGTTTGATTGGCAGAATAACAAATTTTACTACTTTTCAGCAGGTTTGATTGGCAGAATAACAAATTTTACTACTTTTTAGCAGGTTTGATTGGCAGAATAACAAATTTTACTACTTTTTTGCAGGTTTGATTGGCTGAATAACAAATTTTACTACTTTTTAGCAGGTTTGATTGGCAGAATAACAAATTTTACTACTTTTTTGCAGGTTTGATTGGCTGAATAACAAATTTTACTACTTTTTAGCAGGTTTGATTGGCTGAATAACAAATTTTACTACTTTTCAGCAGGTTTTATTGGCAGAATAACAAATTTTACTACTTTTTAGCAGGTTTGATTGGCAGAATAACAAATTTTACTACTTTTTTGCAGGTTTGATTGGCAGAATAACAAATTTTACTACTTTTTTGCAGGTTTGATTGGCAGAATAACAAATTTTACTACTTTTTAGCAGGTTTGATTGGCAGAATAACAAATTTTACTACTTTTTAGCAGGTTTGATTGGCAGAATAACAAATTTTACTACTTTTTTGCAGGTTTTATTGGCAGAATAACAAATTTTACTACTTTTTTGCAGGTTTGATTGGCAGAATAACAAATTTTACTACTTTTTAGCAGGTTTGATTGGCAGAATAACAAATTTTACTACTTTTTTGCAGGTTTGATTGGCAGAATAACAAATTTTACTACTTTTTTGCAGGTTTTATTGGCAGAATAACAAATTTTACTACTTTTTTGCAGGTTTGATTGGCAGAATAACAAATTTTACTACTTTTTAGCAGGTTTGATTGGCAGAATAACAAATTTTACTACTTTTTTGCAGGTTTGATTGGCAGAATAACAAATTTTACTACTTTTTAGCAGGTTTGATTGGCAGAATAACAAATTTTACTACTTTTCAGCAGGTTTGATTGGCAGAATAACAAATTTTACTACTTTTTTGCAGGTTTGATTGGCAGAATAACATATTTTACTACTTTTTTGCAGGTTTGATTGGCAGAATAACAAATTTTACTACTTTTTTGCAGGTTTGATTGGCAGAATAACAAATTTTACTACTTTTCAGCAGGTTTGATTGGCAGAATAACAAATTTTACTACTTTTCAGCAGGTTTGATTGGCAGAATAACAAATTTTACTACTTTTTAGCAGGTTTTAACAAATTTTACTACTTTTCAGCAGGTTTGATTGGCAGAATAACAAATTTTACTACTTTTTAGCAGGTTTGATTGGCAGAATAACAAATTTTACTACTTTTTTGCAGGTTTGATTGGCTGAATAACAAATTTTACTACTTTTTAGCAGGTTTGATTGGCAGAATAACAAATTTTACTACTTTTTAGCAGGTTTGATTGGCAGAATAACAAATTTTACTACTTTTTTGCAGGTTTGATTGGCAGAATAACAAATTTTACTACTTTTTTGCAGGTTTGATTGGCAGAATAACATATTTTACTACTTTTTTGCAGGTTTGATTGGCAGAATAACAAATTTTACTACTTTTTTGCAGGTTTGATTGGCAGAATAACAAATTTTACTACTTTTCAGCAGGTTTGATTGGCAGAATAACAAATTTTACTACTTTTCAGCAGGTTTGATTGGCAGAATAACAAATTTTACTACTTTTTAGCAGGTTTTAACAAATTTTACTACTTTTCAGCAGGTTTGATTGGCAGAATAACAAATTTTACTACTTTTTAGCAGGTTTGATTGGCAGAATAACAAATTTTACTACTTTTTTGCAGGTTTGATTGGCTGAATAACAAATTTTACTACTTTTTAGCAGGTTTGATTGGCAGAATAACAAATTTTACTACTTTTTTGCAGGTTTGATTGGCTGAATAACAAATTTTACTACTTTTTAGCAGGTTTGATTGGCTGAATAACAAATTTTACTACTTTTCAGCAGGTTTTATTGGCAGAATAACAAATTTTACTACTTTTTAGCAGGTTTGATTGGCAGAATAACAAATTTTACTACTTTTTTGCAGGTTTGATTGGCAGAATAACAAATTTTACTACTTTTTTGCAGGTTTGATTGGCAGAATAACAAATTTTACTACTTTTTAGCAGGTTTGATTGGCAGAATAACAAATTTTACTACTTTTTTGCAGGTTTGATTGGCAGAATAACAAATTTTACTACTTTTTTGCAGGTTTTATTGGCAGAATAACAAATTTTACTACTTTTTTGCAGGTTTGATTGGCAGAATAACAAATTTTACTACTTTTTAGCAGGTTTGATTGGCAGAATAACAAATTTTACTACTTTTCAGCAGGTTTGATTGGCAGAATAACAAATTTTACTACTTTTCAGCAGGTTTGATTGGCAGAATAACAAATTTTACTACTTTTTTGCAGGTTTGATTGGCTGAATAACAAATTTTACTACTTTTTAGCAGGTTTGATTGGCAGAATAACAAATTTTACTACTTTTTAGCAGGTTTGATTGGCAGAATAACAAATTTTACTACTTTTTTGCAGGTTTGATTGGCAGAATAACAAATTTTACTACTTTTTTGCAGGTTTGATTGGCAGAATAACAAATTTTACTACTTTTTTGCAGGTTTTATTGGCAGAATAACAAATTTTACTACTTTTTTGCAGGTTTGATTGGCAGAATAACAAATTTTACTACTTTTTAGCAGGTTTGATTGGCAGAATAACAAATTTTACTACTTTTTAGCAGGTTTGATTGGCAGAATAACAAATTTTACTACTTTTTTGCAGGTTTGATTGGCAGAATAACAAATTTTACTACTTTTTTGCAGGTTTGATTGGCTGAATAACAAATTTTACTACTTATTAGCAGGTTTGATTGGCTGAATAACAAATTTTACTACTTTTCAGCAGGTTTGATTGGCAGAATAACAAATTTTACTACTTTTTAGCAGGTTTGATTGGCAGAATAACAAATTTTACTACTTTTCAGCAGGTTTGATTGGCAGAATAACAAATTTTACTACTTTTTAGCAGGTTTGATTGGCAGAATAACAAATTTTACTACTTTTTTGCAGGTTTGATTGGCTGAATAACAAATTTTACTACTTTTTAGCAGGTTTGATTGGCAGAATAACAAATTTTACTACTTTTTTGCAGGTTTGATTGGCTGAATAACAAATTTTACTACTTTTTAGCAGGTTTGATTGGCTGAATAACAAATTTTACTACTTTTCAGCAGGTTTTATTGGCAGAATAACAAATTTTACTACTTTTTAGCAGGTTTGATTGGCAGAATAACAAATTTTACTACTTTTTTGCAGGTTTGATTGGCAGAATAACAAATTTTACTACTTTTTTGCAGGTTTGATTGGCAGAATAACAAATTTTACTACTTTTTAGCAGGTTTGATTGGCAGAATAACAAATTTTACTACTTTTTTGCAGGTTTGATTGGCAGAATAACAAATTTTACTACTTTTTAGCAGGTTTGATTGGCAGAATAACAAATTTTACTACTTTTTTGCAGGTTTGATTGGCAGAATAACAAATTTTACTACTTTTTTGCAGGTTTGATTGGCAGAATAACATATTTTACTACTTTTTTGCAGGTTTGATTGGCAGAATAACAAATTTTACTACTTTTTTGCAGGTTTGATTGGCAGAATAACAAATTTTACTACTTTTCAGCAGGTTTGATTGGCAGAATAACAAATTTTACTACTTTTCAGCAGGTTTGATTGGCAGAATAACAAATTTTACTACTTTTTAGCAGGTTTTAACAAATTTTACTACTTTTCAGCAGGTTTGATTGGCAGAATAACAAATTTTACTACTTTTTAGCAGGTTTGATTGGCAGAATAACAAATTTTACTACTTTTTTGCAGGTTTTATTGGCAGAATAACAAATTTTACTACTTTTTTGCAGGTTTGATTGGCAGAATAACAAATTTTACTACTTTTTAGCAGGTTTGATTGGCAGAATAACAAATTTTACTACTTTTTTGCAGGTTTGATTGGCAGAATAACAAATTTTACTACTTTTTTGCAGGTTTTATTGGCAGAATAACAAATTTTACTACTTTTTTGCAGGTTTGATTGGCAGAATAACAAATTTTACTACTTTTTAGCAGGTTTGATTGGCAGAATAACAAATTTTACTACTTTTTAGCAGGTTTGATTGGCAGAATAACAAATTTTACTACTTTTTTGCAGGTTTGATTGGCAGAATAACAAATTTTACTACTTTTTTGCAGGTTTGATTGGCAGAATAACAAATTTTACTACTTTTTAGCAGGTTTGATTGGCAGAATAACAAATTTTACTACTTTTTTGCAGGTTTGATTGGCAGAATAACAAATTTTACTACTTTTTAGCAGGTTTGATTGGCAGAATAACAAATTTTACTACTTTTTTGCAGGTTTGATTGGCAGAATAACAAATTTTACTACTTTTTTGCAGGTTTGATTGGCAGAATAACAAATTTTACTACTTTTTTGCAGGTTTTATTGGCAGAATAACAAATTTTACTACTTTTTTGCAGGTTTGATTGGCAGAATAACAAATTTTACTACTTTTTAGCAGGTTTGATTGGCAGAATAACAAATTTTACTACTTTTTTGCAGGTTTGATTGGCAGAATAACAAATTTTACTACTTTTTAGCAGGTTTGATTGGCAGAATAACAAATTTTACTACTTTTCAGCAGGTTTGATTGGCAGAATAACAAATTTTACTACTTTTTTGCAGGTTTGATTGGCAGAATAACATATTTTACTACTTTTTTGCAGGTTTGATTGGCAGAATAACAAATTTTACTACTTTTTTGCAGGTTTTATTGGCAGAATAACAAATTTTACTACTTTTTTGCAGGTTTGATCGGCAGAATAACAAATTTTACTACTTTTTAGCAGGTTTGATTGGCAGAATAACAAATTTTACTACTTTTTTGCAGGTTTGATTGGCAGAATAACAAATTTTACTACTTTTTAGCAGGTTTGATTGGCAGAATAACAAATTTTACTACTTTTTTGCAGGTTTGATTGGCAGAATAACAAATTTTACTACTTTTTAGCAGGTTTGATTGGCAGAATAACAAATTTTACTACTTTTTTGCAGGTTTGATTGGCAGAATAACAAATTTTACTACTTTTTAGCAGGTTTGATTGGCAGAATAACAAATTTTACTACTTTTTAGCAGGTTTGATTGGCAGAATAACAAATTTTACTACTTTTTAGCAGGTTTGATTGGCAGAATAACAAATTTTACTACTTTTTTGCAGGTTTGATTGGCAGAATAACAAATTTTACTACTTTTTTGCAGGTTTGATTGCTGAATAACAAATTTTACTACTTTTTTGCAGGTTTGATTGGCAGAATAACAAATTTTACTACTTTTTTGCAGGTTTGATTGGCAGAATAACAAATTTTACTACTTTTTAGCAGGTTTGATTGGCAGAATAACAAATTTTACTACTTTTTAGCAGGTTTGATTGGCAGAATAACAAATTTTACTACTTTTTAGCAGGTTTGATTGGCAGAATAACAAATTTTACTACTTTTTTGCAGGTTTGATTGGCAGAATAACAAATTTTACTACTTTTTTGCAGGTTTGATTGGCTGAATAACAAATTTTACTACTTTTTAGCAGGTTTGATTGGCAGAATAACAAATTTTACTACTTTTTAGCAGGTTTGATTGGCTGAATAACAAATTTTACTACTTTTTAGCAGGTTTGATTGGCAGAATAACAAATTTTACTACTTTTTAGCAGGTTTGATTGGCTGAATAACAAATTTTACTACTTTTCAGCAGGTTTTATTGGCAGAATAACAAATTTTACTACTTTTTAGCAGGTTTGATTGGCAGAATAACAAATTTTACTACTTTTTTGCAGGTTTGATTGCTGAATAACAAATTTTACTACTTTTCAGCAGGTTTTATTGGCAGAATAACAAATTTTACTACTTTTTAGCAGGTTTGATTGGCAGAATAACAAATTTTACTACTTTTTAGCAGGTTTGATTGGCAGAATAACAAATTTTACTACTTTTTTGCAGGTTTGATTGGCAGAATAACAAATTTTACTACTTTTTTGCAGGTTTGATTGACAGAATAACAAATTTTAAGAAGATAAATGCTAACTCACTGTCTCCACCATCAGATCCTAAAATACGGTTACTAGATGATGTTTATTATCATGGCTATGATCCTTTACAACCACAGGTATAATAAATCAACACTAGTTCTCTTTGTTCTGTGCTGATCAATTGAACAAGATGGACATATTTTGTAGATTTTTTATTTTACACAAATAATTCACACAGTTTGGTTTAATTACAATTACATTACAAATACAATATTTGATTATTATATTATTAAATATACAAATTTTGATTTGTCTTTCCATTTACAAAATAGACCAATATCACCCTCTAAAACCAGCAGCTTCTTCTTTTCTTGCCAATTTATATGTTGTAACAGCCATTTGAAGTGTGTAGATATCTCATAAATTGATGTGATTTATTTTTTGGTTTTTAGACATAACATTAGGGTGGAATATGTAAGTTGATGAACCTCAGTTTATGTGATATCAGTAGCAGAATAGTATAAACTTCTAGAAATTAATGTCATTTTTTTTCTCTGAAGCATAATCATGAGGATATTTTTGTTTATATTGTTTATATATATGTGAATATTTTTGTTTGTTCATATTTTTCTTGAAAATTATATTTAGCCCAAAAAAATACTACAATATGACTTTAGCACAATTTTCATAACCAATGCAACTATTTTTATTTTTTTTTATTGTAATAATACTGTCTAGTACAAAAAATGCAAATTGAAAGGGTTGTTGAATGATCAAACTCGACAAATAATATATACATGTATGATGCAAAAGAATTTCCAACTACTATAGACCAAGAAAGTAGTGTTGCATTTCTATTGACACTCAGTATTTTTGTTCTATATAAAAGCAGTTTGGCTATATATACAGTCAAACCTGTATTACGAGGTCACCATTTAGGTGAGAGAAAAAAAGTGGCCTTATAAGACAGGTGACCTCTTAAAAGAGGTTCAACTTATTTGAAATTTCCTATGACAAGAGAAGAAAAAGGTGACATTTAATACAGGTGACTGCTTAATAGAGGTGACTGAATGGGCAGGTTTGATTGTAAATGGATTGTATACATTAACATGTGTTTTCTTATTACAGATAGGAGATATAAAAGTATCATTTGAGTATGCTGGATTAAGTGGTCAATCAACATTAGGAAGTCCTGAAGTTGTAAGTATAATTACACAATCAGATCACATCTTGGTCAGTTTGTGTATATTTAAAGCTTAAATAGGCAGTTTTTGAACAACAAAATTTCAATTACAATACAAATACTGTATAAGTGGTTTTTTTCGTGGGAGCCAAATTTCGTGATTTTCTTCCAAATTGGGGGAATTTTTTTTAGCAGTATTTAATTTTCATGATCTCAAATTTTAGCGGATTGACTGCTATATTAGAATAACATTTTCTGAATAGTTTGACCAACATTTCAAAATAGGAAATTGAGTAAGAGTTTTTTGTATGCGATCAGCAGTATTTTAGAATTATATACATATTCATTAATAGAAAATTGTGTAAGGACATTTAATATAATTTTAATATACATGTATTATTACAAAACATTTACAAAAATTAAAAACAGATAAGTCTCATTAACAGACCCCAAAAATAACGTGATTAATTAATTAACACCAAAAAATGTCAACTTACAGCTAATTAAAAATCGTTGAATGGAAATGCAAGTATTAATTAAAAAAAGGTGTGTTATACAGCAACAACTATTCAGGGTAATTAGTGTTTTAAAGATACACATGTAAAAGGACAATTAATTACATGTAAAATAATTTATCTGTTATTTGTCACCATATGCCTTGTTTTCTGGGAGGATGTTTTCCCCTTTGTTAGATATTTTAAAAGCGTCATTTCAACAACTTTAAGAATGGCAGTGACTATATAATTGTTATATATTCAGTCATACTAGGGGGAGATAGATGTTGTACAATTATTTAAGAAAATAAAAATATTTATGAAGTAAAGGGTGGAAATTTACGTGGATTCTTTTTTTCACTGATCGATGACTATCGCGAATAAAGCGAAAATTAGGTACCCGCGAAAAAAAAACACTTATACGGTATATGTAATAATTACATGGGCAAATACAAATATACCAAAAGAAATTCGTATGTACATGTTTTTTGCATCAAATCCCAATTTATATGATAATTTCCAATTAAAAAAAGGCATTACATATACAACTGAATTTGAATATTAATTTATAAGCTTAGATGAGAACACTATTCTGATTTTAACCATGTTACAGTTATCATGGAATAACTCGATTATTTGTTAGTATAATAATAGAGAGAATTTTTTTTTTTTTATCAGAATGTTTACATGGTACAGTGATGTTATATTTCATGGTACAGTGAGCTTGACATTTATGTGTTGATATGTTTACATTTTCAATGTCTGGTTTAAAAAATCACAGTCTCTAAAATGCTTAGAAATGTATAAATGTTTTGTGCATTCAGATTCTGTATGAAACATTTCGACTGTTTCAGCAATGTTATAAAATTGAGAAATTTCGTATTATTTTAAAGTTTAATAGAAGTTATTTTGTATTTTAAGGTTAGCATAGTTGCACGACAAATAGGTAACAAACTGCTGAACTATCAAACAATAGCTGGAGATTCACTAGAATTATTGTACATGGGACAACTTTCTGCCAAGGTAAGATTAAGTTACCAAATGTGCTGTCATTGGTTGTTTTATTATCTGCTTACCCTTCCGGAGCACTTGAGTTCACCCCGGATTTCAGTGGGGTTTGTTTTACTCGATCTTTAGTTTTATGTGTATTTTTAGTAGATTGTTCTTTTGTACTGTTGTCATTTTTCTTTTGGGTCATTGTGTTGTTTGTTCTTCGATTTACGGATTCTGATTACCCCTTTGATATCTTCAAACTGTTCTTCTATCTAGATGAGATACATGTAGATTTTACCTGTCTTGGTGGAATGATGGAACATAATAAAGTCTGAACTTGAGATACAAATGACCCATAGTTAACTTGATACAATTTTTACATTTTTTCCTGCCTGTTAGAATATATGTCAAAACATAAACAATTAACAGTAAATTAATTTTAGAGTCACATGTCATTTTATACGTGTTTTGATTGGTTTAAAAACTTGAGGTTATTTGTCAATGAACAGAATCTAAAAACAGACGTTGTTCTAAAGGCGTTGCGTGCCATTGTCATCAGATGATTTTCTTTAAATGAGGCACCTTTGGGGTTATTTAAATTTATTTCTGATTATTTGCCTTATTTTGAAAAAATAAATATATTTTTCAATATCATAGCAAAAAAAGTTTGAATTAATTTATAAGGATTGATTTGTTCGGTTCATTCGAAATAACCTCAATCAGGTTGTACACACCCTTGCGTAACCCGCTACGCGGGTTACAGTGTGTACAACCTGATTGAGATTATTTCTTCATGAACTGAACAAAAATTGCGATCAATCCTTAATTGAACAAGAAAGTATTGGTATGAAAGTCAACATGACAGAAAATATGTGTGTATATGTACACATATATCAAATAGAAAAATGTCAATGTTAGAACTGACCTGGGTTCACAGATAACACCCAGATTCCCACCACAATTAGTTAGGTGTCCAGATATTTACCCAAGCCCAAGGGTTTCAATGTTCATTTCATTATATCTGACTGGGTTCCCCCCCCCCCCCCCCAATAAGTCATGTAGTGTAGATTTATATGAATCTATAAACAAATTGTTTGATGTTTATTACAATCAGATCTTCCTTTACTAGATGTAATTATGGTCAAGTATTTACATGTTTTAGTAACCATAATATTTGTGAAGTGTCAGAAATTATGACTGATTTAGACTAAATTATAATATTGTTTTGCTAATGAAAAACTTTAATTCACAAGTTTGTTTCCTTGGTCCTCATAACATGTTGTAAACAGAATTCCTTGAGTAGGGTTAAAGGTCAAACAAATATACTTAACATTACAGAGCAGTATAGAGGTAAGGTCTGCTAGTTTAGATCCATGTTATAATGTTCATATAACCCTTTTTGTGCCTCTCAGGATCTGAGATCCATTGTTTGTCATTGTGTGTAGTTAAAGGGAATGGTGAGTTGGTGATGTATGATCTTGTTATTAGATTAATGATGTACGTGTCTTACAGTCTGACAGAATAAGTTGTGTCTCCTTTATTTCCAATATCTTATTCATTGATCTAGCGAAATAAATAATTGTATAATTTTATAGATATTAACCATAACAGAGATGATAATTTTGTTATATATGAAATACTTTAGGCTTTAAGTTCTTCAATTTTTTTTTTCACTAGAATTTTCATAGATGATTTCATCAGCATTCCATATAAAAAAAAAACATTTTATATCCAGTGTTCTGTTTGGTCGTTTTTCGAGTAACAGTACCATAAAGTAAATTGTACTCTAAAGTTTTATGACAGTAAGGCCAGAACATATAATTTAAGTAAATTGTACTCTAAAGTTTTATGACATTAAGGCCAGAACATATAATTTAAGTAAATTGTACTCTAAAGTTTTATGACAGTAAGGCCAGAACATATAATTTAAGAGGTAACTTATTTTTTTGATAAACAGGAGATATTTGGTAAAGAACAACAACAGAACACATTAATTACGTGGGCTGTCAGATTTGGAGGATGGTTATTGATGTTTATAGGATTTTCCTGTCTTACCAGTATCATAAGTACTTTAGGTAAGTAACATTCTATATTATGACCCCATTCACAAGAGGTCACCTTTATATAAAATACGTTGATTTGGTTGGTGAGAATGGGCCTCTCAGAGCAATGTCACATCAAAGGAAAAGTCGGAGATGTGAGAATGGACCTCTCGGAGCAATGTCACATCAAAGGAAAAGTCTGAGATGTGAGAATGGACCTCTCAGAGCAATGTCACATCAAAGGAAAAGTCTGAGATGTGAGAATGGACCTCACAATGTCACATCAAAGGAAAAGCCTGAGATATGAGAATGGACCTCTCAGGACAATGTCACATCAAAGGAAAAGTCTGAGATGTGAGAATGGACCTCTCAGAGCAATGTCACTTCAAAGGAAAAGTCTGAGATGTGAGAATGGACTTCTCAATGTCACATCAAAGGAAAAGTCTGAGATGTGAGAATGGACCTCTCAATGTCACATCAAAGGAAAAGTCTGAGATGTGAGAATGGACATCTCTATGTCACATCAAAGGAAAAGTCTGAGATGTGAGAATGGACCTCTCAGAGCAATGTCACATCAAAGGAAAAGTCTGAGATGTGAGAATGGACATCTCAATGTCACATCAAAGGAAAAGCCTGAGATGTGTGAATGGACCTCTCAATGTCACATCAAAGGAAAAGCTTGAGATGTGAGAATGGACCTCTCAGAGAGCAATGTCACATCAAAGGAAAAGCCTGAGATGTGAGAATGGACCTCTCAGAGCAATGTCACATCAAAGGAAAAGTCTGAGATGTGAGAATGGACATCTCAATGTCACATCAAAGGAAAAGCCTGAGATGTGTGAATGGACCTCTCAATGTCACATCAAAGGAAAAGCTTGAGATGTGAGAATGGACCTCTCAGAGAGCAATGTCACATCAAAGGAAAAGCCTGAGATGTGAGAATGGACCTCTCAGAGCAAAATGTCACATCAAAGGAAAAAAGTCTGAGATGTGAGAATGGAAATGTCACATCAAAGGAAAAGTCTGAGATGTGAGATGCAATGAGAAGTTTATTTTGAGCAAAATTTATATAACTTCATATTATCATTTTTGTATATTATTTGGAAACCTTGATTGGCTGAAAACGGGTCACATGACGTTCTATAAAAAGTGGTATAGCATGGACGTTACTAATTATAGTAACACCCATGCAATATACAAATTTATTTCTAGAAACATCCATGCTATACACGATTTAACAATGTGTTTACCAAAATTTCAACAAATTTCAAAAAATTCATTAAATTTCAAAATTTTCAAAAATTTCAAAAAAAGATGCAGTCGAGGGATGATAACCAGGCAAATATGGAAATTCCCATGTATTAAACTATTTATTACATACTTCCGACATCTAGAAAAGAGACACCCATATTGACCTGAGACGAAGTCGAGGCCCATATTGTAAAAAATATATGTAAAAAAAAGTGGTATGGTTGATGTTTTTCATTTGGCAGGTTTTAATATTGATTGATTGATTGATTTTTGGTGTTTAACACCACTTTCAGCAATATTTCAACTATATCATGGTGACCAGTTTTAGTGGTGGAAGAAGCAGGAGAGAACCACCGATCACTTGCGGTTGCGAGTCGAGTGCATCCTTTTTTGTAATTTACAAAGCCGGGTGCGAACCCATGCTGTATTGGTCATAGGCTTGAAAGAGTTGTTAGGTAATCCAAATACCTAACTCATTGAGCCACCCGGACCCTTGCATGTTTTTAAGATATGCATTGTTGATTGGTTCATTTATGTGTAACAGAAAATGATGATAGGTATTTCTTTGATTTGATAGACTAGCCGTGTAGAGACGGTTTAAATGAAAATATTGCAATTACATTAGTAATATAGCAAAATTTAGTAAGAAGCAAAATGGAGATTTCTGTGAGAAAATATGGGGATGCATTTTATTACACATTATGTATATTAGTGGGCCATCGTAATCGTGATCGTATGGTAGTTGGATTTATAACTACCAATGCAATAAGTGTCTATCACCACTAACGTTGTGAGTTTGAATCTCGCTCATGGCAAAGTGTACTCGATACAACATTATGTGAGAAAGTTTGTCAGTGACTTGTGGCAGGTCGGTGGTTTTCTCCGGGTACTCCGGTTTCCTTCACCAATTAAACTAACCTCCGCAATATAACTGAAATATTGTTGAAAGTGGTATTAAACACCATAACTATAACCCATTATTCTTATTAAGCTATTTTTAGAGAAAGCTTACATACTCATTTGAATATATATACATTGTATTTTGTAGTTGACTGGTTGCCTATTGTTAGAGAGTTGGTAGCAGCAGGCGTCCATGTAATGAACTTAGTCTTATCAATCAGCCTGTCACTAACAGTTATAGCTATTGGTTGGATAACTTACAGACCGTTGTTAGGGATAGCTCTTCTGGCAATGGCTGCCTCGCCATTTATTATGACCAAATGTAGGTCAAATGGAAGAGACAGAAGTAGATATGCGTAATTGTTTATTTTTGTTAATTATTCTATGAAAATCAAATGTTTATATAAGTGATATATTCCAGGTGGGTTTGTTGTATTATGTGTTTTAGTTGTGATCTCGTAGTGTTTTTTACTGTGATAATTCTTCCTCAGTATAGCTGATATGTAAAATATATTAATGATATGCCATATCCTAGGTTCTGGCTTTTCATTTTTAAATTTAGAATATATTCTCTATTTTTCCACCCCATGTGACAATGGACAACAAAAGAAAATGTTGGTAGGATGAATTTTGATTGTCTGCTTGTCCCAGATCTTAATTTATTTCTTTATATATCTGTAAACAGTTCTTCTTTTCTTCTTGAGAAAACAAAAATTAAAATATCTGGGACATGCATACAGTTTTATCAGAAAGCAATGTCACTTGACTGACTGAATAGCACATAGTAGGAATATAAACAGGGTGTCAAGTGATCCTATATTCCTAAATTTTTCATATATTTTCAAGATTTTGCTATATTTCCTATATTACATTCCAAAATCCTATATTTTTCCAAAATTATGAGAGAGAAAAAAAGTTGAATTTTGAGTGAAATTTTCATATATACATGACAGTAAAAAGTGAGGCATAGCTACAGGGGAGGTGGAGGCCATGTAATTTTTGCTAAATATACTTTAAATTTATCCGATATTTTCATCCAAAAAATCCTATTGTCCTATATAATTTTTTTTCAAAAGTGGCTTTGACAGTCAGTAGAAATGAAAATTCACTCTTTATCTGCTATTCAATCTAGTCCCCAATTATGTTAATAAGTCATATATTTATAAGTATGCACTCTGTCTCTTGTATTTAAGTCTTCTAGTCTTTTCATCATATATTTTCCAATTAAGCTCATCTACACAAAGTATACATTTTCTGACATCACATACATATTATTTATGACTTTGGAGTTATTGTTTGTCTATATGTTTAGCTGACCAGAGTCAAATGTGATGTAAACTTTTGCCATCATTTGGTGTTTAGCTGACTAGAGTCAAATGTGATGTAAACTTTTGCCATCATTTGGTGTTTAGCTGACCAGAGTCAAATGTGATGTAAACTTTTGCCATCATTTGGTGTTTAGCTAACCAGTCAAATGTGATGTAAACTTTTGCCATCATTTGTTGTTTAGCTGACCAGAGTCAAATGTGATGTAATCTTTTGCCATCATTTGGTGTTTAGCTGACCAGAGTCAAATGTGATGTAAACTTTTGCCATCATTTGGTGTTTAGCTGACCAGAGTCAAATGTGATGTAAACTTTTGCCATCATTTGGTGTTTAGCTAACCAGTCAAATGTGATGTAAACTTTTGCCATCATTTGTTGTTTAGCTGACCAGAGTCAAATGTGATGTAAACTTTTGCCATCATTTGGTGTTTAGCTGACCAGAGTCAAATGTGATGTAAACTTTTGCCATCATTTGGTGTTTAGCTAACCAGTCAAATGTGATGTAAACTTTTGCCATCATTTGGTGTTTAGCTGACCAGAGTCAAATGTGATGTAAGCTTTTGCCATCATTTGGTGTTTAGCTAACCAGTCAAATGTGATGTAAACTTTTGCCATCATTTGTTGTTTAGCTGACCAGAGTCAAATGTGATGTAAACTTTTGCCATCATTTGGTGTTTAGCTGACCAGAGTCAAATGTGATGTAAACTTTTGCCATCATTTGGTGTTTAGCTAACCAGTCAAATGTGATGTAAACTTTTGCCATCATTTGGTGTTTAGCTGACCAGAGTCAAATGTGATGTAAGCTTTTGCCATCATTTGGTGTTTAGCTGACCAGAGTCAAATGTGATGTAAGCTTTTGCCATCATTTGGTGTTTAGCTGACCAGAGTCAAATGTGATGTAAACTTTTGCCATCATTTGGTGTTTACAGTATGTTCTTAGATTTTCACTTCAAAATTTACTTTGAAACTACTGGACCTATTTAAACATGACAAGATTGGTTCTTCACTGGTGCCCTGTCAATAATAATGATGCAAATTGTATCCTGTTAAAATAGGTTTTTTAATGTTCAGATTCAATTTGACCTTGAGGTTATTACAAGGTACTTACAGCCTCAATATCCTGGTGTTATCTTTCTTCTACCTCTGTTATATACTTTAATAGATCATTAAGATATATGTATATATTTGTGTCTTTTATTGGCAACTTAACTTAAAATGATTTTTAATGGGGAATATGAGCTAATTATTCAGATGAGAAATATAATTCATGTATATGTATTTATGCTTTTTTATTACCAGTGAATAAAACTATCATGTATTTTTGTTGTAATCCACCATATTATATACTAAGTGTAACAATAAGTGTAGCAATGTCTAAATATCATGCAGACTTTGTATATAAGTTGTTCAATCTAGTTGTTTATTTTTTTAAATGTTTAATATTTAGTGATTTAGGTTTTGTAATTTTTTAATGACTTGTTATTTATTCTTTTCTAATTTACTGTTATATCTATGTTAAACTTTACCAGTTAAATGTGTGCTATTCTTATTTTATCTGATCGATCCAATCAGTGACGCTCAAATTTATGTGTGTCAGATAAAGTAATCAGTGATGTTCAATTTGGAGTCATCTAAACAAATATATACATATACATGTAATGTTCAATTTTGAGTCAATTAAACCAATCAGTGATGTTCAATTTTGAGTCATCTAAACAAATCAGTTATGTTCAATTTTAAGTCAATTAAACCAATAAGTGATGTTCTATTTTGAGTCATTTAAACCAATCAGCAATGTTCAATTTTGAGTCAGTTAAACCAATCAGTGATGTTCAATATCATATGTAATAATGAATTGTTAATATGTATGTCTGTGTCTAACACAAATGTAAAAAAGAATCTGTGAATAATATTTTTTCAATATGTGCTCAATATATGTCTATTTACACATCAAGTCAAAACTTTTATCACAATTTTAAATGTTATTGGAGAACAAACTTTCAGCTGATTTTCTTTGAACTGTAATCAGTTTCTGTCTGTTCCCCACGACCTTCAATATTGGTAAGAATAAACAAAAACTTCTTTTATTTATTTACTTGTCATTATCAAACCTGGTCATCTTGAACTTAATGTGTCATTGACTTGGATAACTGGAATCAAATATACAAAATGTATATATAGTTTTGTCAAAAACCATAGTTTATCATTGTTGATGTTTAAATTTTAGAATTTGTTTTGAAGTTATAATGATGTCATGTGATTGAAGAAAATGTAGAACACATATGACTATTTAACAAGCATGAATTATCATCAAGATACATATTAAGCTTCTGAGCATGTACAGACTGGGGTCACCTCAGTAAATAGGTCATCATATATCAATTCATTAAGTCCAGTTTATTAAGCATTTCTATCATATACTGGCAGAAATATGGGTTTACAAAGCATTTTTAATGCTTTTTATAAATATTGTTAAAATAGTCATTGTCATTTTTTTTAATGAACTTTAATATCCCTTTAAATAGTGACAAATTATGAATACATTGATGAGTATTTTCTGTATATGATTTATATATTACACCTTGTATTTTAATTTGTTATTGGTATGCAAAATGTACAAAAAAAGACAGAATCTTTCCTTTCAAATATGGCATTACATATAGTATAAAGAATAACTTAGAACCATCCACACAAAATGATTTCTTTTTATAATAAAAATTAAAACAATAATATTTTTATTTATTGACATTACAAGTTGGATTATATTTATTTTTGAGAGAAAAAAAGTTTCAGATTTTTATCCAGTGTGTAAAACATTACCTTACTTTTACATTCAAAGTTCAATTTCTCAGTACTTGTGTTCCCTTCCTATGGCCTACCATTACAGTAATATTATGAAACTATTTTCATTACCCCTTTCAAAACTACATGCATGCCTTGTACAACTCATGTTTGGAAAACCATGTTACAAATCCGAATTCAAATGAATACAAACTTACAGCAATCGTCTTGGATATTGGCAGTCACAGACTTTTCAAACCTGTTGGCATTAAGAAAGATGAAATAGACAAATGTTTCTTTCTGAAACTATTGTTTGCCAACAAAGGTCTTGATGGCATTAACTTAGGCAATATCCTTCATCACAAATTAGTCAAATCTAAAATTCCACCATATTTTAAGGATCAGTCCATACCTATAATCTTGTATGCATATACCATACCTATAGCAACCAAAATATGTAACTACAAACACTTGTTGTATGATCTCAATATGACGATTTCAAATCTAAGCCTCCTGATTGCACCGTACCTGTGCAAGTTTTCCATTCATATATAATCCGGTTGGCCACGTTATAAATGGTGACCTTAATATTATCAACAACACCTTTCTATGAGATGTGGTTGCCAAATCGCCTAAATATCATGAGCCTAAATCCATAAACTGGAAGCATGATTTTAAAATTCTTATGGATCCCGCCAAGGATTATGCCAGACAATGGGCAAAGCATGATAGGGAGGACTTAGATACTCTTTCCGAATGTGTGAAGATTGTGAGATCGCTGATACAAATTAGAATTAAAAAACTCGCTCTACATCAATCTTTAAAGACCCAAATGTTACTAAACACCTGTCTCTCCTCCTTGATAAATATGTTATTGTCTCTGCCGACAAGGCCCCTAACAATATTGTTTTTGTGTGTAAATCGCATTACGTAGACTGCTTGATAAAGAAATTGGGTATTGACAATTCACTTGGTAACCCTATATATATTTCGACGACACTTACGAAAGAGGAAATCCTGGACAATCATAGGTCTGTTTTACGTTCCTTTGGAATTTCAACCAAATTACACAAGTTTCCTTTCAAACAGCGTTGTATTGCTGGGTCTGCCAAATGCTCCACAAAACATTTTTCCAAATTATTAACATATATTCTATCAGCGGTCAAAAGCGGACTTCAGAGTTGCTGTGACACTAGCTACTCAAGGGGGCGCACTACGTTTGAGCGCATTTTCAATTTTAGGTGTGTTACGTTTGAGCGCAAATCTTTCCTACGTTTGAGCGCATTTTACCTGTGGTTCACCTGGGGAATTTAATATATAAAAATGTGAAAAATAGAAATAAAAATATATACACTTTATTATAAAAGATTACAGCACTAAAAACACATCATGAAAACATCATAGGATTTATTTAAAATGTTTTATGAAATAGATTTTAGAATGTTTAAAAATGTCTATTAAAGTAGCACTAAAATCGGTTCTTGCGGAAAATTTCAACCCCATTGACTTCATGTAAGTTACTCTAGAAATTTCCCCTGTCTCTAAAATAGTGAACACAACCATCATACCGTGAAAACCGTATGTAAACTAAATCTTTAAATTATTTTTTTCATTATCAAAATCATTTTTAATATTTTTTTAAAGATCATTTTTATAATTAAAATTTTTCATTAGGTATCAAAATCATTTTTAATAATTTTTTAAAGATCATTTTTATAATAATTTCTTAAAAGTTTTATAATTTTTTTTTTCTCAGGTAAATAGCTAAGGTAAAATGCGCTCAATCGTGGATTTTTTTGCGCTCAAATGTAGGACCAATGCGCTCAAACGTCGTGCAACGACTCAGGGCGCACTACGTTTGAGCGCATTATAATAAAAAAAAATCATTAGATATCAAAATCATTTTTAATAATTTTTTAAAGATCATTTTTATAATAATTTCTTAAAAGTTTTATAATTTTTTTTTCTCAGGTAAATAGCTAAGGTAAAATGCGCTCAATCGTGGATTTTTTTTTGCGCTCAAACGTAGGATTTTTTGCGCTCAAATGTAGAACCAATGCGCTCAAACGTCGTGCAACGACTCAAGGTGTTGTGTGAATTAGATGTGAATTCTGAAGAACTCTAAAGATCTGTTAGATTACATACAATCAAGGCCCCTCTCCTCCTGCAATAACATTAAAACATTTGACTTCTCTACCCTCTACACAGCTATTCCTCACTCTAAGCTGAAAGAGAGATTAAGGGAATTGATCCAACTGTGTTTCATAAAAAGGAATGGCCAATGTAGATACAAATACCTTGTGCTAGTACGGGACAGATCTTATTTTGTAAAAAAAAAAAAAACACTCTGATTCTACCAAAAAGTTCTCTGAAACTGATATCATCAACATACTTGAGTTTTTGATTTACAACATATTTGTTATGTCTGGTGGACGTCTTTTTCAACAGACAAGTGGCATACCATACAAACTGCTCCTTTTCTCGCCGACTTTTTCCTTTATTCGTCTGAGGCTGACTTCATATATTTGGTTATCAAGAAAAACAAAACGAAGCTAGCCCGATCCTTTAATTGATTTCATCAAATATTCTCAAAATGACAGGTAGTTGGACTTAGTCATTTTGTTCGTCCGCCCGGATATAGATACATGGTTTGTCCGGCTGTCTCTGTTTTGGAGCTACAGCTTTAATATTATGTATGATGTTTATACACATAATGGAGGTTGACTTGTTTATAATTTCTTATGGTCAGGCGGAGGCATCATTTTGTCTTACAAACACACTTAATTTTTAAAAAATCACTTAACAAAACAACTTTGTCCATAATTATCAAGTGCGGGGGCATACTTCTTTTCTAGTTTTTTTTTATGAAATTCCATTTTTTTTTCCATAAACTGTTATAAATTACTGTTTTTCTATTGTGGACACTCAATTAAAATATCACAGTCGTGCTACAATGTCGAAATCTGACATTACCGTATTAAGACACATTGCCGTGCGCAACTAACATCAATACATATTAAACTCACTAAACACAAATCAAATTTCCTTATGAAAGAGTGATTGATAATCAATATCAGATATCTGTATTTCTTTTAATTATATATATGTTGTGTACATGTTATTATTTTGTACAAGTTATAACTTGTATAACACCATCATACAAGTTATATTTTGTCCAATTATTGCTATACAAGTTATAACTTGTACAATTGTGATTGAAAATACATCATAACTTGTACAGTTTTATTTACAGTGGCCTATATATGTGTAATTAACCCATATGATAACATTCATTGGCCTAAGATTACCTTATATTATTTAATTACTACTATGGTGAGTATTTTTAAGGAGTTAATATATTGTAAACATTGTTGTTCAGTCTTTTGAATTATTTTGAATTTAAATTTCATGATGAAGTTATAAAACTATTGGATGACAACAAGTCTACAAATAATATTATATTTACACGTGAAAGATATAATGAGACAATTCATAGTGTAAAGGAAGCAAAATCAGTAACCAAAAAGACACAATTTCAGAGATATTTGACAAAAAAGTATGATGTTTTGGAGATAGCAGGAATTGAAACAGATAGAACAGTAATTTACGACAAAATTGTACGTGCTAGGAAAAGAGCCCTATCTGGACAACAGATCCAAGCAGAAGAAATGATGTCATCAAGTAAAAGGAGATTAGTGGACTTGAAAGTTAATGATAACATTATAATACCTGTTCCAAGGGTAGGTCGTGGTCCGATAGACTGTAGAAACATTAGAGGAATCATTGTAGACAAAACTGTAATTGGATACAAAATTGGTACAACAGTTGGGGTAATAAGTGGACTTTTGAGTCGAAATCAAATTGAGAAAATTCATGGACATGAATTAACTATCTTAGATGTTCATGATAATACAGAAATAAGTGTGAGAAAAGCCGTACAGTTGCTTTCTTTGTATGGTGGTCAAGGGCATATTCATTGCAGCTGTCGTAGTGGCTGCAAAACTGGGAAATGCAAGTGTAAACGGAAAAATATATTGTGTAATTCCAGATGTAATGCATCTTTGTCATGTGCCAACAAATGAATTGCAAGAGACATTCAATACTTCTATGAGATATGTGTTTCTTGACAATACATGTTTGAAAAATTCATTTAGTCTAATTAAATTTGATTTAAATCTCAAGAAATTTCAAAGTTTCTATTTATAATAATGCGATCCGATCTTTCGTCAACACTGGGTATACAAATGAATATGTAATTACCCCAAAACAACAACAAAAATAAAATGAGATATTGGATATTGAATATCTACTGTCAATACAGTTGACATGCATGTAGCTGTCATGTTTCCAACACAAATAATGCAAAAAGGCCTTTGCACAACAAAGTTGTACAAGTTATGATGTATTTTCAATCACAATTGTACAAGTTATAACTTGCATAGCAATAATTAGATAAGTTATAACTTGTACAAAATAATAACATGTACACAACATATACATGTATAACATATTGTATACGATTTGACCTGGTGCCGATTTGACTGGGAACGATTTGACCTGGGGTCGATTTGACTTGGGGCCGATTTGACTAGGAACGATTTGACTTGGGGCCGATTTGACTGGGAACGATTTGACCTGGGGCCGATTTGACTTGGGGCCGATTTGACTGGGAAAAATTTGACCTGTTATCCTTTAATTTCACGTTCCGCTATATAGATAATGTATTTTCAGTAAATAATTCTATCTTTGGTGATTTCGTTGATCGCATCTATCCCATTGAGCTTGAAATAAAGGATACCACAGATACAGATAGGTCTGCTTCATACCTTGACCTATACCTCGAAATTGACAGTGGGGGGCGGTTAAGAACGAAACTTTGTGACAAAAGAGATGATTTCAATTTTCCCATTGTCAACTTTCCATTAATATGTAGCAACTTTCCAGCAGCACCTGCACATGGAGTATATATCTCTCAGTTGATACGATATTCCAGAGCTTGTGGTTCCTATCAAGATTTCCTTGATAGATGGTTACTGCTAACAAGGAAGCTACTGAACCAGGGGTTTCTCTTGGTTAGGTTGAAGTCATCACTTCGAAAGTTTTACGATCGCCACCATGACTTGGTTGACCGTTATGGAATATCTGAGTCACAAATGACCACGGATATGTTCCACTTGTAAACACATCCCGGTCCTTTCCTCATTCATGACTTATCACCGGGTTTATAACTAGATTAACACGATGGGTGCCACTAATGGAGCAGGAACTGCTTACCCTTCCGGAGCACCTGGGTTCACCCCGGTGTTTAATGAGGTTCGTGTTACTCGATTTTTAGTTTTATATGTATTTTTTGTAGATTGTTGTTTGTCCTTTTGTACTTTTTCTTTTGGCCATTGTGTTGTCTGTTCTTTTACGATATACCAAGGACGTAATTAGATATACAAATTCTGATTACCTTTTGGGTATCTTCAAACTCTTTTATTGACTGGTTAGTCCTCATGTGATAACGGACACTATTGACTGGTTAGTCCTCATGTGATAACGGACACTATTGACTGGTTAGTCCTCATGCGATGACGGACATTGCAGACTGTAGTTAGTCAGCATGTGATGACGAACACGTCCGACTGTAGTTGGTCATATTATAAATGTGGGAAGACCCAACATCGAAAGTCGTCGATAGTTTTTATTTTCTATGAGTACTGACTTGTTTTTATCATGATATATAATAAAGGTTTAGGTTTATGGTGCTTAACGCAAATTTCAACAATATTTTAATTATCGTGGCGGTTAATTTTATTGGTGGAGGAAACCGGAGAAAACCACTGACCTGTCGAAATTCACTGAAAAACTTTATCACATATTGTTGTATCGAGTTCACCTCGCCTGAGCAGGGTTCGAACTCACAACGTTAGTGATGATAGGCACTGATCGCATAGGTAGTTATAAATCCAACTACCAAACGATCACAACCACGACGGCGGCTGATATGTAATAAAACGTAGATATCAAACTTAGTAAATTATATATAGTTGCTAACCTTCTTCTTGTGTTGTTTTGTATTATTTTTTGTGTATTTTTTTTCAATAATTGAAAACTGTAGGAAACAAGTCATATGCGTTTTAAAATACTTTAATATTTTCAATAAAATATATCACAGATATTGATATTTGATGCAATATATAAAATAAAATTTGACATCATAACAAAAACAAAAGATATAACTAAAATAACGCTGTATGTTTACTGGACCGTGGCAATATCAACGGGTCAATCCATATCTCCATGGTTTATGGACCGTGACACTATCAACGGGTCAATCCGTATATGTATGGTTACTGGACCGTGATAATGTCAACGAGTCAATCCATATCTCAATGGTTATTGGACCGTGATAATATCAACTTATCAATCCATATCTGTATGGTTATTGGACTGTGACAATATCAAAGGGTCAATTTAGAGAGATATGGTTATTGGACCGTTACAATATAAACGGGTCAGTCCATATATGTATGGCTACTGGAGCGTGTGGAGAAATCTTCCATCTGATAACACATTTGGGGTTAATCACTTAAAAATTACATTTTAAAATCTTCAGGCGAAATATGAACCCATTTTGTGATTGATGTTTGTTATAAGGAACTTCCAAGTTGTATTAAATTACTATGTTGTTGAAACTGGCAATCAAAACCGTACGTGAAAAAAGAATCATATTGGAATCTTTAAAACTATTGAGTGAGAAAAACCACTTAAACATCACATTTAAATTGGAATATTCGGATAAAGAAAAACTACACGTGTTTAAACTGTACAAAATTAAACAAATACACTTCTCAAAACACTAAACTAACAATTATATTGCAAAGAGAAAAGAATAATACTGATGTTATAAACAAGGGGAAACATGATCAATATTGCCATTGCTTTCAGAAACAATAACTAAATATATATCATTTAAAAAAATCTACAATACAAAAACACACTAATTGAGCAAACAAATCATCCACGGGTAGCATAGTATCATGGTGGACAAATCATCCACAGGAAACATAGTATCATGGTGGACTATAGAGGAAGGCAGTAGTCATCTATCATTAATCTTAGAGAGTGGATTAAAAGATTATAAAATGGTTAGACGATAGAGTTCTGTTTAGATATCATTCTACTCTTATGTATATCTACGTATCACTCGCTACGACAGAAATAATTAGCCACTACGATCTATTTATCTTATAATATCAGCACACGTTACAGCACCATCGCTTAGAACTCAGTTAAGATGTCAGTTCATTGTAATAAAACGTAGATATCTAAATTAGTGCGCACGACGCGTTTCTGGAATAACCTTCATCTGGTACGTTGTTGTGTTATTTTAATATGGAAGTCATTGTTTTTAGCAATATAGGTCGTGAAAACATAACTTTATTCCAAGTAACATTAAACCTTTTGTAAATTCATTTCTATATTTCAGTACACCTGGATTTGATGTTTGTTAAAAATAAAAAATAAAAAAGGTTAAAATGCTTCAATAAAGCTTGAACCGAAAAGTGGAAAGTAAGAAAAAATGACAATTAAACAATTAAACTGGTTTATGGATAATACATTAATAAGTTATTTTAGAGAACAACTCCAGTTTATAGGATTGTAGCGTAGTTTCTCTCTATCTATCCTATCATCTAAGAATTTGTTCTGTCTTCTGCACTCCCACTGATCTTCCATACACTGTAAATATATAATGGATTATATATTGACAAATCCTTCAAATTTTCCTAGAAACAATTTGGCAATAAGCAGTGATTACCTTGTCTTAGAAAATATCAACATTTCAATTGTTTTCTTGTATTAGAATTATTTATGTTGCTGTGTATTTTTTTAGTATTATCAACATTTCTGGTTTTGTTTTTAAGTACTATTTATAATTCCTTTTGGGGCCGTCGTGGTCGTGATCGTATGGTAGTTGGATTTATAACGACCTATGCAATCAATGCCTATTACCACTAACGTTGTGAGTTCGAATCCTGCTCAGGCGAGGTGTACTCGATATAACATTATGTGATGAAGTGTGTCAGTGACTTGCGACAGGTCGGTGGTTTTCTCCGGATACATAGGTTCCTTCCACCAATAAAACTGACCGCCACGATATAACTGAAATAGTGTTGAATGTGGCGTTAAACACCATAAATCCCAAATCCCTAAATCTGCCAGTTGCGCACATAGATGAAAGAAAGGTGGTATTGGCAACAAAGTTGTCTATTGCTTCAATATTATGTTTTACGATTGATTGTTGTTTACCACCAACTCAGCAATTTTTCAGTTATATCATGGCGAGAACAAGTTAATTTTCGATGAGATGATTATGAGGTCCGCTTTGTTCTAGATCAACACGCTGAGTTGGAATTTTATAGTGCTAGCTCACCTAAACAACAGTCCGCGGGTAGACATGTTGCCCCATTCTGCGCCAATAAAACTGACCGCCACGATATAACTGAAATATTGTTGAAAGTGGCGTTAAACACCATAAACCAAACCTAACCTAACCAGTATCATATTAGTACTATCAACATTTTCGTTGTATCATCAAACATTTCAGTTGTTCTGTTGATTTCAGAACCACTATTATCAACATATCAGTTGTTCTGTTGATTTCAGAACCACTATTATCAACATATCAGTTGTTCTGTTGATTTCAGAACCACTATTATCAACATTTCAGTTGTTCTGTTGATTTCAGAACCACTATTATCAATATTTCAGTTCTATTGATTTCAGAACCGCTATTATCAACATTTCAGTTGTTCTGTTGATTTCAGAACCACTATTATCAACATTTCAGTTGTTCTGTTGATTTCAGAACCACTATTATCAACATTTCAGTTGTTCTGTTGATTTCAGAACCACTATTATCAACATTTCAGTTGTTCCGTTGATTTCAGAACCACTATTATCAATATTTCAGTTCTGTTGATTTCAGAACCGCTATTATCAATATTTCAGTTGTTCTGTTGATTTCAGAACCACTATTATCAACATTTCAGTTGTTCTGTTGATTTCAGAACCACTATTATCAATATTTCAGTTCTGTTGATTTCAGAACCGCTATTATCAACATTTCAGTTGTTCTGTTGATTTCAGAACCACTATTATCAATATTTCAGTTCTGTTGATTTCAGAACCGCTATTATCAACATTTCAGTTGTTCCGTTGATTTCAGAACCACTATTATCAACATTTCAGTTGTTCTGTTGATTTCAGAACCACTATTATCAATATTTCAGTTCTGTTATTCTTATTAATATCAACAATCTCGAAATGTCGTTAAACATTTTCAACCTTTCCAATACTATCAACATCTCTGTCGTTGTTGTTGTAGTTGTATCATTTTTAGTAAGATCCGTTGTTTTATTACTATAGATACTTGTAGTATGTTTAGTATTAGTATTAGTTATATTTTGATTGTTATCTTTAGTATAATCAATGTCTCTATTGTGTTTTAGTAGCTTATAAACATTTCTTTGTAGTCTTTATATCATAATAAGTTTGATTACCTTTTTATTTTGATTTCTGTATTGTTGTAAGTATAGATGTTTACTGATATATTTTTCTAAATCGTCCTGTCGACATTTGTTGTCATAGGCTATGGACATTGAACTTTCTTTTGTTTTGTCTTTATTGTGTTGAATTATTTGATTATCTTTGTCTGTCATCTGTTGCTTCAACACTTCCCGGAAATGTTTTCTGAAAAGGAAAATACGTTAATTTGAAAGAAAAAACATAAACAAAATATTATAAGTATATTACAGTTTCATTTCCAGCAAGAACTTTCCAAAAAAGCTTGGCAATCAATGAATCAATCCTACAAAGTCGATTAATACGCACAAAACATTATGTTATATCAGTTTGTACAGGTATTAAAAAGTGATACCAAGGATGCGAGTTTTTTCCTGAAACCACCGAGTTTAAAGGAAGTTGAATTGAATCGAAGGCCGATCACCACGGGGATCGACACTTGTTTTTGCATGTTTTTTATTTTATTTATTTTTTCACATAGAGCTACGCCGATTAAAGCATGATACGACTACAGCGAGTCTACAAGAGTTTCCCTTGCAGTTTTACTGACGGTGCATATAGTCCAGAATAAACAATCGTTGAGTAGAATCTGTTTGGAACGTGTAGGCATAAATTTCATAAGCAATTTACAAGACAAAATCAATCAAAATTGGACTTTGAATAAAATAAGATAACGTTGGTGCATTGCGACCCTCTTATAGGAAACAGTAATAGTTGCATGATTTCTTTCTATCACATTCAATGGTAAAAAAATAAATAGATAAACAAACAAAAAAACATTTTGTATAAATTGAACTTAAAATTGAAAAAAATTATCATTTTGTTGACCAAATTCAATAGAACTCTGCCAATATGATTTTTACAATATGGTAATTTTCGTTTGAACACAATATATAATGTAAATACATGTTGTATTGTAAATAGTATATTGTGTATCTTTATACCATGTTGGTTTATCTGAATAAAGATATATAGGAAAGCATATGTTAATCCCCTATAGAAGAATCATGTTATCTACACAATACACAACAAACTGTCGAGTAATTGATCTCTCATTGAATGCAGACAAACAATAGTCCTTACGATATGTTATGTAACTTGAATATTTTAAACGTAAGATTATTGATCCTTTACTTGTCTGCATTTTAAAAAGTTCCGTTTCGTGCAAGACTACCTTAATTATATCGATTATGAACTAAGTATCTACATAAAGATTATGCATTTTATCCGTGACAATGTTATAATCTGTCGTGATTCCTAGTGATAAATAATTAAAATAAATTACACTGGGTTTGCATGTTGACGTTGCAGGTGTTAAGCGATTACTTTAACAACTCATTTTGAGAATGTTTGATCTTGTCAGTATGTCCTACCATTACACAGTTCACCGCACGATCATAGAATGTCTGATCTTGTCAGTATGTCCTACCATTACACAGTTCACCACACGATCATAGAATGTCTGATATTGTCAGTATGTCCTACCATTACACAGTTCACCCACCATACGACCATACAGAATAACATTTTATTTAGAGACAAAATAATGTTATCTTGAACAGAATAATAAATACTGTTTAAATTAGCTGTCATTCAAAACAATTATAATCAATCTGTAGTCATATACCATGCAAGATGACACGATAATACCATTATTAATCTAGTTTACTGATCAGTACACTTTTTTCATCAATCGTTGTAGTTACGAAGTTACATTGGTTGTTACATACTAAGGTTATACCCTCTGGTCACTGTGTCACCTTATTTGTAGGGAACACTAAGTACATTAGCTTTAACAAACGGACGGACACGACAGACGTCATTCGTTATTAGGAAGCACAACATACAGAGGTGTATGCGTACTCAATACTTATTTTTGTGCGTGCTGATTTAAGTCAGCGACTTTCTGAAGATATGTGATAACCGTTATCAGTGAACTAATCTGAAATAGGTAGACAATTTATAAATTGCCAAAAAAGGCTTGGTCAAAGTTGGTGAAACAAAATTCATATATAACGACCATTAAGGCAAATTAATAACGTTGAAAAAACAAAAACAATATACACTTCCAATGTCAATAAATGTTTACTTTATTATACATTATACACTTCCAATGTCAATAAATGTTTACTTTATTAGATGTGTAGCATCTACAAATGTCAAGTATAATTTCTACATTACTTTTAAAAATGTTCTGTTGAGTAAATAACGGAGAACATATTTCTGAATAAATGTAATAATTTCTGTGGGGTCATAGTTCTGAAAAATTGGAAATGGCGCTTGAGAGGACAGTTGAACATATTAAACGATGAAGCGGAGATATGGCGTCACATTCTCTTTTTGTTACATTAAATTGTTTGAAATAAAGTACACTTCGTATAGTATGAAAGGCGAATCTAACTTTTTTTCTAATTTACGAAATTTTTTGGGCAAAATGTTGGTTCGGGTTCCCTTGTAGAGCCAAACAATGTAGAGGACCCTCACTTTTTGCAAAGTCTGGATCCTCCTCTATAAAATATAATGATATACGATATACCAAAAGAAAATAATTCCTGCATATATTGTTCGTGTTTGTCATCAAATAGTGTGTAAATTATTAATATTTTATAAAAATATATTTTTGCTCAACTTTATCAAGTACAGTTTATTGACAACAGTAGTTACTAACACACAACACAGTTTATATAATACACCCAGTCTATCGTGAAAGAAAATAATTCAAAGTTTTATTTAAGCTGGCCTGATTTATAGCTAACACTTTTTGCAAGATTAAGCATTTTTCAAAGAACACAGGCATGACTACTTTTTGTTGATTTAAGAAATTAACTGAAGGATATAGATTTTAGAATCTGTCTTCAAAAAAAGAAATCATTCGTGAAGTGTTTATATTTTCTAACCGTTTTCTCCAGAATAAAATTTATATATATCATACCGTTGTCATATCCTAAAACGTTTTAATCAGAACGCACTGATATTTATAATCTCCGTGTCCTTTTTTGTAGGTTTACATAGGTGACAATAGTTCTTCTGTTGAATTAAACCGAATGGAAACATTTGAATATTCGAAAAAAAATTCTCGTTCTCATTCCCAAAGAGGTATTTCTGTAATTACATAACGATAAGATTGTTTAATTCTCACGTTACAACTGAAGTGATTTTTGGAACAAAATCAATATTAACAATTTATATTGATCCACAAATCGTTTCACAATGACAAAAAAAAAACACGTAATCCGGAGTAATCTGAATTAACTTTTGACAAATATAAACATCTTTTGACAAATGATTTACAGAAATAAACATCTTTGCTTGTTCCAATATTTATAACTCCACCTGTTCTATAGGAAACTGTTGATAAGTCATGATTTAATGGTGTATTTATTTTCCGTTTAAACACTCGGGCACGAATTGTATCGATACCATTTAACTGCTATCTTGACGTCTGTGTTTATAAGGGTAGACAAATTTCTTTGTAGCTTAAATTTTCTCTGTTTACTTAAAATATCTTTATGTGCATGTTAAAAGATTTCTAACAACAATGATATCGTACAGTGTATACGGAATTATCAACACCCCCCTTTTTCACTGAATAAACATTGTACCTGCATTCGGTGGTTAAAGATGGATATTTCACTGGGTGTGACATTACTCAATTTAAAACAGAAGCAATGCTATGCTCTATCACATACATGTAATTAAATATGGGGAAAAGTGCATGTCAATTCAATGATTATCGTTTTGTGTCTCTGAAATAACTGCATCCGAAATTACTGCTGTTATGTTCCGTGCTTTAATGTGAATATTATTTCGCCCAATACTTATATATTATATAATTATTAAATCAAGATATACATTGTGTCATACATATAATGTATCAGATATATATCCTGATAATGAAAACAAACATGATTCCAGTGTACGTCGTGCGCACTTAATTTAATATCTACGGTTTTATTATTATCTTTAAATTCAAAACAAATAATTATCGTGAACTGCCAATGGCCTTTTTAATTTGATGACAATTCGTCAGTATGTATTTTTATGAAAGCATATTAACCTAACTGATAATATCTTTATTAAGCAATGGTTTATGGATAAACAAAAAGAAATATAAGCAAAATACGGGGACAGCAAGACACGGTGTACTAGTAATTCAAGCACACTATTTAAGTACTTCTTATTATGTAATGTTTATAGCTGAATATTGTAATGTTATATTGAATTAATTAATAAAATATACTTAAACTAAACACATATTTGAGTATGCAACACTATTTAATGTATAAATATTTTTTTTCATTATTTCAGTAAACATTTCCATGTTTTTTTTCATTATTTCAGTAAACATTTCCATGTTTCTAAAGAAAAATATATAGTAAATAGATTTCTCTTGTATTTAAAAATTACTTTAAAAATGTATTTTCGCTTCTTCTTAACCATGGGCGAAATTTGTCTATAAAACGAAAAAGATAAATACCATGTATTTCATATTTTACTATCCTATTCACTTCTCAAAAAGTCGAACCCCCGAAGGGACCCAGGAGTACAGAAATGGTACCTAGATTTTTATGTTATGGAGTACAATCTCCTAGGTATATGAAGAATATCGTGCTTCTTGATTATAAAAGACAACTTGCATCAGTTCCTATTTCTAAGGATTGGTAGTTGGGGCCTGTTCCGACACCATATTCTCTTTTATCCCATTGTAACACTCTATATATGCAGAGGAACAATAATTGTTTTTCATGACATTTTTCATTAAATCGTTTTTATTTAATGAATAAAATTTCCGTAATTCCTATCTATATACAAAATATAAAAGTTACAAGATCAAAAGTCTTTTAAAAGAATATTTAAATGGAAAATGCTTGGAAAAAAGAGAGGGCAAGTATGGACTCTGTCATTAATAACATTAAATTTCAATTTAGAGTTTGTTTGAAACCTGATACATATAATTTGCATAGTAGTTATTTTAAAATAATTTCAATATATATGTGTCTCTACAACGTTTGGAGACTTATTGTTTTTGCTCCGTTTCTTATTTTTATTCTCCCCCTCCTCCTCCTCCTCCTCCTCCTCCTTTCTTTTCTTCCGTGGCACATGAACTTGTCCACAGCAGATCTCAGGAACTACTGGACAGAATTTCATGAAACTTAGTGGAGTTATAAATATATATTTCTAGTTGGTCCTTAAATTTTCAGCTTTGTGGTAAAGGGGATCAAAGTCATATGTTGAGGGGTACAAAGGGGGTGGGGGTTACTATAGAATCCTATGGGAAAGTTGAAATTTCGTACATTAATGTTGATAACTTCTACATGGATAATGATAGAGACATACAATTTGACATAGTGATAGGTCACCATTAGAGGAACAATTCTGCGTTTTCAAATTTTCGAGATGTCTGCCATTTTCAAAATGGCTGTCAAAACACGACATAAAAAATGGGCGGTAAAAATTCAACAT
Organism: Bathymodiolus brooksi; assembly: GCA_963680875.1. Lineage (NCBI taxonomy): Eukaryota > Metazoa > Mollusca > Bivalvia > Mytilida > Modiolidae > Bathymodiolus > Bathymodiolus brooksi. The sequence goes on along the minus strand of OY804575.1, from coordinate 49,504,039 downwards.
TGTCCGATATCATCAAAATTGTATATGTGGGTAGATAATGATGTCCCGAATTGATTCCTGACATTGAAAAATTTCTACCGTCGCCATTTTCAAAATGGCCGCCACAATACCGCAAATATTCAACATTGTCCGATATCATCAAAATTTGATGTGTGGGTAGATAATGATGTCCCGAATTGATTCCCGACATTGAAAAATTTCTACCGGTCGCCATTTTCAAAATGGCCGCCACAATACCGCACAAATTCAACATTGTCCGATTTCAACGCCATTTCATATGCGGGTAGATTATGATGTCCCGAATTGATTCCTGACATCGAAAAATTTCTACCGGTCGCCATTTTCAAAGTGGCCACCACAATACCGCACAAATTCAACATTGTTCGATTTCAACGTCCTGAATTGATTTACGACATCAAAAAATTTCTACCGGTCTCCATTTTCAAAATGGCCGCCACATTACCGCAAAAATTCAACATTGTTCGATTTCAAAGGTAACTTTTAATTTATTTTTCAAAATAGTTGTCAGTGGCCGGTTTGGGAGACTTCATAATCGTTAGATTATAATCATATTTTGTTATCAAAATGAATTGAATATTAAAATTGCCATTTAAACGGGTTTTTTAAAATTCAATTTATATTGACTTTAAGGGGGGTAGACAGAAATTTAAGCACCGTAACATTGATGTATTTTCCTCGATCAATATCTTTAATATGATTTACAATTAGGATGACAAGTAAAATATTCACATTCGGTGACGACAAGTCATGACGGTATGAATTACTTAACCTACCTTAACGTCCGTATTATCAACTTTATTTCTAATTGGTTCAGAGGTAGGACACATCTTGTGTATTTACATGCGACTCTTGGAAATGAGAGGATATAATTTCCCACATATGCATAACTCATCAAAAAGGAGCGTTTGCTATTGAACTGTGGGTGGTTTTGATGTTTAACACCACTTTCATCAATGTTTCTTTATATCGTCGTGGGTGTTAGTTTTATTGGTGGAAGAAACCCGAGTATCGGGAGAAAACCACTGACCTGCTACAAGTGACTGGCAAACTTTAACGCGCAAGGGACGTGACACTCTCTAAACACGACGCCCAGTATGGTTCACGGTAAGGCTTTCTGTATAATAACATGAAAACCCCTATAGACAGGGCCTTATCCGCCAACTGAGGATATGCTGGACAGCTCTCCGCCAACTGATGATATGCTGGACAGCTCTCCGCCAACTGAGGATATGCTGGACAGCTCTCCGCCAACTGAGGATATGCTGGACAGCTCTCCGCCAACTGATGATATGCTGGACAGCTCTCCAACTGATGATATGCTGGACAGCTCTGATATACTGGACAGCTCTGACATACTGGACAGCTCTGATATGCTGGACAGCTCTGATATGCTGGATAGCTCTGCATGAAATGTCGCCAACACCAACTGTTTTCTTGATGAAACTTATTTACTCTTACACACGTTGAAATGGTTGGATTTCCCCACGAACTCTTTCTTATGTATCATTAAATCGTGAATGACCCATACCAGGCGGGTTTCTGTTTTTATTATATTTTAATAGTATTTGATTTCATGTAATTGAACCGAAATTGGTACTAAACAATTCAATAAAATCCTTCAATTAAATCTGAATGGTTCATTTTATTGATTTTTCGGTAAACTTGGTCGATGGATTTTTTCCTAGAAACAAAAAGGTTATGTTGATACTATTGGTGTTTTTTAGTATTTAGGTTATTAAAGTTTGTATTGAATCAGATGTAGACAATTACAAACCCTTTGTTGTCTCTTGTATTCCATTCAACAAGGGAAATTGATTATGCTTAATAAATATTTAACACCGCAAATCGTTTACAGTGAAATATGATTTCATATTGTTCTTTGACAAGTTTGATGATTACATCATTAATGTCCATATTTAGACTCCCACGGTTTGTTCTCAGTTTTTGTTTAAAATTTAATTACATTTCTCAATACTGATACTGTTGGTTCCCATGGTTTCAAAAAGACATACTCAACCTTGAATATTGTATGGTTATTTGATATGAATTTTTCATAGATATTCTCCAACAAATAAATCTCTAATACGCGTTTACTAATAAAATTTGAAAACTTTCATATGATATATATTTTTTTACTTTTACAAAAACTGCAGTTTAACTAGAACGTATATTTACTCGTGAATAGACAGACTTCTTAACACCATATCAAAATATGTTATTTATTGAAAAGCAATGAGCACAATTTGAATCCAATAGAAGAAATACTGCAATTTAAAGCTATTAAAATTTAAATTAAACGACATTTGATAAAACTACTAAAATTCCGGTGTCAAATATTTATATGGCAAATATATAGATTGCAATTATTTTCAATCCAATAGTTTTATGTATCGTTTGATAAAAGATCCCCAGACCGATGTTATTCTTTAATTAAACACTTGAAATAAATTAAAAGTGTGTACATTAATGTCTGGAAATGAATTCGATCTATAGCTAGCTTTTAACAATTATTTTTAAAAGGTATTAGATGAATGATGAATAACAAAATCAGAATTTTACATTTGTAGAATGCAGAAAAATTGGGCAATTGTAGATATACATGTACGGACTAAACAGTCTTTATTAGAAAATTATTACATTTAAGATATGCCCGAATTTAACAGCCTATATTAGAAAATTATTCACTTGATTGATTGTTTGTTGCTTACGTCCAGTGGTTTATATTGCACGCATATTAAGAACGAGAACATATTCAACAGTATCTCAACATTATACAGTAATAAGGAATGGTGGGAGAACTGGTGTACACTCTTGACTGATAGTGGAAGTCTAGGGATAATTCCACAGGATTTCCAAATTTAGCCTTGTGTAGCGGCCACAATGCGCCTACCCTCTGTCGAAATCTACAACTGTAGAGCTCTTTAACGTGCATCATTCTCCAAATATGTTACATACTATGGCACATGGTAAGGCTTTCTTTATTACAACTCATCCTCCTTTAAGAGGGCATTCCTGTCCGACATGTGAGAATGCACTGGGTAGCTATGTGAATTGGACCCTTGGAACTGTCACCACTACCCATAATTAGTACATTGTACACTGGGAATGGCCTACGTAACATCCGTTATTTTAATCTAACTACTTGATCGACAACTGATATCTGTACAGTATGAGTGTACATATACAAGCATTTTATATATATTTATTGTATTTACTAATAAAATAGTAGACATTTATTAGTGTTTTATGTTTTACTGGTAAAATTCACATTGCCCAATACGTGTCACTCATTAATATGATTAAAGATCTGGACTGTCTTGAATCGTTGTACGTTGTCTCAACATGCCATTTGTAGGTGTGAATCTTACTGTACTTTAAGGATTGAGTCGTGATATAACTAATGCCTTTAAAAGTCAATGTATGATATCTTATAATTCAGGACATATCTATGATTCTAAGTTACCGTTGATGTTTGTTGTGAAAGATTTACCTTTCTTGAAACTTTTTGTAAAGATGGATTAACTGAAGATTAACAGTTCATATTAAATTTTAAACATTTAACACTACACATTCCATTAATAAATCAAAATATTAACTACTTTCTTTATTAGAGGTAAATTTTACATTTAAATTTAAGAATTTATAGACTTGTTAAAAACTCGAGTGTTTCTTCTTATCAAAGTTTTGGTTCAAATTGATCTTTCAACAAGTTTTCTGTAGGCGCTCCTCCGGTAGAGGGTTAAATTCTCGTTAGTTAGAGCAAGATATGTAGATCTCTTATTTAAAATTTCAGGTCTATTATTCAAGTACTTTAACTTGTAAATTTCCAATTTAGAGGGTTTTGTTAGTAATAGTATTAAAATGTGTTAAATCCTTGGGAATAAAAGAAACACGACATAAATTTTAAACAGATTAAAATTGAATAGTACATTGAAAAAACACATCCTTTTACTGTATAGGTATAAATCTATTTATTGAACGTGTATTTAAGTATCCTTTCCCACCTGTATTACACCAATCTAAAATTGAATTTAAGTTGGTATTTGTAAAACATGCTAACAACATATATATATTAATAAATACAAAAAGGTTGATCTTAAAGCCATTGACATCTTCATGTACATGAGTGTCTGATATTTGTTTGGCTGTCAACAGTGACTAAGTCTTTTCAATGTATATGACACTTTCTAAATGCAATACTTTATTCATTGTCATTTTAAGTCAGACAATAGGGAATATATACATATTTGTTTTGCTACAATTATTATACAGTAACAATAGACAATAGGAAGGTTGATTTGTTTATTAGAAATATCAAAACAATTTTTATTTTTTTTATATTATGGTTTATAAACCTGTAGCATGGAGGAATAAGTAAGTAGAAATGCAAATTGTAATTCCAAAAATGAGACTCTATCAAACCAATGTATTTCATATAAGTGATTTTTTTTATTGGAATTTTTTGAAGATCTACAAGGCACCAAGACAATGTTGATTTTTTTTCTTGTTATAATATAGCGCATACATGTATAAGCAAGATTTTGGGGAACACAATATTCACATATATAGGGAAAGCTTGAGTCTTGTTCATGGTACTATAATACTATACATACCTGTATTGTTCCTTTTCTGCAGGCTGACCATAGAACGGCTTTGACCACGCGGAGTGATATCTCTGATGTTCTCTCTGTTGCATCATAACCCTACGTGCTTCATTATGCCAGTGTTGATCTACGGTTTCCCATGCCATGTTAATCCTCTTTTTTGGAGGAGGAGGTGCCAGAGGATTCACTCTCTGTGGTATACGAACAAGTTCCATGGAGCTTGAAAGCTCCCTTGGGGGATAAGGTCCATACGAAGCGGCAGATAAAGTCCTTTGAAGCTTCGGTACTGGCGTACTAATGGGAGATATTTTTGGCAATGTTGTAGCTGACATTTCGAATGTTTATTAAGTATAATCCAATAAAAACTCAAAAGGGAATCTGTAAATATACAAACAAAGCAGGTAAAAAGATCGGACTACCAAATGTAAAGACAAAATATGAACAGTATCGGCCTCGTGTAGATGTAACAAGTGAATAGAAAAAAAACAATCTGGCTCAAGACGCTCCTTAATGAGATTCCAAAACATGTGTCACTTTATATTAAAACACGTTGTCTCTGTGTTACTGTATGCTGACAAGCAAGAAAAACTTGTTCCATTTCTATTGTTCATTTGCGTGCGATTATACCACAATTCCTTATAAATTATACTTTCTTTTCATCTTTTAGAAATTCAAAACTGTTGCATTGATTTCTCCATTTTCAATTATTCCAATGCATTTTCAAACATATAAAAAATGAATCGAAAACTGGATATTGAACAGGGAATATAGATTGCATATAACATGTGATCGAAGACTATTTAATACAGTTTAATATCATTCTACATATACTCTGAGTTAAATAGATATACCTGCACATTAAATATGAATATTAAATTCAATATATTAAAAACCTTATTTAAAAGACACACGTCAATGTGTCGTACTGTAAAACAATAACAAGAATGTCACACAAGGGATAATTAAATCACAACATACCTGTAAAATATAAATATTTCCAAGTTTACATTTTTGTTTTAGATTATCAGCATTTTCATCAAACTTTTCGTTGGAGAGTCTCTGGTGGGTCACATGATAGTTCGTACGTCGCTACGGAGATATGAATAAGCCTCGTTTGTATAATTCATTCAATTGTCAAAAAGTTTATCCGTTTTAAAGCGGGTAGGATTACTGTTTTTATATGTACTGTATTTATTTAATATTTGTGAAAGGCAATTAGTGGAGCTATTCAATTGGAAATTACCTTTTACCTGTAAAAACGTTGGTATATCATTTTACTGTTCATCAAAAGAACGACTTAAGATCGATATTGAAAGTTCGCGAGCTGAATTATTTGAAGAAATTACGTGATTGCGTGTAAAATAAACATACTTTAATTAAACCATTTAGCCTAATTATATAAACTAACTGAATTATGTCATGTATGAAGTAACTAACTCTTAAAGAGCTAATTAAATATATATTAATGTCGGTAGCCAGAAATGATATATAAATTAGCTAGGAAGAGATTTACATGTACATTTTGTGTATATGCAAAAGGACACGACAGAAAATCCGCCTCAAAATGGGAGTTAAAAGAATAGGATTTTTATTGTTCTCCGTACCTCAGTCATCGTTAGACCTGTACTATGTTAGAATTTTGCAAGGGGGCATGCTGGAGGTTCGGTAATTCATATATTAAGTTTTTCAATGCATTCTTGAGTACAGTTTGAAAATACGAAAAGGACCAATCAGAAGTTGTTATTAGAATGACAGACAATACAATAGCCAAAAGAAAGAAAAACAATTGTCCACAGAAAGTACACATAAAACTAAAGGTTGAGTAACAAGAACCCACTCAAAACCAGGGGTGAAACCAGGTGCTCTTAAAGGGTAAGCATTGTCTGCTTCACTGGTGGTACCGGTGGTGTTCCGTAATAAGTCATAGAACAGGAAAGACAGACGGGATAAGTCATAGAACAGGAAAGACAGACGTAATAAGTCATAGAACAGGAAAGACAGACGTAATAAGTCATAGAACAGGAAAAACAGACGGGATAAGTCATAGAACAGGAAAGACAGACGGGATAAGTCATAGAACAGGAAAGGCAGACAGGATAAGTCATAGAACAGGAAAGACAGACGTAATAAGTCATAGAACAGGAAAAACAGACGTAATAAGTCATAGAACAGGAAAAACAGACGTAATAAGTCATAGAACAGGAAAGACAGACGGGATAATTCATAGAACAGGAAAGACAGACGGGATAAGTCATAGAACAGGAAAGACAGACGGGATAAGTCATAGAACAGGAAAGACAGACGGGATAAGTCATAGAACAGGAAAGGCAGACAGGATAAGTCATAGAACAGGAAAGACAGACGTAATAAGTCATAGAACAGGAAAAACAGACGTAATAAGTCATAGAACAGGAAAAACAGACGTAATAAGTCCTAGAACAGGAAAGACAGACGGGATAATTCATAGAACAGGAAAGACAGACGGGATAAGTCATAGAACAGGAAAGACAGACGGGATAAGTCATAGAACAGGAAAAACAGACGTAATAAGTCATAGAACAGGAAAGACAGACGGGATAAGTCATAGAACAGGAAAGACAGACGGGATAAGTCATAGAACAAGAAAGACAGACGGGATAAGTCATAGAACAGGAAAGGCAGACAGGATAATTCATAGAACAGGAAAGACAGACGTAATAAGTCATAGAACAGGAAAGACAGACGTAATAAGCCATAGAACAGGAAAGACAGACGGGATAAGTCATAGAACAGGAAAGACAGACGTAATAAGTCATAGAACAGGAAAGACACACGTAATAAGTCATAGAACAGGAAAGACACACGTAATAAGTTATAGAACAGGAAAGACAGACGTAATAAGTCATAGAACAGGAAAGACAGACGTAATAAGTCATAGAACAGGAAAGACAGACGTAATAAGTTATAGAACAGGAAAAGACAGATGTAATAAGTCATAGAACAGGAAAAGACAGACGTAATAAGTCATAGAACAGGAAAGACAGACGGGATAAGTCATAGAACAGGAAAGACAGACGGGATAAGTCATAGAACAGGAAAGGCAGACATGATAATTCATAGAACAGGAAAGACAGACGTAATAAGTCATAGAACAGGAAAGACAGACGTAATAAGTCATAGAACAGGAAAGACAGACGTAATAAGTTATAGAACAGGAAAAGACAGATGTAATAAGTCATAGAACAGGAAAAGACAGACGTAATAAGTCATAGAACAGGAAAGACAGACGGGATAAGTCATAGAACAGGAAAAACAGACGGGATAAGTCATAGAACAGGAAAGGCAGACAGGATAAGTCATAGAACAGGAAAGACAGACGTAATAAGTCATAGAACAGGAAAAACAGACGTAATAAGTCATAGAACAGGAAAAACAGACGTAATAAGTCATAGAACAGGAAAGACAGACGGGATAATTCATAGAACAGGAAAGACAGACGGGATAAGTCATAGAACAGGAAAGACAGACGGGATAAGTCATAGAACAGGAAAAACAGACGTAATAAGTCATAGAACAGGAAAGACAGACGGGATAAGTCATAGAACAGGAAAGACAGACGGGATAAGTCATAGAACAGGAAAGACAGACGGGATAAGTCATAGAACAGGAAAGGCAGACAGGATAATTCATAGAACAGGAAAGACAGACGTAATAAGTCATAGAACAGGAAAGACAGACGTAATAAGTCATAGAACAGGAAAGACAGACGGGATAAGTCATAGAACAGGAAAGACAGACGTAATAAGTCATAGAACAGGAAAGACACACGTAATAAGTCATAGAACAGGAAAGACACACGTAATAAGTCATAGAACAGGAAAGACAGACGTAATAAGTCATAGAACAGGAAAGACAGACGTAATAAGTCATAGAACAGGAAAGACAGACGTAATAAGTTATAGAACAGGAAAAGACAGATGTAATAAGTCATAGAACAGGAAAAGACAGACGTAATAAGTCATAGAACAGGAAAGACAGACGGGATAAGTCATAGAACAGGAAAGACAGACGGGATAAGTCATAGAACAGGAAAGGCAGACATGATAATTAATAGAACAGGAAAGACAGACGTAATAAGTCATAGAACAGGAAAGACAGACGTAATAAGTCATAGAACAGGAAAGACAGACGTAATAAGTCATAGAACAGGAAAGACAGACGTAATAAGTTATAGAACAGGAAAAGACAGATGTAATAAGTCATAGAACAGGAAAGACAGACGGGATAAGTCATAGAACAGGAAAGACAGACGGGATAAGTCATAGAACAGGAAAGGCAGACATGATAATTCATAGAACAGGAAAGACAGACGTAATAAGTCATAGAACAGGAAAGACAGACGTAATAAGTCATAGAACAGGAAAGACAGACGTAATAAGTCATAGAACAGGAAAGACAGACGTAATAAGTTATAGAACAGGAAAAGACAGATGTAATAAGTCATAGAACAGGAAAAGACAGACGTAATAAGTCATAGAACAGGAAAGACAGACGGGATAAGTCATAGAACAGGAAAGACAGACAGGATAAGTCATAGAACAGGAAAGGCAGACATGATAATTCATAGAACAGGAAAGACAGACGTAATAAGTCATAGAACAGGAAAGACAGACGTAATAAGTCATAGAACAGGAAAAACAGACTTAATAAGTCATAGAACAGGAAAGACAGACGTAATAAGTCACAGAACAGGAAAGACAGACGTAATAAGTCATAGAACAGGAAAGACAGACGGGATAAGTCATAGAACAGGAAAGATAGACGTAATAAGTCATAGAACAGGAAAGACAGACGTAATAAGTCATAGAACAGGAAAGACAGACGTAATAAGTCATAGAACAGGAAAGACAGACGTAATAAGTCATAGAACAGGAAAGACAGACGGGATAAGTCATAGAACAGGAAAGACACGCGTAATAAGTCATAGAACAGGAAAGACAGACGTAATAAGTCATAGAACAGGAAAGACAGACGTAATAAGTCATAGAACAGGAAAGACAGACGTAATAAGTCATAGAACAGGAAAGACAGACGGGATAAGTCATAGAACAGGAAAGACAGACGTAATAAGTCATAGAACAGGAAAGACAAACGTAATAAGTCATAGAACAGGAAAGACACGTAATAAGTCATAGAACAGGAAAGACAGACGTAATAAGTCATAGAACAGGAAAGACAGACGTAATAAGTCATAGAACAGGAAAGACAGACGTAATAAGTTATAGAACAGGAAAAGACAGATGTAATAAGTCATAGAACAGGAAAAGACAGACGTAATAAGTCATAGAACAGGAAAGACAGACGGGATAAGTCATAGAACAGGAAAGACAGACGGGATAAGTCATAGAACAGGAAAGGCAGACATGATAATTCATAGAACAGGAAAGACAGACGTGATAAGTCATAGAACAGGAAAGACAGACGTAATAAGTCATAGAATAGGAAAGACACGTAATAAGTCATAGAACAGGAAAGACAGACGTAATAAGTCATAGAACAGGAAAGACAGACGTAATAAGTCATAGAACAGGAAAAACAGACTTAATAAGTCATAGAACAGGAAAGACAGACGTAATAAGTCATAGAACAGGAAAGACAGACGTAATAAGTCATAGAAAAGGAAAGACAGACGGGATAAGTCATAGAACAGGAAAGATAGACGTAATAAGTCATAGAACAGGAAAGACAGACGTAATAAGTCATAGAACAGGAAAGACAGACATAATAAGTCATAGAACAGGAAAGACAGACGTAATAAGTCATAGAACAGGAAAGACAGACGTAATAAGTCATAGAACAGGAAAGACAGACGTAATAAGTCATAGAACAGGAAAGACAGACGTAATAAGTCATAGAACAGGAAAGACAGACGTAATAAGTCATAGAACAGGAAAGACAGACGGGATAAGTCATAGAACAGGAAAGACAGAGGTAATAAGTCATAGAACAGGAAAGACAGACGTAATAAGTCATAGAACAGGAAAGACAGACGTAATAAGTCATAGAACAGGAAAGACAGACGTAATAAGTCATAGAACAGGAAAGACAGACGTAATAAGTCATAGAACAGGAAAGACAGACGTAATAAGTCATAGAACAGGAAAGACAGACGGGATTTTAACTATGACAAATGGAACATATTCGTTTTTATTATGTGACACAAATTGTCCATAACGTTTAGCTAAGTCATGGTGGCAACCGTAAAATGTTGTAGTGATGACTTCAACTTGACCACTCGGAACTTTGGTTAGCAGAAGCTCTTCATTAAAGAAATCCTGATTGAAAACAAAGACTCTAGAATCCTGCATCAGCTGAGAAAAATATATACTTCATATGCAAGTACCGTTGGAATGTTGCTATATATAAATGAAAAGTTTGAAATCATCTTTTGTCGTAAAGTTTTGTTCTTAAACAGCGTTCAATGTTAATTCTACGTGCAGGTATAAAGTAGACCTAGCTGTATCTGTGATATCCTATGTTTTATGTTCAATAGAATAAATGCGCTCAACTTAGTCACCGATCTCCAATGGGATTTTCACCAATAGAATCGTGCGGAATACTAAAACAAATATGATGGGATGATTGGAGTTTAACACCACTTTGAACAATATTTAAAAGAAATATCATGGTGATGAGATTTTATTGAAGGGAACTAGCGAGAACCACAGACTTCCGACAAATAACTGGTACAGATATATCAATTACACCTAACAAATGGTAGGAATCGACTCGGTAATTGTTAGTAGTGGTAAACAAGGATTTCATAGGTACCTGTAATACAGCTACCATACGATCGTTGTCATGACGGCGTTCATAATACAAATAAAGAACTACATGTCTAAAAGTGGAAAATTGAATGATTAGTTATTCAAAAACACGTTCATTTCACAGTCACCATGAATACACCGAAAGCAGTGCGAGTCAAATTATTGGTTGCTAATAAGCGACACTCTTAACGTGTAACGAATAAAGAATGTCACATCTGTATTTTTATCATCACAGATGCCAGCCAATCAGAAAAAATGATTACATACGAGTGGAATAATCAAACTCGCAGACACCGTCATCAACGAGCCAGACACCACAACAAAGTAACAAACACACACATCAACATATGTGTAAGATAAACATTACAATTACATCAACATATGTGTAAGATAAACATTACAATGACATCAACATATGTGTAAGATAAACATTACAATGACATCAACATATGTGTAAGATAAACATTACAATTACATCAACATATGTGTAAGATAAACATTACAATGACATCAACATATGTGTAAGATAAACATTACAATGACATCAACATATGTGTAAGATAAACATTACAATGACATCAACATATGTGTAAGATAAACATTACAATGACATCAACATATGTGTAAGATAAACATTACAATTACATCAACATATGTGTAAGATAAACATTACAATTACATCAACATATGTGTAAGATAAACATTACAATTACATCAACATATGTGTAAGATAAACATTACAATTACATCAACATATGTGTAAGATAAACATTACAATTACATCAACATATGTGTAAGATAAACATTATTACTGTAAGATAAATGAGAATGTTTGCTTTAACAGTGGTATGTGAAATCATTGCCATACAATTGACATATACCACTGAACAGATGATATAACAACTGACGTTAGTATGAGTAAACAGTCGTTCTCTTTTTATAAGCCATTTAAGCCATGGTCTGATGGTTTGCATAAGAAAGTGATTTTGACATGAAATATTTATATAGTTCTAGAAATTATGATAACTAACAGAATTCTGTAAATACAACTTTTTTGGGTCAAAATAACGAATATACAGGTACAAAGTGAGGTATAAATATAACCTAAATGCAGCTCCGAAAACGGAAAATAGAGAAAAATACAGACAAAGGGACACAAATTGAGCATGAAGTTTTTGCAAAAAATGGGAAACAGAATTATTATCTTAACGACGATCCTGATTCAAACTTACTAGAAGCATAATAAAGTAAGTTCATTGTTTCATTTGTTACTGATGTAGTTTAATTTCCGCACCAACAAAATGAACAGTATTTAATTAGATTTCATTTTAAGAAGAGGTGGCCTTGTATTGTAAGCCCAATGTGCTTTCCACGAGAAATAGAAAAAAACATGTTTAGTTACTTTTCCTTAAAGCTTCGAAAATCGATGCAAATCAATAGATAGAAATAAATTTTAATATCCATCATAGTTAGCTTTAATTTCGATATAATAAAATTCTCATATAAAGATCAATTAGCCTTTTCTGCATGGACCATTCATTTCCGATTCCAATCTATATTTTAATTAAACTGTTAATGTAATATCAGCCTCAATAAAATCTTATCAAGTATATTTTCCACATTAATGTGAACATTAAATATATTTCAAACCTGCTACAGAGATACTTTATTTCTCCAGTCTGTTGCCTCGATATTGCCCTGATGTAATTACACACTCGGGGATAAACACTATCCTGACGGAGACACTACAGAGACACTTTATTTCTCCAGTCTGTTGCCTCGATATTGCTATGACGTAATTACACACTCGGAGATAAACACTATCCAGACGGAGACACTACAGAGATACTTTATTTCTCCAGTCTGTTGCCTCGATATTGCTATGACGTAATTACACACTCGGAGATAAACACTATCCAGACGGAGACACTACAGAGCCACTTTATTTCTCCAGTCTGTTGCCTCGATATTGCTCTGACGTAATTACACACTCGGAGATAAACACTATCCAGACGGAGACACTACAGAGACACTTTATTTCTCCAGTCTGTTGCCTCGATATTGCTCTGACGTAATTACACACTCGGAGATAAACACTATCCAGACGGAGACACTACAGAGATACTTTATTTCTCCTGTCTGTTGCCTCGATATTGCTCTGATGTAATTACACACTCGGAGATAAACACTATCCAGACGGAGACACTACAGAGATACTTTATTTCTCCAGTCTGTTGCCTCGATATTGCTCTGATGTAATTACACACTCGGAGATAAACACTATCCAGACGGAGACACTACAGAGACACTTTATTTCTCCAGTCTGTTGCCTCGATATTGCTCTGATGTAATTACACACTCGGAGATAAACACTATCCAGACGGAGACACTACAGAGATACTTTATTTCTCCAGTCTGTTGCCTCGATATTGCTCTGATGTAATTACATACTCGGAGATAAACACTATCCAGACGGAGACACTACAGAGACACTTTATTTCTCCAGTCTGTTACCTCGATATTGCTCTGATGTAATTACACACTCGGAGATAAACACTATCCAGACGGAGACACTACAGAGATACTTTATTTCTCCAGTCTGTTGCCTCGATATTGCTCTGATGTAATTACACACTCGGAGATAAACACTATCCAGACGGAGACACTACAGAGACACTTTATTTCTCCAGTATGTTACCTCGATATTGCTCTGATGTAATCACACACTCGGAGATAAACACTATCCAGACGGAGACACTACAGAGACACTTTATTTCTCCAGTCTGTTGCCTCGATATTGCTCTGATGTAATTACACACTCGGAGATAAACACTATCCAGACGGAGACACTACAGAGATACTTTATTTCTCCAGTCTGTTGCCTCGATATTGCTCTGACGTAATTACACACTCGGAGATAAACACTATCCAGACGGAGACACTACAGAGATACTTTATTTCTCCAGTCTGTTGCCTCGATATTGCTCTGATGCAATCACACACTCGGAGATAAACACTATCCAGACGGAGACACTACAGAGATACTTTATTTCTCCAGTCTGTTGCCTCGATATTGCTCTGATGTAATTACACACTCGGAGATAAACACTATCCAGACGGAGACACTACAGAGACACTTTATTTCTCCAGTCTGTTGCCTCGATATTGCTCTGATGTAATTACATACTCGGAGATAAACACTATCCAGACGGAGACACTACAGAGATACTTTATTTCTCCAGTCTGTTGCCTCGATATTGCTCTGATGTAATTACACACTCGGAGATAAACACTATCCAGACGGAGACACTACAGAGACACTTTATTTCACCAGTCTGTTGCCTCGATATTGCTCTGATGTAATTACACACTCGGAGATAAACACTATCCAGACGGAGACACTGCAGAGACACTTTATTTCTCCAGTCTGTTGCCTCGATATTGCTCTGATGTAATTACACACTCGGAGATAAACACTATCCAGACGGAGACACTACAGAGATACTTTATTTCTCCAGTCTGTTGCCTCGATATTGCTCTGATGTAATCACACACTCAGAGATAAACACTATCCAGACGGAGACACTACAGAGATACTTTATTTCTCCAGTCTGTTGCCTCGATATTGCTCTGATGTAATTACACACTCGGAGATAAACACTATCCAGACGGAGACACTACAGAGATACTTTATTTCTCCAGTCTGTTGCCTCGATATTGCTCTGATGTAATTACACACTCGGAGATAAACACTATCCAGACGGAGACACTACAGAGACACTTTATTTCTCCAGTCTGTTGCCTCGATATTGCTCTGATGTAATTACACACTCGGAGATAAACACTATCCAGACGGAGACACTACAGAGATACTTTATTTCTCCAGTCTGTTGCCCCGATATTGCTCTGATGTAATTACACACTCGGAGATAAACACTATCCAGACGGAGACACTACAGAGACACTTTATTTCTCCAGTCTGTTGCCTCGATATTGTTCTGATGTAATTACACACTCGGAGATAAACACTATCCAGACGGAGACACTACAGAGACACTTTATTTCTCCAGTCTGTTGCCTCGATATTGCTCTGATGTAATTACACACTCGGAGATAAACACTATCCAGACGGAGACACTACAGAGATACTTTATTTCTCCAGTCTGTTGCCCCGATATTGCTCTGATGTAATTACACACTCGGAGATAAACACTATCCAGACGGAGACACTACAGAGACACTTTATTTCTCCAGTCTGTTGCCTCGATATTGTTCTGATGTAATTACACACTCGGAGATAAACACTATCCAGACGGAGACACTACAGAGACACTTTATTTCTCCAGTCTGTTGCCTCGATATTGCTCTGATGTAATTACACACTCGGAGATAAACACTATCCAGACGGAGACACTACAGAGATACGCCAGTTATAGGGTCAACATTTGGACATTCGTTAACAATTTAATAATGCCATAACTTGAACACTGACCTTTGTTCTATTTATTGATATGACCGTTAAACATATATGCATGTATACTGACAAATTAGAAACAAATGCATCTTTTTGTATTTTGTTATGTTCTTCTAGAAAATAACACTAAATATTGACATTTGATAGAATTCAAAATCTGTCCATCCGTTTATTTTTATATACTAGTACCATATCAACCATATTCCGAATTTGAAATATACCATCTAGTCTTCTGCTATCTTTGTTGCATTTGTAACACTATATCATATCACATCTCCGAAAAATTCAATGTTCCCAAAGGGATTCTACCCAGGAACCTTTCGAACTGTAAGCCAATGTACATCAAACTTAGTTAAAGGAGTTCTCCAATAACACAGCCAGCGTATGATGGCTATGACCCTATTGGGGTTCTTACAATCCTAGGTAGAGGAACTAAATCGTTCCACCACCCCCTCAAAAGGCATCATACCTTGATTGACTATATTAATTACCAACAGTCAACCCGATCAGTCCACCTGTATTGCCTTGTAACTCTCAGCTGTTGTGACATATTCCATACGCCAGAAAGTATATGGTTTTCAAGTGTGATACCCCTGTTTGATTCTGTAAACCACATTTTATTCAAACTTGTCATAATTACCATCCGGACGTTTCCTCACTTATGACTTATCACCTAGTTTGTAACAAAACTAAAACAACGACATGTGTTATATGTGGAGCAGAGACTGCTTACCCTTAAGGAACACCTGAGCTCATCCCAGCTTTTTAAGGGGATTCGTGGTGCTCGATCTTTCGTTTTCTGTGTACATAGTGTTCTGTTTACCATTGTTTGTCCTTTTGTCCTATTTCGTTCGTTTCGTTCTGTCTTTCTTCGATTTACTGATTTCTGATTACCCCTTTGGTATCTTCTGATTACCTCTTTGGTATCTTCTGATTACCCCTTTGGTATCTTCTGATTACCCCTTTGGTATCTTCTGTATTACCCCTTTGGTATCTTCTGGTTACCCCTTTGGTATCTTCTGATTACCCCTTTGGTATCTTCTGATTACCCCTTTGGTATCTTCAAACTTTTCATAATATACATTTATGTCAACATATTAAATCATATTTTTATGCACAAGTTATCTATCTTCATCTATTTACATAGTTTTGTACTTGTATTTAATTAGTTTATTATACGTTGCGTAGTAAGATGCAGACTAATAATATGGAACATCATTTCACTTTAAGAGGGGAAGTTTGGGCCCATACAACTAGCTTAACTCGGTCACTTTTTATTAAGTGCCTCTTCCAAGCCAGGGTAACGAATTTGCCTATTTCTACGATTTTGATATTTGATTTTGGAATTGTTCCGACATTGGGATATTTTTTGTTTTTCAATATATCTTTAATAATATCCATTTAATAATATCAGTATAATTAATAAAGATAATATTAAGCATGTCCTCTGATGATCATGTACGTAAGAAATAAATGTAGATAATTTTTATTTAAATGCATTTTAAACTTACAAAGAAAATGTGACTTCGCTATCAAATTTCACATAGAGCATTACATACTTTTGTTTATATCAACGAACTGTGTTAGCCTTCATTTCTTTTGTTTAACAAACTATTGTAATTGTTTGTATCCTTTTGGCATAACTTTATTTGGAATAAATTTCAAAGTATACAAATACAATTTTGTAAGTATATGAATTTTTATTGGCGATATATTATTTCTAACATATTTGTATTAATTATGATATTGTAAAAATATATAAGATTATTATTATTATTATTATTAAGATGCTATTTACTGCATATAAATTTAAGCAAAATAAAATCGTAAAGACAATGCATTTTGAGGCAAAAACTATATATAACATTGTTAAAAAAAAATATACAATGAAAAATAATAAATTCAACATTTTAAGAGCTATTACGTAGTGACTAGATTTAAGTGATAAAAGAGGACGTTCCCTCGGAACACCAATGAGTGGTGAGCTATGCAAAAACATATATGTACCTTATATGCAAAAGGGTAGTAGCTATACAAGCAATCGATCAGTTTAACACTTTACGACAAAAGAGATGATTTCAATTGTTCCATTATGGCCTTTCCATTTATGTGTAGCCACATTCTTTTCAGCAGTACCTGCATACGGAATATATATATGTAAGACTCAGATTGGCGTCCAGTCTCTAATCGACGTCCAATCCTCAAATCCATGTCCGATTTATACGTCACAGACATCTGTACCCCAGATCTGTGTCATTTTCTCGAATCGGCATCCATTGTGTGTATTCGGGCCCTGTTGACTGTAATTTGAAAAAATCATGACACTATGACAGTATTGATGATATTAAAGAGTGAGAAAAGGCTAAAGAAAAAAAAAACAAAACAAAACAAGACAAAAAACAACATTATATAACAGGTTAAAAAACAAAACTGTCATTACAATTATTTTTCAATTTGAAGTATGTCGCTTTTGTTTCTATTTTTTGTCCGGAATACTACTATTAAGACAGGAAAATGAGTATTACAGTAAATATTTATAGGCTGCACAAATATTAAAAATCAAACATAGAATAGATTTGAGAATTTGGAAAGGACGCCGATTTGAGAATACCCTTAAATCGAACTTTGATTTGCGATATGACGTCAGTGGACGCCGATTTGAGGAGTGGACGTCGATTAGAGAATGGACGTCGATATGAGTTTATAATATATATATATGTATATATCTCTCAGTCGATCCGATATTCCAGAGCAGAGCTTGTGGTTCCAATCATGATTTCCTTGATAGAGAATTGCAGCTTAAAAGGAAGCTACTGAACCATAGTTCCTAGTGGCTAAGTTGAAGTCATCACTTCCAATGTCTATGTCCCGTTTTGTCGTAATCACAATCCGGTCCTTTCCTCATTCATGGCATATCATCTGATGTATAGCAAGTATAAAACGACGGCTGGCACATGTGGAACAGGGACTGCTTACCTTTCCGGAACACACGAGTTTACCTCCGGTTTTAAGTGGGGTTCGTGTTGCTCGATCTTTAATTTTCTGTGTAGATCATTGTTTGTCCGTTTGTTCATATTCGTTTGACCATTGTATTGTCTATCCTTCGATGTACTGCTTTTGATTATCCCTTTGGTATCTCAACAACTTTATAACTGGTATTAGGATTTTAATTGGGAGATTACTGTATTATATTCGACAATTTGCCGGCAACAGTAGTTGGTTTGATGATTGAAAATTAAGTTTACTTGCAGAGTCAGCAAACAGGTATTAGCAACCATCAACTCAAAATTGATGACGGCAAATCTAGTTATCTCCATCTAAATCTATTTCTGTAATATAAGCATTAAATTGAATTTATATTGAGCCAAATATATTGCTTTTACATGCCCACACTGTTTAATGGCATCAATCGTATAATTGACGGCGTCCAATATTTGACACTGTCCAATGAGAAAAGACGTTACATAAACGAGCTAATTTTATATTATTGGCAAGTGAACAATATTTCATCTATGTTCATGACGAAAATAAAGAGATGAACCTATGCCTGACTTGATTGTCACTGTAACGTTTAAAGAGCGTGAAACTCCCCATACACAAGACACTCAATTAAAGTGTGCGCTTAAAACTTGTCTCCCACTACCACAGGACACCATGCTATACAACAGATTCCATCAGGGGGTATAAAAATTGATAAAAGTAAATATTAAAGAAGAAGAATAATAACTGAATATTTAATGTCTAATTAATTTTAACAGTTCATTTAAATATATTTTCAGTAAATCTGAAGAGTATTGCTACAATGAAGCGTGTAAAATTCGCAGTTGAAGATGCTATGAACCAGACTGCAGCGTCAATATATGGTTCTGAATTTTGTCCAAATCATCCAACATACAAAGTCGTTTCCTGGTGTTCAAACCACGAAATATCAATATGCATGGTGTGTTCTAAGTTAGAGCATGCTAAATGTCCAGGGATCCAGACATTAGAGGAGGTCATCAAAAACACAAATTCCAAGTCAGAATTGAAATCTTTAAAGCATCGCGTGGAAGAAACTAGAAATATATTCAAGCGACTTGTAAAAGACAGGAATCAGAACATTGAGATGCTTGAAGATCAGAAGGAGGTTTTACGAACTGATGTTCAAACATTTAAAGAAAGAATATATCAACATTTGGAAAGATTAGAACACAAATTATCTAAAGAAATTGACTTAGCTTTGGATAAACAGAAGGTGAAATTACAGGATCAAATCTTTGAATATAAAACAAGCAATGATACATTAACCGCTTTGTATAATGATTTACTACACGTCAATGAAGATTCAACTGAAAACCACAAAGTTCTCTTTCTAAAAGAGGCAAATGTTGTTCAGAAGAAAGAAGAAACCAATTTACAAGGAATTGGAGATTCACTTAAAAATATATCTGTTCAGTTGAAAATGGACGAAACCATTCGGAAGATCGTAGATGTAGCAACTATTGCTTATGTTAAAACAGTAGAATCTTATCCTACAAACCCTCCGGACATCTCGGCACTTACCGCTGAAACTAACACTGAAACCATGTTAGTGAAAGTGGAGGAATCGGTTAAGGAGTATAGCACTGACAGGTTTAGGTTTACACTCGAACGAAATATAGATATTAAGCCCACATTTTCGTCAAACGCGTTAGTTCCGGAAATCACCGGCGGATTAATTTTACCGGATGGACGAGTATTTGTGGTAGATAAACTCAACAAGAGACTACTTGGTTATACTGTCAAGGGACAGTTGGCTTAAGAAACTTTCATGGAATCAGAACCATACGCCATTGCGTTTCTGGATGTAAACAAGTTTTTCTGCACGGTACCAAGTACACAAACAATAGAGATCCGTGATTACGGAGCTCTACAATATGTCGAGAAAATTGATATAAAACACCATGTTTCTGGCATTTCCTCTTACGAGGAAAAGGTAGTCGTCGTCTGCGAGAACTTTGGACTTGTCATTATAGATAAAACTGACGAGGTTCTGGATAAAATAGCAATGAAAGGTAACAAAGAAGGACCAGTTCATTTTCTGGGACAAACGATTTGCTACGCAGAGAGCAAGAAGGGAATTATACACGTGATGACTATAACTGGAGAAGTCAAGTTTACAACAACAGCAAAGGGACTAGGGTATGTTCAAGGGGTGACGGTGTTGAGAGACAGCAGTCTACTCGTGTCCAAGTCAAGCCCGGGAAATAAAAGTACATGGCATTTCTCACCGGACGGACACCAACAAGCCTTACGAGAAGAATTTGAATTATTAAAATCACCAAGAACTATTGTGTACGACAAGAAATCAAAGAGGTTGTTCATAGCAAATGGCGTCAGAACTATTTCTATATTTGGAGAACTTCAATGACATCAAGGCGTTTATTCCTTTGTAACATTTCATCAAATGTAGAAAATGAAAAAATAAAATGTCAAATAATTCTACAAATTACTACACGATTTACGGAAGAGCGAAATTTTAACGATTAATAATTTCACATTTGTAAGACGGTACATAATTTATTTTGGTCATTGTATTGTCTGTTCCTCGTCGATTTGTGGCTTCTGATGACCTCTTTTGGTATCTTAGATTTGTGGCTTCTGATTACCTCTTTTGGTATCTTAGATTTGTGGCTTCTGATGACCTCTTTTGGTATCTTAGATTTGTGGCTTCTGATTACCTCTTTTGGTATCTTAGATGTGTGGCTTCTGATTACCTCTTTTGGTATCTTAGATGTGTGGCTTCTGATGACCTCTTTTGGTATCTTAGATTTGTGGCTTCTGATTACCTCTTTTGGTGTCTTAGATGTGTGGCTTCTGATTACCTCTTTTGGTATCTTAGATGTGTGGCTTCTGATGACCTCTTTTGGTATCTTAGATGTGTGGCTTCTGATTACCTCTTTTGGTGTCTTAGATTTGTGGCTTCTGATTACCTCTTTTGGTATCTTAGATGTGTGGCTTCTGATTACCTCTTTTGGTGTCTTAGATTTGTGGCTTCTGATTACCTCTTTTGGTATCTTAGATTTGTGGCTTCTGATTACCTCTTTTGGTATCTTAGATTTGTGGCTTCTGATTACCTCTTTTGGTATCTTAGATTTGTGGCTTCTGATGACCTCTTTTGGTATCTTAGATTTGTGGCTTCTGATTACCTCTTTTGGTATCTTAGATTTGTGGCTTCTGATGACCTCTTTTGGTATCTTAGATGTGTGGCTTCTGATTACCTCTTTTGGTATCTTAGATGTGTGGCTTCTGATGACCTCTTTTGGTATCTTAGATGTGTGGCTTCTGATGACCTCTTTTGGTATCTTAGATTTGTGGCTTCTGATTACCTCTTTTGGTATCTTAGATTTGTGGCTTCTGATGACCTCTTTTGGTATCTTAGATGTGTGGCTTCTGATTACCTCTTTTGGTATCTTAGATTTGTGGCTTCTGATTACCTCTTTTGGTATCTTAGATTTGTGGCTTCTGATGACCTCTTTTGGTATCTTAGATGTGTGGCTTCTGATTACCTCTTTTGGTATCTTAGATTTGTGGCTTCTGATTACCTCTTTTGGTATCTTAGATGTGTGGCTTCTGATTACCTCTTTTGGTATCTTAGATTTGTGGCTTCTGATGACCTCTTTTGGTATCTTAGATTTGTGGCTTCTGATTACCTCTTTTGGTATCTTAGATTTGTGGCTTCTGATTACCTCTTTTGGTGTCTTAGATTTGTGGCTTCTGATTACCTCTTTTGGTGTCTTAGATTTGTGGCTTCTGATTACCTCTTTTGGTATCTTAGATTTGTGGCTTCTGATTACCTCTTTTGGTATCTTATATCCTTTTAAGAATAGTGGTGTATTTCTGGCAGGATACAAAAGTGTACCTTGAAACACATTTATCTTGTAATCGTGTGATTTTAGGAACTAAATAAAGGGGTCAACTAAACATCAGTGTACTTTTAGTCATTGTCCTAATCAAGCGTTTCTGGTACCAGATTTATGTAGGGCGAACGGTAAGAAACGGCAACATTATACATTCCGACGTGAAAGTGGACACCCTCGAAAAAGATTAGAACGACAGTTGTACAAATAAAGTTTATGTTTTCCGACAGCATACATACAATTTCTATCGTATTAACGTTAATTCTCGATATCAACAAGGCCATTTTAACAGTGGACTCTAATATTAATTATAGAACAATACATATTAATCAGCGCATTATAAACACCGCATTACAAACACGTGTGGAAATGTCGTCTGCTATGATCTGATATACACCATCTATCTCCGTCAATGATAAATGTAAATTACCACCTTTTGTTTGGTTATTATATAATAGAAATAAAGAATTTGATTTCAAACTCCATAATTGTAAATAAACAAAATCGACACACAAAGAACACATATACATGACCGCTCAATCTCCTGCCTTGATACAGGCATTTCAATATATATAAAAAAGGTGGCGGGTAAAACTAGTTTTATATGTCTAATGTTTTCCAAATGTGAGTACATTGTGACCCTCATATATAACTGGGCGAGAAAACAGCGCTGTTTTAAAGAATATCGAGTCATAGGCCCGATCTTTATTCATGATATATTCATTCTTCGTGAATTGCCATATGTATACTAGTAGTTCTTATAAATGAAAGTGGATGTGCTACGATAACACAATGCTATCGGAAGACAATTTAGGGAACGAGTGACACGGGGATGCGATTCTTGAGAGGTGGTTTTTTTTATATCACGACACTTGTATCTTGCCAAGATAACAGCTAATACATGTGACGGTTCCCCACAACTCGATCCACAAAGCTACACAGCACGTCCCCATGTACAGATGGGGGCCGTCAGGTAATAATACGAAAACCTGACCGTTTTAAAAACACGTTACGCTTAAAATCATGCAAAACAGTCATCATATAACTTTCGTCGTTTAACCATTACAATGTCTCTTTCTGTTTTAGTTTTAAATGAAAGGATATTAATTCCTAAGTTTACTTCAGAACTTACAAATCCGTAAAAAGATGGACACCGTCGTTTTTGTTTGTATGCGCATAGACACGGATAAACCGTTTTCCGTCGAATAGAAATGTTTAAGTTTGAAATATATTCATACACCTATCACAACTGACAGCAGTCGAATCATCCGAGGTTGCCTCAGTGATTTGCAGTTGTCCAATCCACAATAACCTTATACCCATCGTCACCCATCGTCATCCATCCAAATTCTGCGTATCATCAACGTGTAAGAGTAAACAACAAATAGGTTAAAGGTCATGGCACACGTTAATCGAGATTTCTACAGTATATCACAAACAGTTAAAAAAACAGTTGGAGCAATGCAACGCGACTTTTCACAAATATATACAGCCGATTATACGATTTCTAAAAGTGTTGTTGTAGCAAAAGATCAACCCCGTTGTTCTCTCGACATCTGTAAAGGTTAAATTGTAATATTACACTTCATAAATCATATATGATTAGATGTAAAAAACAATATAAATACATCCTGCAATTTGGCTTATCATTTAATAATGTATAATAATGTTGTTTAATGAGGTATATTATTGTTCACTAAATAATTCTAAGATTGTTGATTAATAGTATGTTGATTACATCTATCCCATTGAGCTTGAAATAAAGGAAACCACAGAAAGAGTAGGTCTTCTTCATTCCTTGACCTACATATAAAAGTTGACAGTGAGGGGTGAAACTTTACAACAAAAGAAATGATTTTAATTTAACAGTCGGCTTACGCATAGATACAGACACTGTGCTCCTCTTCTCGCCGACCTGTTCCTTTATTGGTATGAGGCAGACTTCATACAGGGGCTTCTCAAGAAAAACGAAAAGAAGCTAGCGTGTTCCGCTATATAGATGATGTACTTTCACTAAATAATTCTAGGTTTGGTGATATCGTTGATCGCATCTATCCCATTGAGCTTGAAATAAAGGATACCACAGATACAGATAGGTCTGCTTCATACCTTGACCTACACCTCGAAATTGACAGTGAGGGGCGGTGAAGAAGGAAACTTTACGACAAAAGAGATGATTTCAATTTTCCCATTGTGAACTTTCCATTTATATGTAGCACCATTCAAGCAGCACTTGCATATGGAGTATATATCTCTCAGCTGATGCGATATTCCAGAGCTTGTGGTTCCTATCAGAATTTCCTTGATAGAGGGTTGCTGCTAACAAGGAAGCTACTGAACCAAGAGTTCCTGTTGGTTAAGTTGAAGTCATCACTTCGAAAGTTTTACAGTCGCCACCATGACCTGGTTGACTCTTATGGAATATCTGTGTCACAAATGACCACGGATATGTTCCACTTGAAGGTCATTTAGTGAAACATTATGAAGTATAGGGGATGTATAATGATGATGTTTTTATAATAGGTCGTAATTTGTAATTATGACAGATGGTGGCTGTACTATTATCCTAAGGCTTTAATCTGATATTGTAGAGATTCTAAATATCAAACGCATTTCACAAAAATAATCAAGTCATAATTACGAGTCGCAAAGGTTAAAGCAAACAGATGGGGAATATATTCTTGAGTATTTAAAGGTTCTCCGTGAAGTTTGGGTGTACATGTTGTCGAGATGATAGGCATTTTTGTTTCATGCATTCTTTTTGTGACAGTCATTGCAGGTTAGTTATTCAGTTTTATTTACAACTAAATAGTAAATAATTTTTAAATATATGTTCTAAGCTTAAAGTAGTACATGTTTTATACTCTAACCAGGATAGTATGTGTCGTTTACCTTAGTGCATGTTATTTACGATATTGTAATATGTTTTATCCTGCGGGATCCCTACTATACAGAAATAATACCTAGTTTCTCCGCTGCGGGATCCCTACTGTACAGAAATAATATCTAGTTTCTCCACTGCGGGATCCCTACTGTACAGAAATAATACCTAGTTTCTCCGCTGCGGGATCCCTACTGTACCACTCGTCGCAATTTCGGCTGATTCCGTACCTTCATCATACCTCGTCCGTATTACGATAGCTCCCATTGGAACTACTTTCGGAAATCTTCAATGAAGGAGGTATTAAAATAATTTCACTTTCGAATATTCGTCCAATAATAATATATTTTGATTCGTCGCAATGTCGGCTGATTCATCAAAGACCAATATGTTTCAAAGCAAACTCTATACACTCAGCTATTGTCGCCATTTTAGAACTTATTCGCGGTGCGCAATGTTTGATTGAAGTGATACGGTCTTCCGGCGAAGAAATGTGACGCGTAGACGCATATCAAATACCGTATTACAGCCGAGGTATTCAGGGAGAGAAGCGGACTCACCCGAGGTTTGCCGATTGCTACTGTACAGAAATAATATCTATTTTCTCCGCTGCGGGATCCCTACTGTACAGAAATAATACCTAATTTCTCCGCTGTGGTCTATAAGCACTCCGGTGGAGGCGTTCGTCTGTTGTGTATGCTGGATAATTGATACAAACAACCTGACCTTGGGACGGGACGTAAATAGTGTCTCGTTTTTGGAGAATATCGCACTCATTGCAGGTAAAAGTCAACTAGCAGCAGCCCTTTGTGAGTAATAACTTGTTGGGAGTGGTCGATATGACAAATGTTCCCTATCCTATCCAATTTCCTTTGACTAGTTAAATGTTTCCTGGGCAAATCCTAGAGCCTCCTTTTAACCTATATGATTAATTATATGAAAACCCTTTATCGTGAAATACTGTTCACGTGAAGCCATAACCAGTTTACCAAAAATACATTTGTATTTCAAACAAGCAAGTACCCTCAGACCCAACTGGTATCAAAATTATACCGAATATATAAT
The DNA here is from genome assembly GCA_963680875.1 of Bathymodiolus brooksi. Classification (NCBI taxonomy): domain Eukaryota; kingdom Metazoa; phylum Mollusca; class Bivalvia; order Mytilida; family Modiolidae; genus Bathymodiolus; species Bathymodiolus brooksi. Next base: position 49,477,310 of record OY804575.1, on the reverse strand, counting down.
GGAGAATACACTTCAACTGTAGATTCTTAAAAATAATCAACGTGAGGGTCGAGTTGATTATTTTCAAGAATCTACAAGTTGGAGTGTATTCTCTTACATAATACATTTCCATTTGCAACAGTGTTTTCATTTTATATTTTTACCTTTTTAATGAACATTCAGAAAGCTAAATAAGCCACAATTAACAAAAAATAAAAAAATAAATTATCGGCATTCGTGTTTTCGATTCTCGTTTATATTTAGATATGTCAAGGTCTTTCAAGTGAAAAGAATCGTTTATATTTAGATATGTCAAGGTCTTTCAAGTGAAAAGAATCGTTTATATTTAGATATTTCAAGGTCTTTCAAGTGTCCCAAATGTTCACCTGTGGTCTGTCTGATTTGTTAAGTTGGTAGTTTTTGTATTGCGAGAATACTCGTCAGTTCTGAACATAAATTATGTCAGATCTGAAATACTTTTATCGTGTCTTGTATATATTGATCAATTGCTTTTTTAAGCAAATTGTTGATATTTTTTTTAACAAAGCTTACTATCAAGAGTTATATATACTAATTATAGAACATAGTAATGTGGCCACCGTAGCCGAGTGGTAAGATGAAAGTTTTGAAAGTCGAAGTAAACTTTAGAAAGCCCAGCAGTGGTTCGGTACCCGAAGGTCCCAAAATATGTATATCACGTTTTAAGCCTAATACAATAAAAGGTTAAAGTTCATATATTCAAGGACAAAAGAATATACTGTGGATTCTTAGAAATAATCCACTGTTCGAACAATAGTATGACGTCAGAGAAATGTATTATACCGACACGTATTTGTTTTCAGAAAAGAACTGCGATGATGCGTTACGTTGCCCGAAGGCACCGTTTGATTCGAGTGTATTGATTGATTACAATGAAGGAGTCATGACCATGCACAGTGATTACATGGATGTTTTCTGTGCGTAAGTAAAATATGGGTGCATTTGAATATTAAGAAGGATTCTTAGTGGTAAAGTTGAAGTCATCACTTTATACAGTCGCCCTCATGACATGGTCATACACTGTCTCCAATGAACACGGATATTTATCAATTGCCGTAACCACAATTCCACCATACTTTTATCGTTCATGATCTATCCAGGAATATGACTTATCACCGGATTTTGAACGCACGTAACACGAAAGGTGCCGCTAGTGGAGCAAGAAAATATTAACCTTCAGTTAACACCCAGTGTTCGTGGGATTCGTGAAGGTTACACCCAGTGTTCGTCGTGCAGCTTACACACAGTGTTCGTCGTGCAGCTTACACCCAGTGTTCGTCGTGCAGCGTACACACAGTGTTCGTCGTGCAGCTTACACCCAGTGTTCGTCGTGCAGCTTACACCCAGTGTTCGTCGTGCAGCGTACACACAGTGTTCGTCGTGCAGCGTACACCCAGTGTTCGTCGTGCAGCTTACACCCAGTGTTCGTCGTGCAGCGTACACACAGTGTTCGTCGTGCAGCTTACACCCAGTGTTCGTCGTGCAGCTTACACCCAGTGTTCGTCGTGCAGCTTACACCCAGTGTTCGTGAGATTCGTGCAGCTTACACCCAGTGTTCGTGGGATTCGTGCAGCTTACACCCAGTGTTCGTCGTGCAGCTTACACACAGTGTTCGTCGTGCAGCTTACACCCAGTGTTCGTGAGATTCGTGCAGCTTACACCCAGTGTTCGTCGTGCAGCTTACACCCAGTGTTCGTCGTGCAGCTTACACCCAGTGTTCGTCGTGCAGCTTACACCCAGTGTTCGTCGTGCAGCTTACTCCCAGTGTTCGTCGTGCAGCTTACACCCAGTGTTCGTCGTGCAGCGTACACACAGTGTTCGTCGTGCAGCTTACACCCAGTGTTCGTCGTGCAGCTTACACCCAGTGTTCGTCGTGCAGCTTACACCCAGTATTCGTCGTGCAGCTTACTCCCAGTGTTCGTCGTGCAGCTTACACCCAGTGTTCGTCGTGCAGCGTACACACAGTGTTCGTCGTGCAGCTTACACCCAGTGTTCGTCGTGCAGCTTACACCCAGTGTTCGTCGTGCAGCTTACACCCAGTGTTCGTCGTGCAGCTTACACCCAGTGTTCGTCGTGCAGCGTACACACAGTGTTCGTCGTGCAGCTTACACCCAGTGTTCGTCGTGCAGCTTACTCCCAGTGTTCGTCGTGTAGCTTACTCCCAGTGTTCGTCGTGCAGCTTACACCCAGTGTTCGTCGTGCAGCTTACACCCAGTGTTCGTGAGATTCGTGCAGCTTACACCCAGTGTTCGTCGTGCAGCTTACACCCAGTGTTCGTCGTGCAGCGTACACACAGTGTTCGTCGTGCAGCTTACACCCAGTGTTCGTCGTGCAGCTTACACCCAGTGTTCGTCGTGCAGCTTACTCCCAGTGTTCGTCGTGCAGCTTACTCCCAGTGTTCGTCGTGCAGCTTACTCCCAGTGTTCGTCGTGCAGCTTACACCCAGTGTTCGTCGTGCAGCTTACACCCAGTGTTCGTCGTGCAGCTTACACCCAGTGTTCGTCGTGCAGCTTACACAGTGTTCGTCGTGCAGCTTACACCCAGTGTTCGTGAGATTCGTGCAGCTTACACCCAGTGTTCGTCGTGCAGCTTACACCCAGTGTTCGTCGTGCAGCTTACACACAGTGTTCGTCGTGCAGCTTACACCCAGTGTTCGTCGTACAGCTTACACACAGTGTTCGTCGTGCAGCTTACACCCAGTGTTCGTGAGATTCGTGCAGCTTACACCCAGTGTTCGTCGTGCAGCTTACACCCAGTGTTCGTGAGATTCGTGCAGCTTACACCCAGTGTTCGTCGTGCAGCTTACACACAGTGTTCGTCGTGCAGCTTACACCCAGTGTTCGTGAGATTCGTGCAGCTTACACCCAGTGTTCGTCGTGCAGCTTACACCCAGTGTTCGTCGTGCAGCTTACACACAGTGTTCGTCGTGCAGCTTACACCCAGTGTTCGTCGTGCAGCTTACACCCAGTGTTCGTCGTGCAGCTTACACCCAGTGTTCGTCGTGCAGCTTACACCCAGTGTTCGTCGTGCAGCTTACACCCAGTGTTCGTCGTGCAGCGTACACACAGTGTTCGTCGTGCAGCTTACACCCAGTGTTCGTGAGATTCGTGCAGCTTACACCCAGTGTTCGTCGTGCAGCTTACACCCAGTGTTCGTCGTGCAGCTTACACACAGTGTTCGTCGTGCAGCTTACACCCAGTGTTCGTGAGATTCGTGCAGCTTACACCCAGTGTTCGTCGTGCAGCTTACACCCAGTGTTCGTCGTGCAGCTTACACCCAGTGTTCGTCGTGCAGCTTACACACAGTGTTCGTCGTGCAGCTTACACCCAGTGTTCGTGAGATTCGTGCAGCTTACACCCAGTGTTCGTCGTGCAGCTTACACACAGTGTTCGTCGTGCAGCTTACACCCAGTGTTCGTCGTGCAGCGTACACACAGTGTTCGTCGTGCAGCTTACACCCAGTGTTCGTCGTGCAGCTTACACCCAGTGTTCGTCGTGCAGCTTACTCCCAGTGTTCGTCGTGCAGCGTACACACAGTGTTCGTCGTGCAGCTTACACCCATTGTTCGTGAGATTCGTGCAGCTTACACCCAGTGTTCGTCGTGCAGCTTACACCCAGTGTTCGTCGTGCAGCTTACACACAGTGTTCGTCGTGCAGCTTACACCCAGTGTTCGTGAGATTCGTGCAGCTTACACCCAGTGTTCGTCGTGCAGCTTACACCCAGTGTTCGTCGTGCAGCTTACACCCAGTGTTCGTCGTGCAGCGTACACACAGTGTTCGTCGTGCAGCTTACACCCAGTGTTCGTCGTGCAGCTTACACCCAGTGTTCGTCGTGCAGCGTACACACAGTGTTCGTCGTGCAGCTTACACCCAGTGTTCGTCGTGCAGCTTACACCCAGTGTTCGTCGTGCAGCGTACACACAGTGTTCGTCGTGCAGCTTACACCCAGTGTTCGTCGTGCAGCTTACACCCAGTGTTCGTCGTGCAGCTTACACCCAGTGTTCGTGAGATTCGTGCAGCTTACACCCAGTGTTCGTGGGATTCGTGCAGCTTACACCCAGTGTTCGTCGTGCAGCTTACACACAGTGTTCGTCGTGCAGCTTACACCCAGTGTTCGTCGTGCAGCTTACTCCCAGTGTTCGTCGTGCAGCTTACACCCAGTGTTCGTCGTGCAGCGTACACACAGTGTTCGTCGTGCAGCTTACACCCAGTGTTCGTCGTGCAGCTTACACCCAGTGTTCGTCGTGCAGCTTACACCCAGTATTAGTCGTGCAGCTTACACACAGTGTTCGTCGTGCAGCTTACACCCAGTGTTCGTCGTGCAGCGTACACACAGTGTTCGTCGTGCAGCTTACACCCAGTGTTCGTCGTGCAGCTTACACCCAGTGTTCGTCGTGCAGCTTACACCCAGTGTTCGTCGTGCAGCTTACACCCAGTGTTCGTCGTGCAGCGTACACACAGTGTTCGTCGTGCAGCTTACACCCAGTGTTCGTCGTGCAGCTTACTCCCAGTGTTCGTCGTGTAGCTTACTCCCAGTGTTCGTCGTGCAGCTTACACCCAGTGTTCGTCGTGCAGCTTACACCCAGTGTTCGTGAGATTCGTGCAGCTTACACCCAGTGTTCGTCGTGCAGCTTACACCCAGTGTTCGTCGTGCAGCGTACACACAGTGTTCGTCGTGCAGCTTACACCCAGTGTTCGTCGTGCAGCTTACACCCAGTGTTCGTCGTGCAGCTTACTCCCAGTGTTCGTCGTGCAGCTTACTCCCAGTGTTCGTCGTGCAGCTTACTCCCAGTGTTCGTCGTGCAGCTTACACCCAGTGTTCGTCGTGCAGCTTACACCCAGTGTTCGTCGTGCAGCTTACACCCAGTGTTCGTCGTGCAGCTTACACACAGTGTTCGTCGTGCAGCTTACACCCAGTGTTCGTGAGATTCGTGCAGCTTACACCCAGTGTTCGTCGTGCAGCTTACACCCAGTGTTCGTCGTGCAGCTTACACACAGTGTTCGTCGTGCAGCTTACACCCAGTGTTCGTGAGATTCGTGCAGCTTACACCCAGTGTTCGTCGTACAGCTTACACACAGTGTTCGTCGTGCAGCTTACACCCAGTGTTCGTGAGATTCGTGCTGCTTACACCCAGTGTTCGTCGTGCAGCTTACACCCAGTGTTCGTGAGATTCGTGCAGCTTACACCCAGTGTTCGTCGTGCAGCTTACACACAGTGTTCGTCGTGCAGCTTACACCCAGTGTTCGTGAGATTCGTGCAGCTTACACCCAGTGTTCGTCGTGCAGCTTACACCCAGTGTTCGTCGTGCAGCTTACACACAGTGTTCGTCGTGCAGCTTACACCCAGTGTTCGTCGTGCAGCTTACACCCAGTGTTCGTCGTGCAGCTTACACCCAGTGTTCGTCGTGCAGCTTACACCCAGTGTTCGTCGTGCAGCTTACACCCAGTGTTCGTCGTGCAGCGTACACCCAGTGTTCGTCGTGCAGCTTACACCCAGTGTTCGTGAGATTCGTGCAGCTTACACCCAGTGTTCGTCGTGCAGCTTACACCCAGTGTTCGTCGTGCAGCTTACACCCAGTGTTCGTCGTGCAGCTTACACCCAGTGTTCGTCGTGCAGCTTACTCCCAGTGTTCGTCGTGCAGCTTACACCCAGTGTTCGTCGTGCAGCGTACACACAGTGTTCGTCGTGCAGCTTACACACAGTGTTCGTCGTGCAGCTTACACCCAGTGTTCGTCGTGCAGCTTACTCCCAGTGTTCGTCGTGCAGCTTACTCCCAGTGTTCGTCGTGCAGCTTACACCCAGTGTTCGTGAGATTCGTGCAGCTTACACCCAGTGTTCGTCGTGCAGCTTACACCCAGTGTTCGTCGTGCAGCTTACACACAGTGTTCGTCGTGCAGCTTACACCCAGTGTTCGTGAGATTCGTGCAGCTTACACCCAGTGTTCGTCGTGCAGCTTACACCCAGTGTTCGTCGTGCAGCTTACACCCAGTGTTCGTCGTGCAGCTTACACACAGTGTTCGTCGTGCAGCTTACACCCAGTGTTCGTGAGATTCGTGCAGCTTACACCCAGTGTTCGTCGTGCAGCTTACACACAGTGTTCGTCGTGCAGCTTACACCCAGTGTTCGTCGTGCAGCGTACACACAGTGTTCGTCGTGCAGCTTACACCCAGTGTTCGTCGTGCAGCTTACACCCAGTGTTCGTCGTGCAGCTTACTCCCAGTGTTTGTCGTGCAGCGTACACACAGTGTTCGTCGTGCAGCTTACACCCATTGTTCGTGAGATTCGTGCAGCTTACACCCAGTGTTCGTCGTGCAGCTTACACCCAGTGTTCGTCGTGCAGCTTACACACAGTGTTCGTCGTGCAGCTTACACCCAGTGTTCGTGAGATTCGTGCAGCTTACACCCAGTGTTCGTCGTGCAGCTTACACCCAGTGTTCGTCGTGCAGCTTACACCCAGTGTTCGTCGTGCAGCTTACACACAGTGTTCGTCGTGCAGCTTACACCCAGTGTTCGTGAGATTCGTGCAGCTTACACCCAGTGTTCGTCGTGCAGCTTACACCCAGTGTTCGTCGTGCAGCTTACACCCAGTGTTCGTCGTGCAGCGTACACACAGTGTTCGTCGTGCAGCTTACACCCAGTGTTCGTCGTGCAGCGTACACACAGTGTTCGTCGTGCAGCTTACACCCAGTGTTCGTGGGATTCGTGCAGCTTACACCCAGTGTTCGTCGTGCAGCTTACAGTGTTCGTGGGATTCGTGCAGCTTACACCCAGTGTTCGTGAGATTCGTGCAGCTTACACCCAGTGTTCGTGGGATTCGTGAAGCTTACACCCAGTGTTCGTGGGATTCGTGCAGCTTACACCCAGTGTTCGTGGGATTCGTGCAGCTTACACCCAGTGTTCGTCGTGCAGCTTCCACTTTAGTTTTCTCTGTAGTGTCATAGTATTGTCTGTCCTTCGAATTACGTCTTCTTATTACTCCTTTGCTATGTTCGCAGACATTGTTTATTGTAGGAACGGTTTACTGTTGTCATACATTGTATTTACATTACAAAAGGATGTAGGAATTGCTTATTGTGTTTTTGTATTTACATTCCAGTATATAGGAGGTAGGAATTATGCATTGGTTTCGTTTATAACATAACAATAATAGGAAGGCATGAAGTATAATTGTTTTTACATTACAAGAGGGGTTAGGGGTCGCTCAGGTGTTTTCATGTTATTTCAATATAACAAGGAAACAGATTAATTTCATTTTATTTTTAGCATATTTTTAGTTTAATACATATCATATTTGATTGTGCATAACCTTTATCACTGCGAGACCATGTTAAATTTTGAGGAGATGATGATTCCATCTTTGTACTAGACCAACACGCCGAGTTGGATTTGTTAGCTCACTGAAACAACTGTCTTTATTCTTACTCCTTAGTGCTGCAGCATACTTCACGGAGAAGCAACATATACCAATTTTAAAGTCTTTGGTTTGACCCGGCCGGTGATGAAACCCATGATTTACAGTAGTCGTACTCGAGATGAGCACATGAACCATTACACCACCGATGCGGTTTAACATATTTTTAAACATGCATTTTGTTGTATAGAATACGGTACTTATAATATTTCGTTGCATTAATAAATAATTATTTCTTTTGACATTGTATATTTGTATGTATGATGTTTATTGACAGATACTTGGCTGAAGCTGTCGTCTGCACCAAAGATTATGAAGCCGTGTGTAGTCCCCACACTAATACATTATTTAAGATGATGAGAAAGAGCTATAATCCCGTTTGCAAGTATTATAAGACAGGTAACAGTATTAGGATTATCATCAGCTTTTACATTTTTATCATTAGTGTCCGGTTGTTCAACTTGTAGTTAAATTTTAACCAATGGTTAAAAATTATAACCCTTTGTTTACTAACCCATGGTTAAATATAACCATATGGTTAATTTAACAACAAGTTGAATAACCGGGCCCAGGTAGCTAGTTGTCCATGTTCTCTGGTACTTTATTCGACGTAGTCGTATGACCCAGATTTTGACCATTATTTTGTAAGTCGTCATATCTATTAACGGATTTGTAACATTAATCATATTTTATTGTTCAATAATATAAATGTGGATATGGCGCAAGTTTCACCCTATGTCTTTACATTCTGAGTTTCGTATTGTGATGTCCGTTACGATTTCCGCATAAAAACAATGTTAGGTTCGCCCTTACCTCCAGTTGTTTGTAGGAGTGATCATGTCTTCTTTACGTTATTTGTTTTTGCTTACGTAAAGTGGTGTCCAACACATACTGACTATATGAGTAACATGGCGATTGTCTTATGAGAAGAAAGAACTGCCTTCCCTTCGCGGATGCCTGGGTTCGCTTCCGGTTTTTGGTGGTGTTCGTGTTGCTCATCTTTTGTAGTTTTCTGTGTTGTGTTTTTTGTTTTGTTTGTCTTCGTCCTGTGTCTTGTGTGCCCAATGTTGCAAGTTTCTCTGGATTGCCCATTCTCGATTGCGCCTTCGCTTTTCTCTAACGTTTATTCAGAACTATAAGTCAATTAGTTAAGTTTAATTTAGGTTGGTTTATGGTGTTTAACGCCACTTTCAACAATATTTCAAGATTTCTTTCAGGGAAAATAATTTAATATTATGGGATTATAGGTTTTATAATAATTGAAAACCAGATGATTTAAAGAAAAAAGAAATATACTAGTATATATGATAATTACAAATATATTTCTTCTTTTCAGCTGCATGGGATTTTTCCTAAAGGATAATTGTAATATAATTCAATACATTGTAACTTTTTATTCGTAAATAACTAATTATTAAACAAAAAACAACTTTAATATGAGACAGGCACATCCTGTTGGAAGGACGAAGTCCGATAATTTTAAGAGGGAATCGTAACGGACATCACAATACGAAACTCAGAATGTAAAGACATAGGGTGAGAAGGGAATGTATTTTTTTTTAAGTTTTTTTTAATTGTTTGGCTGGAGTTATCTCTCTTTGACTTATGGCTGTTCCGTTCATTTTACCTACGCCGCTCTTCCTCCGAGAATCACGTAGAAAGAGATTTTTTAATTAGAATTTTTTTTCAAGTTTATTTCGATTTTGCATAGAGTAAATAATTTTAAAAAAGGGGATTTTTCATTGAAATATATATTTTTTGCGCTTCTAAATATCAATTGATCTATTTTTAAAATATATGTGGCTATGAGAAACATAGGAAAAAGGAGGAAAAATCGTACAGCCTACAGTTAAAAGGACTTCGTCCTTTATTAACATTAATATACCCAATTAGAAATATGAATATTTGGAATTTCCTGTCGTAGTGTAAGCGGCCATGACACCTCTTCATGTGACGTCACGGAGACGGATCATGTTAGTTGAATAAGTATAATGTATCTGACTCCCCAACATCGAGCCCTTTTGGTTATGTTTTAATATCAGATCAACTTCAATACAATGTTAACAATCGTCCTAATTTTTAATATACCCATCCCATGTTACATTTTCATAAAACAAATGAGTTTATTGGTATTGGGGGGGGGGTATCTATGTATAATTCCATGTATGTTTTACATGATTGGCCGTAGGTTAAATAACTGTCACTTTTAACTCGTTTTATGCGTACACATGTTTTTTTTTTCTTTTTTGTCGCCAATGCTGTCGTACTTTCCCGTGTTTTTCGTGGTCACTGGTCGATGATGTGTTGACAAGGGTAGTCCTGATCGGTAATTACAAAAAAAATCTTCTCACACTTTCCCTTTTCGTTAGTGCAATAAAATATTTGACATTAAGTCATAATGATTTTGTAAATATCAAAAGATAACTATACGACGTTATTTTACGATTTACATAATTTTTAATGATAAAATTGCAACTGTTCAATGCTGATATAATAGACGATACCGACACCGTGACGTCACAGCTCTTTCGGAAGAGCTTTAATTGCATGTATTATCCGAGAATGGATTATGCCTTTTGTCACCTCACATTGAAGAGTTCTGAAAAATGGCGATCCCCATTATTTGGTGCTACATGCAACTTCAATGACCAAATTCTACCTTACATTATACTATTTTTAACATTCATTAACACAAATGTCTTTTATTTACTGTCATTTAAATGTTCACGCTAACTCGTTAAGACCATGACGTTTTCCTTTAAATTGAAATGATGAAAACATTGTTTCTACTTTTCAATTGCTTAATAATATGAGGGGTTTATTTTATAAATCTATAAATATCATTTATTTTCTTGAGTAATGACAAAAAAGGGAAAACAACATACGATTTTAAAACCTTTAAGTTATAGATATCTAATGATTGTCTATACTTTTGGTATAGGTATGAAAGATCATCAAAGCTACGTCGCTTATCTTATTTTAGAGGTAGTATTTGTTCATCTTTTATCTAATGTTGCAATGATATTGTCTTGTTTACCTAGTTGGTGATTTTTTGTACTGTTTTCTCCAATATTTTGCATTTTGACAAATATCAAGCATTGGATAACAGCCGCAATTTATAAAATTTAATGCTTTCTTATTTATAAAAAGTAAGTGAAATGTGTATCTTTATGATATATTATAAACTTATTTAGTGGTTAGATGGTAAATTAGATGACCGTTGTTTGACATTTAAGCTTACTTAAGCTTCTTATTCTATATTTGTACTTCGTGTTGCATTGAAATCGTGGTTTAGTGCGTAACCATAAAAAGTATTAACATTTATCATCCAACTAACGTGCAAGTTTTTGTCTCTTTCCAATCGGTATCATGCTCACTTTAAGACCACACAGTACCAGGGAAAATCGTATAAATGTTATAAGAAAGAGGTGTCATATCAGTCGTTTTTCCACTTTTTTTTTTATAAAGAATTGGTTGCTATGATATCGCCATGCTTCAATGAACCATCATATCAGCAACAGTTACAGGATTGTTATGGTACTGCAGCGGATATGATACATGAACAAACTACGACATCTGAGAATTGTGGGTAAGATATTCACTTTTTTACGACCTTAAAAAACTTCATTCACCTTCTACATCTACAAATTGGAGTGTATTCTCTTACTTAATATATATTCATCTACAAAACTGTTGGTTTTTTTTACATTTGAAATGTCTAGAAAGATAAATAGATTATAATTAACGAATATAAAACGATAAATTTATTTTGGAATATATCCTGTCGGTTCTCGTTATATTTAGATATTTCAAGTATCCCAAATGTTCACCTAAGATCTGACTGATTTGCGTTAGAATCGGTCGGTTCGCTAGCCGTTGTTTTTTTTATTGCTAGAATACATTTCAAAATTTAACAATCTCGTCAATTACACCATAAAATGTTTATTTTGTTTACAGAATCGTCGATTTTTGGGCTACTTGTACACACGCTATACTTTTGCAATGCAGTCCAGAAAACGCACATGTCGTTTTCCCGATCGTTGAAGCATCGAAACCAGAACTGTGTCAACTTTAAATGACCATATTGAAATAAAGAAATAAAGGTTCTAACGTAAGGTTTGTCTGATGCAATACAAATCTGAAGTTATCAAAGAGGTCAGACCAGACAATACAGTAATCGTAAGAAAAAGGACAAAAATACAAGCAATGGCCCTCAAAACCCCTAAAGAAAACTAAAGATTGATGAACAAAAACCCCAACCTAAAACCGGGGGTCAATTCATATAAGCGACAGTATTACAGTAGGATCTGAGTTGGTGGAACTCGTATATCAACTCCCTTTTCTAGAAAATCTCATCTGATTTGAGTACTCTTGTGTTCACCTTGAGTTCCCCCTTTTTATACTACAAACGTAATATGCAACTTTCTAAGGCATATGAAACAAAAGCATTGAATACCTTCCAAACAAATGTAACAAAAATAATTATAAGTGTTATTTCTTTATTGTGCAAAACCTGTAATCCTAAATATGAAACTACAACCAGAGCCTCTCAAGAGCCTGTATCGTGCACCTGTTGTAAAAAGAACCAATTGGCCCTATGTAAAAACTATGTCCTGCAGTGGTAGTCATCTTGGAATTCTGATCAACATAAAAAACACAAAGTTTGTAAAGGACCTTCCAATGATTGATGCACAGTTTAGGTTCAATCAGTGCAATAGTTTTAGGGAAGAAAATATTTCCGTATTTTCCCATATGGTCCTGTGTTAATACTATGACCTGTGGTGGTGGCCATCTTGGATTTCAGATCATCACAAAAAACACAAACTTAATAAGAGACCATTCAATGATGATTCATGCACAGAATGGGTTCATTCAGCTCAGTAGTTTTTAAGAAAAAGATTTTTTCCTATATTTTCCAATAGGGTACTGTGTTAAAACTAAGTCCTGCATAGGCAGCCATCTTGGATTTCGGATCGACATAAAAAACCTAAACTGTGCAGAGGACCTTCAAATGAGCATTCATGGGCAGTTTGGTTTCAATTGTCCAAGTGGTTTCAGAGAAGAAGCGTTTTGAAACATTTTCCCCATTGGGTCCAATGTCAAACTAAGTCCTGCCGTAGCCGCCATTTTAAATTTCATATCGGAACAAAAAACCTAAAGTTTGTAGAGGACCATCCAAGGAACATTCATGTACAGATTGGATTTAATCATATTTGTAGTTTCTGAGAAGAAGGCATTTGAACATTTTCCCATAGGGTCCAATGTTAATCTATGTCCTGCGGTAGTGGCCATCTTGGATTTCCGATCGGCATAAAAAACAGAAACTTGGTAAAGGACATTCCAATGTCAATGATCATTCATTTACAGTTTGGGTTCAGTCAGTTCATTAGTTTCAGAGAAGAAGATCTTTGAAATTTCAGCCAATCAGAGCATATTATTGGCCCTGGCAGCCATGTTGGTTTCGGAGAAGAAACATGAAATGTGAAAAGTTTACGGACGACAGACGCCAAGTGATGGCAATAGTTCACCTGTGAACTAAAAAGGGTGCACTCGACTTCTGGTAACCTGTTTGTTATATTATCAACGATGTACGACTTCTGGTAACCTGTTTGTTGTATTATCAACGATGTACGACTTCTGGTAACATTTGTTGTATTATCAACGATGTACGACTTCTGGTAACATTTGTTGTATTGTCAACTATGTACGACTTCTGGTAACACTTGTTGTATTATCAACAATGTACGACTTCTGGTAACATTTGTTGTATTGTCAACGATGTACGACTTCTGGTAACATTTGTTGTATTATCAACGATGTACGACTTCTGGTAACATTTGTTGTATTGTCAACGATGTACGACTTCTGGTAACATTTGTTGTATTATCAACGATGTACGACTTCTGGTAACATTTGTTGTATTGTCAACGATGTACGACTTCTGGTAACATTTGTTGTTTTATCAACGATGTACAACTTCTGGTAACATTTGTTGTATTATCAACGATGTACGACTTCTGGTAACATTTGTTGTATTATCAACGATGTACGACTTCTGGTAACCCTGGTAACCTGTTTGGTTTCTTCAAACTTTTCTTGCATTCTTTTCATCTTTAAATTTAGAACTACATAAAAACGTAATGACAGTTATTGTCTTAATCATATATATACAATTTAATTTGATTTGAATTCTGCAATCTGATTGGCTAATCCGCCTGGATAAAATTTTGGTTATACTCGATAACATGGGTTGGTATTGTGACGTCATCAACGTGTTCATCCGCCAACGACAAATTCAAATAGTCACATGAAATAATCGTAATTAAAATCAAGGATTAATTAAATTTTGTTGTGAAAATTAAATTATAAAGAATATTTGAAATTGTTGAACATGTTATACTAGTATAACCTGGTTTGGGTCAGCTTACGCTTTTCATAAACCGTGAACGCTTCGCGGTTTATTAAGTGTGAACTGACCCAAACCAGGTTATATCGTATAACCTGTTGAACAATTTCAAATATTCCATAAATATATTAACATTTTCATTTTGAAATAATGTTGACAAAAACATTAAATATAAATAAATAAGTTCTTCAAGTACTATAAAAACTTATAATTGTTAAAAAAAAATCTATCAAATAGGGTTGGCCATGGCCATGATTGTGTGGTAGTTGGAATTACATATATAAACACCTTAGATCAACAACTATAATCCTAGTCCCTCAATTATATATTAAATGACAAGAATTATGATACATCTAAGAAGAGTTTGAAGATACCAAAGAGGTAATCAGAATCTGTATATCAAGGAAAGACAGACAATACAATGGACAAAAGAAAAAGACAGACAATACAATGGACAAAAGAAAAAGACAGACAATACAATGGACAAAGGAAAAAGACAGACAATACAATGGACAAAAGAAAAAGACAGACAATACAATGGACAAAAGAAAAAGACAGACAATATAATGAACAAAAGAAAAAGACAGACAATACAATGGCCAAAAGAAAAAGACAGACAATACAATGGACAAAAGAAAAAGACAGACAATACAATGGACAAAAGAAAAAGACAGACAATACAATGGACAAAAGAAAAAGACAGACAATACAATGGACAAAAGAAAAAGACAGACAATACAATGGACAAAAGAAAAAGAACAAACAACGATCTACAAAACATTACACATAAAACTAAAGATCGAGTAAGAAGAACCCCACTAAAAACCAGGGGTGAGGTCAGGTGATCCGGAAGGGTAAGCAGTTCCTGCTCCACTAGTGGCACCCATCGGTTTACTCTAACAGATGATAAACTCATAGACGTGTATCTGCAAATATTAACCTGCAACCCGGAAGTTATGTCTCTTTTTTATAGCGCTTGCAATTCTACTTAATTTAGTATTCATAGGAAAATATGACATTCTAAGAAGAGCTTGAAGATACACCAAAGAGCCAATCAGAATCGGTATATCGAAGACCAGACAACATAATGGCCAAAAGAAAAAGTACAAAAGAACAAACAACTATCTATAAAACATACATATAAAACTGAGGATCGAGTAGCACGAACCCCACTAAAAACCGGGGGTGAACTCATGTGCTCCGGAAGGGTAATCAGTTCCTGCTCCACTAGTGACACCCGTCGTGTTAATCTAGTTACAAACTCGGTGATAAGTCATGATGGTGTCTTCAACATATGATAACTTTTTATAACATTATATTTAAGGAATGCCAACAAAGCATATTACAATGGGTATTTATATAATAGTTGATGATAGTTACAGGTAGGTTCATACCTGCTGATTTTGGAATAGAGTTCCTAAAATAGATGAACGTTAGTGAAAACCTAATGTCATTATGTTGGGGAGGGGGAAGTGGGTGTCCGATATTGTTAATTGCATGTTAATATAAAGACAATCTGTCGAAATTCTATCACAGTACACTAGCCTTTCTTACAAATATTATTGAAGTGACGGAATTGTTTTTAAAAAAAAGGTTTTGGGTCTGTTGCTGAATACGCACTCAATCACCTTAAAGTTTTTGTATCATAAATATTGGTGTCAAACTTCACTTATCCTGTGCTAACTTGGTTTACATCTTTCTTCTTCTAGTTCCTCAAGTTGGTTCTGGATATCTTGTGATGTCATTTCTTTTGTGCTTGATTCGTTATCCTTGTGTGATCTTATAACTTTAGACGAGTACATAACATCAGTTCTGATAGCATACTTCCTACCAGATATTAACTTTGATCCTTCGTGTAGTATTGGATGCTCGAAAATCAGAACTGAACCTACATTTGTAAATAAACAATTAAACAAGATGATAGTTCTATTTAATAGAAAATTATTAAGTACATGGGATAAAAAAATAATACGAGATATCAATTTTTCAAAATTCCTTTGAAGTGATAATAATGAAAAGATCGGACAAAACAAAAATTAAATATTTACGCACATACTGCATCAAGAACCGCACGATAAATTGTATCCCTTCTTTAGTGAAGAGTCCATGTCTGCTACATGTTACCAATGTGTTGTTCGGTTCTTTACTGTGATATATATTGTGTCAATTTATTGTAATATTGTTTTGTGTAGGGAGTTTGTTTAACTGTATGTTCATTGTGATGTGAATCCAGAATTCTGCGTTAGTAAATGTTCGTGTTGCCCCTACAGTCCATGACGGGTGCCATTAGTAGTGCATGAAATAATATTATCCTTTAATAGGACCTGTATTTCGGATACTATTTGTTGTCATAGATTTTCTAACTTTTTTTTCGCATCTTGCTTGTTTTCGAAAATCTATCGGATTTGGCTACTATGCAACCAACATATACTTTGTCGCTCTCAATAGTCTTTTTTTTACGCGAACGTATAGTTTATGAAAACAGAAAAAAAACATTAATACAATGATTGACTATATGTAGATTGTATATTACCACTGGTTAACGTGTTCGTGGTAGATTGTATATTACCACTGTTAGCGTGTTCGTGGTAGATTGTATATTACCACTGGTTAGTGTGTTCGTGGTAGATTGTATATTACCACTGTTAGCGTGTTCGTGGTAGATTGTATATTACCACTGGTTAGCGTGTTCGTGGTAGATTGTATATTACCACTGGTTAGCGTGCTCGTGGTAGATTGTATATTTCCATTGGTTAGCGTGCTCGTGGTAGATTGTATATTACCACTGGTTAGCGTGCTTGTGGTATATTGTATATTACCACTGGTTAGTGTGTTGGTGGTAGATGTATATTACCACTGGTTAACGTGTTCCTGGTAGATTGTATATTACCACTGGTTAGTGGGTTCGTGGTAGATTTTATATTACCACTGGTTAATGTGTTCGTTGTAGATTGTATATTACCACTGGTCAGCGTGTTGGTGGTAGATTGTATATTACCACTGGTTATCGTGTTGGTGGTAGATTGTATATTACCACTGGGTAGCGTGTTGGTGGTAGATTGTATATTACCACTGGTTAGCGTGTTCATGGTAGATTGTATATTACCACTGGTTAGTGTGTTCGTGGTAGATTGTATATTACAACTGGTTAGCGTGTTCGTGGTATATTGTATATTGCCACTGGTTAGCGTGTTCGTGGTAGATTGTATATATCACTGTTTAGCGTGTTGGTGGTAGATTGTATATTACCACTGGTTAGCGTGTTGGTGGTTACTGGTAGATTGTATATTACCACTGGTTAGTGTGTTCGTGGTAGATTGTATATTACCACTGGTTAGCGTGTTGGTGGTAGATTGTATATTACCACTGGTTAGCGTGTTGGTGGTAGATTGTATATTACCACTGGGTAGCGTGTTCGTGGTAGATTGTATGTTACCACTGGTTAGCGTGTTCGTGGTAGATTGTATATTACCACTGGTTAGTGTGTTCGTGGTAGATTGTATATTACAACTGGTTAGCGTGTTCGTGGTAGATTGTATATTACCACTGGTTAGCGTGTTCGTGGTAGATTGTATATTACCACTGGTAGCGTGTTCGTGGTAGATTGTATATTACCACTGGTTAGTGTGTTCGTGGTATATTGTATATTACCACTGGTTAGCGTGTTCGTGGTAGATTATATATTAACACTGGTTAGCGTGTTGGTGGTAGATTGCATATTACCACTGGTTAGCGTGTTGGTGGTAGATTGTATATTACCACTGGTTAGCGTGTTGGTGGTAGATTGTATATTGCCACTGTTTAGCGTGTTCGTGGTAGATTGTATATTACCACTGGTTAGCGGGTTGGTGGTTACTGGTAGATTGTATATTACAACTGGTTTGCGTGTTGGTGGTAGCTTGTATATTACCACTGGTTAGCGTGTTGGTGGTAGATTGTATATTACTACTGGTTAGCGTGTTGGTGGTAGATTGTATATTACCACTGGCTAGCGTGCTCATGGTAGATTGTATATTACCACTGGTTAGCGTGTTCGTGGTAGATTGTATATTACCACTGGTTAGCGTGTTCGTGGTAGATTGTATATTACCACTGGTTAGCGTGCTTGTGGTAGATTGTATATTACCACTGGTTAGCATGTTGGTAGTAGATTGTATATTACCACTGGTTAGCGTGTTCGTGGTAGATTGTATATTACCACTGGTTAGTGTGTTCGTGGTAGATTGTATATTACCACTGGTTAGCGTGTTGGTGGTAGATTGTATATTACCACTGGTTAGCATGTTGGTGGTAGAGTGTATATTAACACTGGTTAGCGTGTTGGTGGTTACTGGTAGATTGTATATTACCACTGGTTAGCGTGTTGGTGGTAGATTGTATATTACCACTGGTTAGCGTGTTGGTGGTAGATTGTATATTACTACTGGTTAGCGTGTTGGTGGTAGATTGTATATTACCACTGGTTAGCGTGCTCGTGGTAGATTGTATATTACCACTGGTTAGCGTGTTCGTGGTAGATTGTATATTACCACTGGTTAGCGTGTTGGTGGTAGATTGTATATTACTACTGGTTAGCGTGTTGGTGGTAGATTGTATATTACCACTGGTTAGCGTGCTCGTGGTAGATTGTATATTACCACTGGTTAGCGTGTTCGTGGTAGATTGTATATTACCACTGGTTAGTGTGTTCGTGGTAGATTGTATATTACCACTGGTTAGCGTGTTCGTGGTAGATTGTATATTACCACTGGTTAGCGTGTTCGTGGTAGATTGTATATTACCACTGGTTAGCGTGTTGGTGGTAGATTGTATATTACCACTGGTTAGCGTGTTCGTGGTAGATTGTATATTACCACTGGTTAACGTGTTCCTGGTAGATTGTATATTACCACTGGTTAGTGGGTTCGTGGTAGATTTTATATTACCACTGGATAGTGTGTTCGTGGTAGATTGTATATTACCACTGGTTAGCGTGTTGGTGGTAGATTGTATATTACTACTGGTTAGCGTGTTGATGGTAGATTGTATATTACCACTGGGTAGCGTGTTGGTGGTAGATTGTATATTACCACTGGTTAGCGTGTTCATGGTAGATTGTATATTACCACTGGTTAGTGTGTTCGTGGTAGATTGTATATTACAACTGGTTAGCGTGTTCGTGGTAGATTGTATATTACCACTGGTTAGCGTGTTCGTGGTAGATTGTATATTACCACTGGTAGCGTGTTCGTGGTAGATTGTATATTACCACTGGTTAGTGTGTTCGTGGTATATTGTATATTACCACTGGTTAGCGTGTTCGTGGTAGATTATATATTAACACTGGTTAGCGTGTTGGTGGTAGATTGCATATTACCACTGGTTAGCGTGTTGGTGGTAGATTGTATATTACCACTGGTTAGCGTGTTGGTGGTAGATTGTATATTACCACTGTTTAGCGTGTTGGTGGTAGATTGTATATTACCACTGGTTAGCGGGTTGGTGGTTACTGGTAGATTGTATATTACCACTGGTTTGCGTGTTGGTGGTAGCTTGTATATTACCACTGGTTAGCGTGTTGGTGGTAGATTGTATATTACTACTGGTTAGCGTGTTGGTGGTAGATTGTATATTACCACTGGTTAGCGTGCTCGTGGTAGATTGTATATTACCACTGGTTAGCGTGTTCGTGGTAGATTGTATATTACCGCTGGTTAGCGTGTTCGTGGTATATTGTATATTACCACTGGTTAGCGTGCTTGTGGTAGATTGTATATTACCACTGGTTAGCGTGTTGGTAGTAGATTGCATATTACCACTGGTTAGCGTGTTCGTGGTAGATTGTATATTACCACTGGTTAGTGTGTTCGTGGTAGATTGTATATTACCACTGGTTAGCGTGTTGGTGGTAGATTGTATATTACCACTGGTTAGCGTGTTGGTGGTTACTGGTAGATTGTATATTACCACTGGTTAGCGTCTTGGTGGTAGATTGTATATTACCACTGGTTAGCGTGTTGGTGGTAGATTGTATATTACTACTGGTTAGCGTGTTGGTGGTAGATTGTATATTACCACTGGTTAGCGTGTTCGTGGTAGATTGTATGCTACCACTGGTTAGGGACGGACCATTTAACTTCCAGAGGGGCTATGGTTTTTTTCTAAAAAAATATTCTGATTCCCAATGTTGCTGAAAAAATATTCTGATTTTGGTGGAGAAAAAAAAAATAATCTGATTCAGAGTTTTTGTCATATAACCTAATGTTAAATTCTGGAAAAAAAATTCGCGCGACAAAAAAAAAAATTTAACTCGTGTCCTCCCCCCCCTCCCCCTGCAAGTTAAATGGTCGGTCCCTTAGCGTGTTCGTGGTAGATTGTATATTACCACTGGTTAGCGTGTTGGTGGTAGATTGTATATTACCACTGGTTAGCGTGTTCGTGGTAGATTGTTTATTAACACTGGTTAGTGTGTTCCTGGTAGATTGTTGAATTAATCCCCATTAGGATGGTGGATACACAACTTAAGAGTTAATGGGTTTCACATGTCAGTTAGTTATAACTGTCCGTGCTTATCTCCCCCAAATAAATCTGATAGTCTTGATATAGCTAAAATATTGCTGAAAGTGACGTTAAACACTAATAACAATACCCTATATTTCGACTGTAACTTCTACATTACCTGTTTTGGGCACAACTTCGACCCTTTCGTCTGACAATGTACCTAAAAATGTTGTACTACCACCTTCAAAACCCTGTAAATATAATTTCATAGATGAAGAATATATTAGATATATAGAAAATATTTAGATATACTTTCATTTGAATTTTCTACACTTTTCACTACCATTCGCTATGAAATTTTCAAAACCTTCTTAAAAGAACTTAATAGCCCATGGCACATTTTACTTAAAACTGGTAAGCAACGTAACAAGGTTATAGTTAACTTATTTTATCAAGCAAGAAGCAAAAGGTAATATGTACTACACAGAAAATGATGTCATCAATATGTTGGAGTTCCTCGTCGATAATAGTTTTGTCGAGTTCGGAGACCACATGTTTCAACAAATCATCGATATACCTATGAGAACAAACTGCGCCCTTCTCCTTTAAATACAAAGTAATTACAGAAGTCAAAGCCTTTAATCTCACTTTAAGGTATATTGATGAGGTTCTGTCAATTAATAATTCAATCTTTGCTAATTGGATTCCATTAATACATCTTGCAGAAAAAACTTGCGATAACAATAGAAAGAACTTCACCTGCCACGTTTAGTGATATTTACACGACGGCCATGATTCCCCTAGTGAAACAGAAGCTGCATACCATTCCTAACCTGAGTTAACTCTCAGTTTTTATTGCGGTTCGTGTTGCTCAAATTATACGGTTTTCAAGTGTGGTACCCTGTGTGATTCTTTAAGCAACATTTCACTAAAACTTGTCATAATCACGATCCAGTCCTTTCGTTATTCATGAATCACCGTCTTTGTAACAAGAGGAACACGATGTCTGTCACGTGTGGAGTAGGAGCTCTTACCATTCTAAAGCACAGGAGTTCACTCCAGGTTTTTGGTAGGTTCGTGTTGCTCGATCTTTTGTTTTCTATATAGTGTTTTGTGGATCATTATTTGACCTTCTTTTGTACTTTTTATATTGGCCATTGTATTGTTTATCCTTTTGATTACACCTTTGATTTTTTCAAACTTTTCGTACTTCAATAGTGACACCAACGGTCATCTTTTTAACAGAGTGTACGACTAAATGAATCCGGGTCGTTTCGCCCCGGAAAGTGAGTCGATTCGCTCCACTTAATCGCTATTATATTATAATAGATGAAGTTTTTGTTGACAGTTTTTTGTTAATTATTTATTTATTAGCTGTATACAAAAAAAAATGTCCCCGTCGCATTTGGGGACATGGCTTTGTGAAGATGGGGGACACGAATCTGAAGCGGCGGTTTCAGGTAAGCTGGTGTGAAATCATAAATTATAGCATTATTACAATTATTTAAAATATATGACTTATTTAGCGGAACACCAGGTTCATTTCGGGAGATGTTGATCCCATTTTACCCACGTTATTCGTCCGGTATAAAGGTGAACAGTTATGTAATGTATGACGAGGGTGGTCAAAATTGAAAATTATCACAAGTCTCCGTCAGATTTTAGCTAATTTAAGGCTCGATGCACATACTTTCAATGACATGTTATCTAAAAAGTCGTCCGCATTAAATGCAATCATTATTTCAAACCATCAACGCAATATAAGAAGCATACGATCGAATTGTCTCTCGCGTTAAATTGTGGCGTATGGGGGTAAAATATTTGTGACGCCAGGGGATAGGGCTCACATTTTAAAAACAAGGATAATTATGTATAATCCTTTTTATCAACAACAAAACATCCCACATTTGTCATAACTGTTAAAGCAGACCCCCTAAAGATGAATCAGGCCAACGTTGGCTTAAATTGGCACAGTATTTTCAGAGAAGAAGATCTTTTTATAAAAGTTTAAGGACGACAGACGGCCGACGTATTCCAAGAGAAGGCAAAAGCTCACCAGACTCTTTGGGTCAGGTGAGCTAAAAATGTACATTCTTCTACACATCCATATGATAAATAAGGTCAAAATAAGATTAAATATAATTGTCGCGTGCCTTCGTGCCCTGAATTGTGGTTTTTATTACACGAGGGCTGCTTTGCCTTCCATGAAAAAGGGTAATATACATAATTATCCTTGTTTTTAAAATGTGAGCCCTATCCCCTGGCGTTACAAATATTTTACCCCCACACGCCACAATTTAACGCGAGAGACAATTCGATCGTATGCTTCTTATATTGCGTTGATGGTTTGAAATAATGATTGCATTTAATGCGGACGACTTTTTAGATAGTATGTGCATCGAGCCTTAAATTAGCTAAAATCTGACGGAGACTTGTGATAATTTTCAATTTTGACCACCCTCGTCATACATTGCAGAACTGTTCACCTATATACCGGACGAAAAACGTGGGTAAAATGGGATCAACATCTCCCGAAATGAACCTGGTGTTCCGCTAAATAAGTCATATATTTTAAATAATTGTAATAATGCTATAATTTATGATTTCACACCAGCTTACCTGAAACCGCCGCTTCAGATCCGTGTCCCCATATTCACAAAGCCATGTCCCCAAATGTGACGGGGGACACGGTGATTTTGGTCTACTTTTGTCAAAGATCTCAACCGAAACTTTTCTTGCAAAATTTACAAAAAACCACACAAGAACAGTAAAAAGATTTGTTCTTTGTACCAACGCAAAAGTGCATGAAATGACTAAGATGCTGTACAAGTGCGCAAATAACCTCTTTTTTAATGAATTACGCATCAAATGTTAAAATAATATAAATTTAATCAGATGTCAAACAAAGAGTGAAACAATACATAATATTAAGCATATTAATTATGAGAAAGACAAAAATAAAGTACCCATGAACAAGCCTTACAACATCCAAAATACGAATATTTGCAATGGTATTTTCCATATTTCATTTTTTAAAGCACTATTAATAAATGAGGGCGAAACGACCCGGGGCGAAAGGGAATAGGGGCGAAACGACCAGGGGCGAACGGGAATGGGGGTGAAACGACCCGGTATCGACTAAATAGACGACTTGAATTTTGCAATTATGCACCTTGACAGTAATACGGTGTACTAACCGCTCCCGCGTATGAATTTTATATTTCACAACATATAGGTTACGCTGAAAACTGTCAAAACCAATTAAAATCAATCTGAAATTTTTGGAAGTATGAAAATAATAATTTTAGATTTGTGTTTCCAATTATGAATTATCATTTTAAAAACTGAGTAACATTTTAATTTTAGTATTACACGTATTACTTCCTAATGATCATTACATTTTGTATATGTTTGTTTGATGTTTTTAGCTATATCTACGTTTTTATTACTAACACTGTGTCGATACATTTGCTGGTGAACACTTAGCCCCCGAGTTTATCGTCCGCCCAGTAGTCAGTGCTTGCTTCAGCACTGACATTGGTTTATTAGATATGTTTATTTCTGAAATTTACAGTTCCTAAATAATGTAATTATAAATAAATCTAAAGTTCACCTCCCTCAGGCACAGGTGAACTTAGCAGATTTTGGCTATCCTGTTTAGAACCTTTGGTTTTATAGCTCCCAAAACTTGAAATTATTTGGCTTTCCAATCTTTCGATTTTGAGCATACCTGATGAAGGTTATTCCAGAAACGTGCCGTGAGCACTAAATTTGATATCTACGCTTTTATTAGCAGTACATTAACAAATAACTACTTTCCGTACAGGCTCAGGTCAAGAGTCCAACCAACCACTCAACCAATCAGCGACGAACCTACCAAGCAGTGAGGTAATATAAACCGAGCACATACTGGGAACATGTCCGATTGGTTAATATATTTCCTCGTCTTGCATATGATTAGACGTCAAAGGTGAATGAAACGCTATATAACCTTACCTTCATATAATTAGACGTCAAAGGTGAATGAAACGCTATATAACCTTACCTTCATATGATTAGACGTCAAAGATGAATGAAACGCTATATAACCTTACCTTCATATAATTAGACGTCAAAGATGAATGAAGCGCTATATAACCTTACCTTCATATGATTAGACGTCAAAGATGAATGAAACGCTATATAACCTTCCTTCATATGATTAGACGTCAAAGATGAATGAAACGCTATATAACAATACCTTCATATGATTAGACGTCAAAGATGAATGCAGCGCTACATCAATCGTAACTACTCGGCCATTCTCGCTACCCTGCAAATAACCTCGTACGTACATAGTAGAAATTCTTCTTAAATTGTTTGCCGGAAGTTAAGTTAAGTTAAGCTGCACAAAAATATAGTCCACGAAAATCCAATATGGAAGACATACTAAGTAAAATCTAATCATGCAAAACTAATTAAGACTTTAATTGAAATATAGAAAATTGTTTAAAATATAACTTTATCAAACTTTCATGTAACTGACATGTGAAAAGTAGTGCGATTTATACGCCTAATGCATACGAGGTTATTTGCAGGGTAGCGAGAATGGCCGAGTAGTTACGATTGGCGCTACATAACCTTACCTTCGCTATATAAACGCTATATAACCTTACCTTCTATATAACCTTACATTCGCTATATAAACGCTATATAACCTTACCTTCTATATAACCTTACCTTCGCTATATAAATGCTATATAACCTTACCTTCTATATAACCTTACCTTCGCTATATAACCTTACCTTCTATATAACCTTGACCTTCATACCGAATTCTTTTAGATGATAGTATATTAACAAACCAAATCTAACAAACATCTAATATTGAATAGATTGAGCATTTTATTTTATTTACCTCATTAAGATAAATCTGTATGGTTACATAGCTTCGTTCTCCATTTTCTCGACAGTAGCACCCATCATAGTGTGACTTAAAATATTCACCAGGATCATATCGGAGTATTCTCAATCTATGAAAAAAAATTAACTAAGATTATTCACTTGTTCAAAGTAATCACCAAGATAACATCTAATATCTGAATCGTGATAATTAACTTGTTTTTTGTAGATATAATTATGAAAAGGGGAGGGTTGGGTCCCGTTAACTGGCTTAACCCCGCCACAATCTTGTGTCTGTCCCATGACAAGATTTTCGTCGGAATATGTCGTATTTATTTGCGTGTGTTCAATGATTTGAGGTGATAGGTGGTTGTTCGATTTGTTAATACATCGTACTTTGGTCAAATTATATTTCGTGTACATTTACAAAAATGTTCTTAAAAGAAATAAGTTACCAGGAGAGTTTTAAAAAAAATCTAAATATAAACATAATTATGTCATTTCCTATGGTATTTTGAACCCAGACCAATTTTACAGGGGTTCAAAATACCATATGACAACTATAGTTACCAAATTTCGATTGTGAAATGAACTATTAACCTTTCATTGAGACCAATCACTTTCCTATTGTTCCATACATCAGGTACAAATGGTTCAATTCTTTTCCATATCTTGTCCACTTCTTCAAAGGTATCCCAGATACACCGTGAGTTGTTTCTGATATCTGTCATCAACTCTTGTCTAAAGAAATAATTATAAGTACAGGTAAACCTGTCTTAACCGAACTTTGAATAAATCGAAATCCTGCCTAAACCGAACTTTTAATAAAATGCCAATGTAAATGTGTTAATTTGACCAGTATGAAACAAACACCTGTCTATAGCGAACACAAAAGTTGGTATCAAGGAGGTTTGGCTTAGACATGATTAGACAGGTTTAGACGGGTTTAGACAGGTTTAGACTGGTTTAGACAGGTTTAACTGTAATATTTGTTTAATGAGGAAACCAGATATATCTGTAGTTATGGATTGGTTCAATAAGATGAAAACACTTGCCTGACCGCATCATTTTAGAGAAGAGGCTTTGGGGCCATAGAACTAGTTTTAATCAAAAATCCTTGTACCACGCCAGGAAAGTCAGCCGTTATATATGAGCAAGAATATGGTATTTGAACCGTTTCTGATAACGATAGAAAACTGATAAAATTGGATATTTCTTTGATATATGTTGTAATTCTATGGCCAAATGGTTGGTTGGTGTGTTAGATGAATGGTGACCATTGATATATTGTAAATATTTTATGAATACAAATTATTTTTAATGTCCATCTTCGTACTTTTATGCGTCGTTTCTTATCGTTATTTTCGTCTCCGAACTGCGTAACGGTGTTGGATTTCCACACAACTGTGACATACAAAAATGTAAGCTAGCCGTTAAAATATTGACAAACATTGATAATAAAGAATGGAGAGAAGAAAATTTTGAGCAGAGTAAGTATTTCTGTTACAGGTGTCATATATTGCGCGTTACATTGGTTTCCGATTTCGTAACGCTATTTTAAGTTGTGTTATCTCCTTTTTGTAACAGTCGTCATAACAACGATTAGCATAAATAAACTCTCGTGAGATGTTTAAATATATTAATCACGGATGTTTACATTTAAGCTTTTCATTTTCTATTTTTTTTATTCAATCATCCACCTGTTACGTTATGCGTTACATGTCATCCAAAAAGAAACGTTAATTTAAAGATTAAATATATTAGTCTGATTTACAATTTCCGCCCAATTGAACTTCCGGTCACAAGTGAACCACGTGTAATGGAAGTGTGATTTTCGGAACATTTATACAATTTTTGTATGATAATATTATAACTCTGATACAGTGCTTGTGGTATCCTGTCGCGTTAAAAAATAAAAAAAAATATGCTACTTTAATATTTAAAATGGTATATACATGCATTAAATAACCAAGAAAAACCCAAATGGTCTTAGATGGTGCCGTTTCATACATTTTTATCGCGACAGGAAACCAAATGTTTATTACCATAACTTGTAATAAGCATTTGGTTTCCTGTCACGATAAACATGTTTAAAAAGATGGGTAAATATTTTCCCTTTATATCACTTGTTTCTTTTGTACAGTATTGATATAATCATATTCCACGTGTGAAATATTTAAGTTTTAGTATTTAACCATTTGGATACCAAAAGAAACCAAAAGTTCAAATACCATATTCTTGCTCATATATGTGTTTGGGGTATCGATTTTGTAACTGTTCTGGCAGTGTGGTAATTTTTGGTTTTCGTTAAATACTGATTAACATATTTGAATTTGAATATTATTGAATAATGTATGACAATTAATTATTGAGAGTTTGTTCTGTGTTCAATATTTGTGGATGGTACATGTCTTTTTCATTTTGCCATGATTTCGTCGTTAAGTATTGTTTGATGTTTTCTTAACTTTAGTTATTAATGATAAAAGACGCATTCGATTACAACTAGATTATTAAAACAGATATACCTATTTCCTCCAGTGTTAATTAGAGCTGTACTATATCCTTTAGCTTCTGATATATTAATATATTCCTCACATTCCTGAAAACAAATGACCTTTTATATGAATTGAGAAAACGAACAGATTAATGCTGATTAATAATATTACATCATGTTGTTAAGTTGTTCAATATCACAATGGTTCCTTCTAAATATCATAAACAATTAAGTTGTTCAATATCACAATGGTTCCTTCTAAATATCATAAACAATTAAGTTGTTCAATATCACAATGGTTCCTTCTAAATATCATAAACAATTTGGTGGAAATAGCAAATGAAAATAGTTGAATTATAAAACAAAATACATATGTGAATTGTTTAAATCCTATGGAAATTAGGATATTTTACGACAAATGACATTATAATTTTCACACAAAGTATTCTGGGTATCATACGTCAATCACGTGCATTATCAGTTCTGCCACTCCATTGACCGACACCACGAGGGTTATATTTCCCAAAACCACCAAAGGAAACAGATGTCAAATAAAATCTTGGGAGTAAACTCAGCATGTACAGCGTAATAAAGTTTGTCAGTCACTTGCAACAGGTCGATGGTTTTCTCGGGGTACTCCGGATTCCTCTACCAATAAAACTGAAATATTGTTGCAAGTGGCGTTAAACATCATAACCATAACCCTAAAAATGTACCAAGTAGTAATTAAAACCATAAATCAATATAAAACGACAAAATTGTGGTAAAAGGATATGGACAAAGACAATAAAAACTAGAGGCTCAGTGGGCTGGGCCTGTGTCGCTCACCTTTCATTCTGCTTTGACGAAACTTAATACAGAACCTTCCATAGGCGAATCCCACCAAATTTCGGTTCATTTTGTTCATCAAGAATTGCCTATGACGGCCATGTTTGTTAACGGATCAAAACGGAATGAGCAATTCCCATAGAGGACCTTCCATAGATGCTTCCTAGCACGTTTCGGTCCATTTGGCCAAGCTGTTTCAGAGTAGAAGATTTTTAGAAATCGACCAATCAGAAACAAGAATTGCCTGTGGCGGCCATGTTTGTTAATGGATCGGGACAAAATTAGCAATTTTTATAGAGAACCTTCCATAGATGCTTCCTACCAAGTGTCGATTCATTTGGAAAAGCGGTTTCAGAGGAGAAGATTTTTTAGAAATCAACCAATCAGAAACAAGAATTGTCTCTGGCCGCCATGTTTGTTAACGTATCGGGACAAAATGAGACATCGTAACAGAGGACTTTCCACAGATACTTCCTACCAAGTTTTGGGTCATTTGGCCAAACGGTTTCAGAGGAGAAGAATCTAAAAAATCAGCCAATCAGAAACAAGAATCGCCTGTGGCGGCCATGTTTGTTAACGGATCGGGACAGAATGAGCAATCTATATAGAGGACCTTCCATAGATGCTTCCTACCAAGTTTCTGTTCATTTGGCCAAGCGGTTTCAGAGGAGAAGAATTTTAAAAATCAGCCAATCAGAAACAAGAGTCGCCTGTGGTGGCCATGTTTGCTAATGGATCAGGACGAAATGAGCAATCTTTACAGAGGACCTTCCATAGATGCTTCCTACCAAGTTTCGGTTCATTTGGGCAAGCGATTTCAGAGGAGAAGATTTTAAAAAATCGGCCAATCAGAAACAAGAATTGCCTGTGGCGGCCATGTTTGTTAATGGATTGGGACGAAATGAGAAATTGTATAGAGGACCTTCCATAGATGCTTCCTACCAAGTTTCAGTTCATTTGGTTGAGGGGTTTGAGAGGCATATATCTGTAATTCAATTCAGATATCTAGAGATAACTGCATTTTGAATACAGATATCTATATTTAAACAAGAGTTGTCTTTCTTTTTACAGAGGAGAAGATTTTTTAAAAATCAACCAATCAGAAACAAGAATTGCCTGTGGCGGCCATGTTTGCTAATGGATCAGGACGAAATGAGCAATCTTTATAGAGGACCTTCCATAGATGCTGCCTACCAAGTTTCAGTTCATTTGGCCGAGGGGTTTCAGAGGAGAAGATTAAAATATGAAAAGTTAACGGACGATAGAAGACGGACGCCGGACGCCAAGTGATGACAAAAGCTCACATTGCCTTTGGCAAGGTGAGCTAAAAATACTGGGAACATAAAAGTTAAAAAGAGCAACATAAACCCAAACCAATAGCCGGGTTGAACTCATTTGGTCCGGAAGGGTAAGCAGTTCTGGCCCCATTATGTTATCGTATTTATAAACAATAGTACGTGCACAGGCACTTGTTTCATTCAAAAAATATATGCCCCCTCCTATTCCTTACTTCAAGGTAAACATCTACCCTTTTCCCCTTCCCCACTTCGCCTCAATATTGTTCGCTTATTTGTGATCCTTTCGCTGACCCAATTATATCGTTACACTCCCGAGATATTTCTCTTTTCAACTGCCACATTTAAATATACCTACCGGGCCCCCCTCAGAAAAATTGGACAAGAATAGTCAGCGAACGTGGCTTATTAAAAATTTCAGTCAATGAAACGGATACAGCCACTTCCGGTTTGCGCTGGATTTTTCATATGCATTCGGAATTCTCTAGACCGGCCATGTGTAACAATGCCATCATGATCATCTCCTCTCAAATGTAAAGTAAGCCTTTTAAATACAGATAATTGTTCCAATGCAGATTATAAAAATATGTTCAACTCCAAATTACCTTTTTTTTAATTTTCTAAATCAATTTAAACCGGACTGAAATTTTTAATAAGCCACGTTCTCTGACTATTCTTGTCCAATTTGTCTGAGGGGGGCCCGGTAGGTATATTTAAATGTGGCAGTTGAAAAGAGAAATATCTCGGGGGTGTAACGATATAATTGGGTCAGCCAAAGGATCACAAATAAGCGAAAAATATTGAGGCGAAATGGGGAAGGGGAAAAGGGTAGATGTTTACCTTGAAGTAAGAAAGAGGAGGGGGCATATATTTTTAATGAAACAAGTGCCTGTGAGTACGTGCCTCTACCTCTCTATGAGCTAAACAGTATCACATACATTGTTTTAGAAAATTAAAGTTTGTGAAATTTAAATTCTTAATTTGTTTCATTCAAATCTTTAGTCAATTTACGTACCTCTTCTGTGAATACATTGTATAAAACAAAAGCTAAGCAATCCTTAAATTCCTTTGGCAACTGTACATCTTCTTTTCTTATTTCGGTTGTTGCCATATTGTAATTTTCTGTAGTTTTGAGCTGAAAAATGATATGAATACAAGGAATTACAATGCAAAATGAAATCGGTGACGGTTCGATAGTCCGAAGGTCCAATAGTCCGAAGGTCCGATAGTCCGAAGGTCCAATAGTCCAAAGGTCCGATAGTCCGAAGGTTCAATGCATTTTCGCAGCTGTTAATTTAATATGTGTTCAAAATATACGTATGGTAAAAACATACATGAAAATGAGAAATCCGTTCCGCATTCCGTATTCCGTTTCCACGTTTAGCAAAACCCAATAAATATATATATATATTTCTTATTGATGGTTATGAATTCGGAAAAATAAATCCTTGATGATAAAAATTTAATGTGTTCATTGATTTTTTTTATTATTCAAATATTATTTATTAGTTTTATATAACTTGCATGTCTCTTTCATGTATTATATTTTACGAAGTATCATATCATAGAACCTCTGTTTTCATTATAATGGATCGGCAGTCGTATCTTTTTTAC
The DNA here is from genome assembly GCA_963680875.1 of Bathymodiolus brooksi. NCBI lineage: Eukaryota > Metazoa > Mollusca > Bivalvia > Mytilida > Modiolidae > Bathymodiolus > Bathymodiolus brooksi. The sequence goes on along the minus strand of OY804575.1, from coordinate 49,445,883 downwards.
TTCAACAATGCATTGCTTTGGACAATATTTTGGAAGGTCATTCGGACTATCGAGCCTTCGGACTATTGGGCTTTCGGACTATTGGGCCTTCGGACTATCGGGCCTTCGGACTATTGGGCCGACATCATGAAATCAGGGAAATTTTATTTACCCACAGATAGCACTTTATTGATGACACATTGTAATAATATAGTATTATTACGTGATGTTTTTCATATTGGCCTAGTTATAGGTCCGAGGCCTGCTGTATTGGCCTGAGGCGCAGACGAACGCCAATACAGCAAACCGAGGACCTATAACTAGGCCAATATGAAAAACATCACGTAATGATACCTTTATTAATTAACCAGTCCAATATCTCTGGGAATTTTTCCTTGCAATTGTCGAAATGTCTAGCAGATTCCGATCTAGTTGTTATTGGACTGACTGGAATTGGGCCAATACGGAAAATATCCGTATTGGACTGGTTTTTGCCGTATTGGCCCAATGAATGTTTTTATATTGTATTGGCAGATTTGATCATATAAAGGCTAATAAATCAAAGTTAATTAATAATAATGTGAACATCCTGGTTAAATGGGGACGTTATAGAATATAGGGATCAAAGGGAATATTCTGTTTAATGACTATAGTTATACTAACATTTTGACGAATTTAATGTCTTAGTTGTTAAACATGGTTTAAAAGATGGAAGGGATGGGATCCCTTGAACAGATTTAACCCCGCAGCATATGTTTAGTGCCTGTCTCAAGCCAGAACATTGCTTTCTATCGGTATATATTGTAGTCACTTTTTGTGTTCAGTGATTTGAAGTGAGATATACTTGTTCGTTTTGTTGATAATGGTTGACGATCACTGTCTAAAGTTGTCATAAAAGTAAAGTTTGAAGACACTTTGAACCAATAGTAATGTAAATTAATCTGACCCTCTCCTGGGGTCGTGCACTATACTATACTATAGGCTTGTGATTTGGGGTTCTAGTCCCTCTTACCGGGATACCCACCGATAATGTGGAATGTAGCAAATATATATATATTCATTCTATACAGACGTAAATATGAGTGTCGGCGGGATTCGGAGAATGTCATAATGTTTGTTATGGATATTGATTTTGACGGACTTCTACGATTGTTGAGCGAACCCGAGTGATGATGGTTATTTCTGAAACGTGTACTCTAAGTTATATATCTACATTTGTATTACTATATATGTTTGTTGAAATACTGTTTCCAACTTAAAGGGGAATATATATCTATCTATCACAGGTAGGTTCTCTTCTCTCTCTAGGAGCACTCCACAAAATGGATTATTTATTATTTAAATGTTAAAATTTCATAAAAATATATGGTATATTAGTTGTATCATATTTAAAATTTGGGGTTTATATAAAAAGGGAGAGAAAAAATATATCTGAAATTAAAAATTTATGATTATCAGATAAGAATATACATTATAATATAATTTAATAGTTTTAGTGCACTACAAAAATGTATATGTATCTGGTTCATTATTCTAATATATTCTGAAATGAACTAATAAGCTAAGTATGTGTAGTATAAAAATATTTTATTTTAAAAGAATAAAATAAATTGAAATATAACAACTATATTATTGTTAGAATTTAAGATAGAGGACGATATTGGAGGTGTACATATCAGGGAGACATTTGATGTATTGTATCCAGGATTTCTGTATGATTGGAATAGCGCGGAATACCCACACTGACCCGGTGTCCTGGTACAATACTTATGATGGTATAGCGCGGAGCACCCACACTGACCCGGTGTCCTGGTACAATACTTATGATGGTATAGCGCGGAGCACCCACACTGACCTTATCACTGACCGTCACAGCTCCATTACTCATCTCCCTAGTTCCAGACATAGAGATCAGCTAAAATCCTTAATATATTTATTTATTAAAATCTAAAATTAAACGAGTTTCATATGAGTTCCCAAGTATTCTTGGATATTTCCTGTATAAGGTATAGATGTACTATACATGTACATTCTTGATATTGGATATTGTATAGGTATAGTTTGTTGTTGTATATGCGGATGTGGTGGCGGATGTGGTGGAGGTTGCGGATGACCTGGAAAGTGTACATTTGGTGTACATATGTTTCCGTGGTATGGATCATGTTGACATGATATATTTCGGTGGTTATACTGTTGTTCCATTAAATGCATTTTAAATTTTAGCTCATTCATTTCCAATTGATGTTTCATTACAAGCTCATTTGTGGACATTCTATGTTGGAATTCAGAGTTTAACCATTCGATTTTTGTTAGCATTTGATCTTGTAATTGTTTAAATTTTGTGTCTACATCATGGTGTATAGTATCCCTGTACTCTGGTTTTATTGATGGTTTTCTATGGGCGAAGTACTTGTATATTTGTACTGATCTTGTACATCCAGCTTATTTCTTAAGAGGTGGATAGTTGTTATAGTCTCTATTTCTCTCCTCGAGCATTATTATACGTGCTTTACATGCAGATAGTTGTTCGTCTGTGTTGCTGATAGCTTCTTTCTTTCTCTAATGATGTTACATTGATCTGTTGGTAACTTGCTGGTGCCATATCATTTCTTGTACATATGTCTTCAATATTTTGAGGTTTATCTCTGATAGCATTTTCCATTGGTTTCATGATGACAGTGTTTGGAGTAATACTTTCTGGGTATTCAGGTGAGAGTCTTGATATATTTACGGATATATTACTATGATTATTTTCTATTGAGATGCTCCGTCTGGGAGACATCTCCTCAGATATTACTTGTTTCAGGATGTCTCTGTTTCCCATGTATCATCTTCAATTTCTGAGTTGTTTCTTAAAGTATTCTCAGTTTGGAGTGATTTACATTCTGGACATACAAATTCATTCTCCTTATTTCCAATTATCTCAGTACTAGATTCAGGGTTGATATTTATACATATACAATGGATCCATAGGGTGCTTTCTAATTGTTTATCTTGATCAGTAAAGCTCTCAGGTGTTTTCTAATTGTTTATCTTGATCAGTAAAGCTCTCATGTGTTTTCTAATTGTTTATCTTGATCAGTAAAGCTCTCATGTGTTTTCTAATTGTTTATCTTGATCAGTAAAGCTCTCAGGTGCTTTCTAATTGTTTATCTTGATCAGTAAAGCTCTCATGTTTTTTCTAATTGTTTATCTTGATCAGTAAAGCTCTCAAGTGTTTTCTAATTGTTTATCTTGATCAGTAAAGCTCTCAGGTGTTTTCTAATTGTTTATCTTGATCAGTAAAGCTCTCAGGTGTTTTCTAATTGTTTATCTTGATCAGTAAAGCTCTCAGGTGTTTTCTAATTGTTTATCTTGATCAGTAAAGCTCTCAAGTGTTTTCTAATTGTTTATCTTGATCAGTAAAGCTCTCAGGTGTTTTCTAATTGTTTATCTTGATCAGTAAAGCTCTCAGGTGTTTTCTAATTGTTTATCTTGATCAGTAAAGCTCTCAGGTGTTTTCTAATTGTTTATCTTGATCAGTAAAGCTCTCAAGTGTTTTCTAATTGTTTATCTTGATCAGTAAAGCTCTCAGGTGTTTTCTAATTGTTTATCTTGATCAGTAAAGCTCTCAAGTGTTTTCTAATTGTTTATCTTGATCAGTAAAGCTCTCAGGTGTTTTCTAATTGTTTATCTTGATCAGTAAAGCTCTCAGGTGTTTTCTAATTGTTTATCTTGATCAGTAAAGCTCTCATGTGTTTTCTAATTGTTTATCTTGATCAGTAAAGCTCTCATGTGTTTTCTAATTGTTTATCTTGATCAGTAAAACTCTCAGGTGTTTTCTAATTGTTTATCTTGATCAGTAAAGCTCTCAAGTGTTTTCCAATTGTTTATCTTGATCAGTAAAGCTCTCATGTGTTTTCTAATTGTTTATCTTGATCAGTAAAGCTCTCAGGTGTTTTCTAATTGTTTATCTTGATCAGTAAAGCTCTCAAGTGTTTTCTAATTGTTTATCTTGATCAGTAAAGCTCTCAGGTGTTTTCTAATTGTTTATCTTGATCAGTAAAGCTCTCATGTGTTTTCTAATTGTTTATCTTGATCAGTAAAGCTCTCAAGTGTTTTCTAATTGTCTATCTTGATCAGTAAAGCTCTCATGTGTTTTCTAATTGTTTATCTTGATCAGTAAAGCTCTCAGGTGTTTTCTAATTGTTTATCTTGATCAGTAAAGCTCTCAAGTGTTTTCTAATTGTCTATCTTGATCAGTAAAGCTCTCAGGTGTTTTCTAATTGTCTATCTTGACCAGTAAAGCTTTCAGATGTTTTCTAATTGTTTATCTTGATCAGTAAAGCTCTCATGTGTTTTCTAATTGTTTATCTTGATCAGTAAAGCTCTCAGGTGCTTTCTAATTGTTTATCTTGATCAGTAAAGCTCTCAGGTGTTTTCTAATTGTTTATCTTGATCAGTAAAGCTCTCAGGTGTTTTCTAATTGTTTATCTTGATCAGTAAAGCTCTCAAGTATTTCTAATTGTTTATCTTGATCAGTAAAGCTCTCAGGTGTTTTCTAATTGTTTATCTTGATCAGTAAAGCTCTCATGTGTTTTCTAATTGTTTATCTTGATCAGTAAAGCTCTCAGGTGTTTTCTAATTGTTTATCTTGATCAGTAAAGCTCTCAAGTGTTTTCTAATTGTTTATCTTGATCAGTAAAGCTCTCAGGTGTTTTCTAATTGTTTATCTTGATCAGTAAAGCTCTCAGGTGTTTTCTAATTGTTTATCTTGATCAGTAAAGCTCTCAGGTGTTTTCTAATTGTTTATCTTGATCAGTAAAGCTCTCAAGTGTTTTCTAATTGTTTATCTTGATCAGTAAAGCTCTCAGGTGTTTTCTAATTGTTTATCTTGATCAGTAAAGCTCTCAAGTGTTTTCTAATTGTTCATCTTGATCAGTAAAGCTCTCAGGTGTTTTCTAATTGTTTATCTTGACCAGTAAAGCTCTCAGGTGTTTTCTAATTGATTATCTTGATCAGTAAAGCTCTCATGTGTTTTCTAATTGTTTATCTTGATCAGTAAAGCTCTCATGTGTTTTCTAATTGTTTATCTTGATCAGTAAAACTCTCAGGTGTTTTATAATTGTTTATCTTGATCAGTAAAGCTCTCAAGTGTTTTCCAATTGTTTATATTGATCAGTAAAGCTCTCATGTGTTTTCTAATTGTTTATCTTGATCAGTAAAGCTCTCAGGTGTTTTCTAATTGTTTATCTTGATCAGTAAAGCTCTCAGGTGTTTTCTAATTGTTTATCTTGATCAGTAAAGCTCTCAGGTGTTTTCTAATTGTTTATCTTGATCAGTAAAGCTCTCATGTGTTTTCTAATTGTTTATCTTGATCAGTAATGCTCTCAGGTGTTTTTTAATTGTTTATCTTGATCAGTAAAGCTCTCATGTGTTTTCTAATTGTTTATCTTGATCAGTAAAGCTCTCAAGTGTTTTCTAATTGTCTATCTTGATCAGTAAAGCTCTCATGTGTTTTCTAATTGTTTATCTTGATCAGTAAAGCTCTCAGGTGTTTTCTAATTGTTTATCTTGATCAGTAAAGCTCTCAAGTGTTTTCTAATTGTCTATCTTGATCAGTAAAGCTCTCAGGTGTTTTCTAATTGTCTATCTTGACCAGTAAAGCTTTCAGGTGTTTTCTAATTGTTTATCTTGATCAGTAAAGCTCTCATGTGTTTTCTAATTGTTTATCTTGATCAGTAAAGCTCTCATGTGTTTTCTAATTGTTTATCTTGATCAGTAAAGCTCTCGGGTGTTTTCTAATTGTTTATCTTGATCAGTAAGCTCTCAGGTGTTTTCTAATTGTTTATCTTGATCAGTAAAGCTCTCAGGTGTTTTCTAATTGTTTATCTTGATCAGTAAAGCTCTCAAGTGTTTTCTAATTGTCTATCTTGATCAGTAAAGCTCTCAAGTGTTTTCTAATTGTTTATCTTGATCAGTAGAGCTTTCAGGTGTTTTCTAATTGTTTATCTTGATCAGTAAAGCTCTCAGGTGTTTTCTAATTGTTTATCTTGATCAGTAAAGCTCTCAAGTGTTTTCTAATTGTCTATCTTGATCAGTAAAGCTCTCATGTGTTTTCTAATTGTTTATCTTGATCAGTAAGCTCTCAAGTGTTTTCTAATTGTTTATCTTGATCAGTAAAGCTCTCATGTGTTTTCTAATTGTTTATCTTGATCAGTAAAGCTCTCATGTGTTTTCTAATTGTTTATCTTGATCAGTAAAGCTCTCAAGTGTTTTCTAATTGTGTATCTTGATCAGTAAAGCTCTCAGGTGTTTTCTAATTGTTTATCTTGACCAGTAAAGCTCTCAGGTGTTTTCTAATTGTTTATCTTGACCAGTAAAGCTCTCAGGTGTTTTCTAATTGTTTATCTTGATCAGTAAAGCTCTCAGGTGTTTTCTAATTGTTTATCTTGATCAGTAAAGCTCTCAAGTGTTTTCTAATTGTTTATCTTGATCAGTAAAGCTCTCATGTGTTTTCTAATTGTTTATCTTGATCAGTAAAGCTCTCATGTGTTTTCTAATTGTTTATCTTGACCAGTAAAGCTCTCATGTGTTTTCTAATTGTTTATCTTGATCAGTAAAGCTCTCATGTGTTTTCTAATTGTTTATCTTGATCAGTAAAGCTCTCATGTGTTTTCTAATTGTTTATCTTGATCAGTAAAACTCTCAGGTGTTTTCTAATTGTTTATCTTGATCAGTAAAGCTCTCAAGTGTTTTCCAATTGTTTATCTTGATCAGTAAAGCTCTCATGTGTTTTCTAATTGTTTATCTTGATCAGTAAAGCTCTCAGGTGTTTTCTAATTGTTTATCTTGATCAGTAAAGCTCTCAAGTGTTTTCTAATTGTTTATCTTGATCAGTAAAGCTCTCAGGTGTTTTCTAATTGTTTATCTTGATCAGTAAAGCTCTCAGGTGTTTTCTAATTGTTTATCTTGATCAGTAAAGCTCTCATGTGTTTTCTAATTGTTTATCTTGATCAGTAAAGCTCTCAGGTGTTTTCTAATTGTTTATCTTGATCAGTAAAGCTCTCATGTGTTTTCTAATTGTTTTTCTTGATCAGTAAAGCTCTCAAGTGTTTTCTAATTGTCTATCTTGATCAGTAAAGCTCTCATGTGTTTTCTAATTGTTTATCTTGATCAGTAAAGCTCTCAGGTGTTTTCTAATTGTTTATCTTGATCAGTAAAGCTCTCAAGTGTTTTCTAATTGTCTATCTTGATCAGTAAAGCTCTCAGGTGTTTTCTAATTGTCTATCTTGACCAGTAAAGCTTTCAGGTGTTTTCTAATTGTTTATCTTGATCAGTAAAGCTCTCATGTGTTTTCTAATTGTTTATCTTGATCAGTAAAGCTCTCGTGTGTTTTCTAATTGTTTATCTTGATCAGTAAAGCTCTCATGTGTTTTCTAATTGTCTATCTTGATCAGTAAAGCTCTCAAGTGTTTTCTAATTGTTTATCTTGATCAGTAGAGCTCTCAGGTGTTTTCTAATTGTTTATCTTGATCAGTAAAGCTCTCAGGTGTTTTCTAATTGTTTATCTTGATCAGTAAAGCTCTCAAGTGTTTTCTAATTGTCTATCTTGATCAGTAAAGCTCTCGTGTGTTTTCTAATTGTTTATCTTGATCAGTAAAGTTCTCATGTGTTTTCTAATTGTTTATCTTATCTTGATCAGTAAAGCTCTCAGGTGTTTTGTAATTGTTTATCTTGATCAGTAAAGCTCTCAAGTGTTTTCTAATTGTTTATCTTGATCAGTAAAGCTCTCAGGTGTTTTCTAATTGTTTATCTTGACCAGTAAAGCTCTCAGGTGTTTTCTAATTGTTTATCTTGACCAGTAAAGCTCTCAGGTGTTTTCTAATTGTTTATCTTGATCAGTAAAGCTCTCAGGTGTTTTCTAATTGTTTATCTTGATCAGTAAAGCTCTCATGTGTTTTCTAATTGTCTATCTTGATCAGTAAAGCTCTCAAGTGTTTTCTAATTGTCTATCTTGATCAGTAAAGCTCTCAGGTGTTTTCTAATTGTTTATCTTGATCAGTAAAGCTCTCATGTGTTTTCTAATTGTCTATCTTGATCAGTAAAGCTCTCAAGTGTTTTCTAATTGTTTATCTTGATCAGTAGAGCTCTCAGGTGTTTTCTAATTGTTTATCTTGATCAGTAAAGCTCTCAGGTGTTTTCTAATTGTTTATCTTGATCAGTAAAGCTCTCAAGTGTTTTCTAATTGTCTATCTTGATCAGTAAAGCTCTCGTGTGTTTTCTAATTGTTTATCTTGATCAGTAAAGTTCTCATGTGTTTTCTAATTGTTTATCTTGATCAGTAAAGCTCTCAGGTGTTTTGTAATTGTTTATCTTGATCAGTAAAGCTCTCAAGTGTTTTCCAATTGTTTATCTTGATCAGTAAAGCTCTCAGGTGTTTTCTAATTGTTTATCTTGATCAGTAAAGCTCTCAGGTGTTTTCTAATTGTTTATCTTGACCAGTAAAGCTCTCATGTGTTTTCTAATTGTTTATCTTGATCAGTAAAGCTCTCAGGTGTTTTCTAATTGTTTATCTTGATCAGTAAAGCTCTCAAGTGTTTTCTAATTGTTTATCTTGATCAGTAAAGCTCTCATGTGTTTTCTAATTGTTTATCTTGATCAGTAAAGCTCTCATGTGTTTTCTAATTGTTTATCTTGATCAGTAAAGCTCTCAGGTGTTTTCTAATTGTTTATCTTGATCAGTAAAGCTCTCATGTGTTTTCTAATTGTTTATCTTGATCAGTAAAGCTCTCAGGTGTTTTCTAATTGTTTATCATGATCAGTAAAGCTCTCAGGTGTTTTATGCTTCCTGTGTCTGTTATTTGCTACAATGGAATAGAAGGGTGTTTCAAGGAACGTGAGTTTACAAGTTGGAAATATTTGTAGAATTCTAGCAATTTCTTGGTATCCTTCTGATATTTTCTCCAAAATCAGCAGCCATTGATTCAGTTTCAAATGAAATGATTAAGTATGGTATGCCATTGTTACTAGAACCCTTGACTAAACTTTTCAACTTGATATTTATGAAAGGAACCTTCCCTAAAGCATGGAATGAAAGTTTCATCACATTAATTCATAATAAGGGCAACAAATCTGATCCCTCAAACTATAGAGGCATCTCTATTAACTCTAATTTAGGAAAGCTTTTTAACAAAATAATTCACACACGACTCCTAAAATTTATTGGTTCTAATAATTTAATATGTGAAAATCAAATTGGATTTAAAGAAAATTGCAGAACTGCTGATCATATATTCTCGCTTAGATCATTAGTAGATCATTATAAGGCTAAAAAGGGAAGGTATTTGCTGCCTTCATTGATCTACGAAAGGCTTTCGACACTGTTTGGAGGGAGGGTCTATGCTATGTGCTACTGCAGCACCACCTCCCATATATATTATTTAATATTATTTATTCTATGTATCATGAGACTGAATGTAGGATTAAATTTCAAAATGGCATTAGTCATGATTTCACATCAACTTGTGGAGTAAAGCAAAATGACGTTCTAAGTCCCATTTTGTTCAATTTCATTTTGTATATTAATAACCTTGTAAATGATCTTAAAATTGGACATACCCATCCACTTATAGTGGGTGATGTCACAGTTACATCCCTATTATATGCTGATGATATTATTTTAGTATCAGAATCTAAAGAAGGATTACAAAATGGGTTAAATGTGTTAAGTAAATTCTGTTCCTCCTGGAAATTGGAAGTTAATACAAAAAAATCCAAAATAATGATATTTAACTCTTATGGTAAATCATTCCTCAATCACTTTAAATTGGATAATGAATACTTCGAGACAGTTAAATCATATTGCTACCTTGGTGTTACTGTTAGCTACACTGGCAACTTGAACCAAACCAGCAAAAACTTAATGGAAAAGGGCAGAAAGGCCTGGTTCAAAACTAGGAATAACTGTTTTAGATACCTAAAACTTATGTCTCCCCTTAATGCGGCCATCTGTACAACAACCTATCTCGAAAGACAAAAATGTTATGGCCCGGGCAAGTAAATACTATTTAAAAAAACAATTATTTGACCTTCAGGTCAAAGGTCAAGGTCCCACGAAGCTCATTACGGTACGCGACACACTGCCTTATGGTCATGCATCCGCATACCAAATATCATTGACCTATCTCAAAAGACAAAAATGTTATGGCCCAGACAAGAAAATACTATTTAAAAAACAATTATTTGACATTGAGGTCAAAGGTCAAGGTCCCACGAAGGTCATTACGGTATGCAACACACCACCTTACGGTCATGCACCCACATACCAAATAAATACTATTTAAAAAACAATTGTTTGACCTTGAGGTCAAAGGTCAAGGTCCCACGAATTTCATTATGGTACGCGACACACTGCCTTATGGTCATGCATCCGCATACCAAATATCATTGACCTATCTCAAAAGACAAAAATGTTATGGCCCAGACAAGAAAATACTATTTAAAAAACAATTATTTGACATTGAGGTCAAAGGTCAAGGTCCCAAGAAGGTCATTACGGTATGCGACACACCACCTTATGGTCGTGCACCCACATACCAAATAAATACTATTTAAAAAACAATTATTTGACCTTGAGGTCAAAGGTCAAGGTCCCACGAAGGTCATTACGGTACACGACACACCGCATTATGGTCATGCACCCACATACCAAATATAATTGACCTATCTTAAAAGACAAAAATGTTATGGCCTGGACAAGAAAATACTATTTAAAAAACAATTATTTGACATTGAGGTCAAAGGTCAAGGTCCCACGAAGGTCATTACGGTATGCGACACACCGCCTTATGGTCATGCACCCACATAACAAATAAATACTATTTAAAAAACAATTATTTGACATTGAGGTCAAAGGTCAAGGTCCCACGAAGGTCATTACGGTATGCGACACACCGCCTTATGGTCATGCACCCACATACCAAATATAATTGACCTATCTGGAAAGACAAAAAAGTTATGGTCCGGACAAGCTTCGCTGAGAAGAAGCGGAAGAAGCGGAAGCGGAAGAAAAAATCAGACTAAAACAATATGTCTCCCTTCGTTCGAAGGGGAGACATAATTAAAAAGACAATTACTCTAAACAATCCTTGCAATCTTCTTGAAAAAATTTTTGATTCCCCGATTGTTCCCATCATCCTGTATGGAAGTGAAGTTTGGGGTGTAGATAATAAGTTCAGAGATGCTGACCCTTTTGAATACCTACATCTAAAATTTATAAAAGAAATTTTAGGGGTACAGTTTAAAACTACTAATGTAGCTTGTCTAGCAGAGACAAACAGACGACTCCTTTGCATCTAAAAATCAAACTTTCAGCTATAAAATTACTTGATCACATAGTTAACTCCCCAAATACACTTGTAAATAAAATTTATATAAATACAGAAAAAAACATTAAATGGGTAACCACTATAAAAGAGTGAATTAATAAGTTAGGAATTGGACATCTTAACTTTAACACAAATAATAGTAAATTTTATATTAATAGCATTCAACAAAGGATTCAAGACCAGGCTAAACAGAATATGAATAGCATGATTAATGTGTGTGAAAAGTTGAAGTTTTTTCGAGAAATTCATAGAAGTGGTGAAAGACCCCCATACATTGATATCTGTAAATTAAAATCAGATAGATCTTTGCTGAGCAAATTTCGGCTTAGTGCTCATTCTCTAGCCATTGAAAAATGTCGTTACTCAAATATAGAGAGACAGAATCGTGTCTGCCTGTCATGTGATACAGGAGAAGTTGAGAACGAATATCATTTCTTTTCAACTTGTCCACATTATATATCTTTAAGAAAAACATTCTTACAAAAAGTTAAAGGGATATTGTCTACCACAATCGTAATTTTTTCATGCCCAAAATTATTGTCGTTTACTGTACTGACCTTCATAAAATGAAGATTAAACACCGAATTATTGGCGAATACGCTGCGAAACGTTGTTTTTTCGATATAAAAAAGCTGACCATCGTTACTGGAAGCTAATTAATTATTCACTGACCTGAGCGAGGCCAAATCTATTTCTATCTATTTTTATGCCAGTAGCCCGGATGCTACAGCATGGATGTTAAAATTCGTGTTTGTTTACCTCGCAATTACGGCCGTTTTATGCTATTCATTGACAATAATTTGCTGTTGCCAGGTGCAAGATTACATATATATATTGAATAATATCTACCGAAAATGATCATAGGCATCATCATAAATTCATAAAATATGAAAAACAATTGAGAAAAGAAGGAAAAAACATGTTCGGCTTACCTATCAAACAAAATATTTGCAAATTCAGCGCGAGTTTAGACGCGTAGCACTTCCTTGGGTTCCTTACAATGGTCCAACTGATCCCCTACATATATCTTGCATTTGTTCCATTTGGAAGATACTTCACTTCTATTCATCTTTCTCTCTGAATCCGTCAAAGTCCGCTTTCTTGCACGCGTTGACACTTTCTCTTTTGCCCAAGAACCACCATGTTGTTTATTGTTTCTAAACAGTGCGCATGCTCAAGACGAGCTTACATAGAAGGCCATATGAATAGATTTGAATATTGTCATCCAGGACAATAATTCTGATAACGATAGTTTTGGGTCTTTTTTGTCAAAAAATCGTATCTTTTGCAGCATAACTCGGTGTTAATCTTCATTTTATAAAGGTCAGTACGGAAAACGACAATAATTTTGGGTATGAAAAAATTACGATTTTAGTAGACAATATCCCTTTAACATTAAAATAGTTAACTCAAATATTTTATTAAGACACATGTCTTTACTTTTTAATAGCAGTTTGCCAATCACTCTTAAAATTACAGTCAATTTTTTAAATGATTGTTTCTTAATGAGAAAGGCCATTTTAGAAACTGTGACTATTTTAATATAGCACTAAATACCACGGTCATTCCATGAGTCTGTTATTCTGTATTGCTTCAGTTTATGCCATAACCATTTATTGTAAATGTGTTCGTGCAAATAAAATATTGTCTATTGTCTATTGTAAAAACACAACTAATTTCTCAAACGCAGAAGGGGTGCAGAAGTATGTATATGTGTACAAGTATTATAAAAGTTAAAACAAAGTGATTAGTGTAAAAAAAAAATAATTTGGAAGTGTTGTTGTGCGAATTAAACTTTGGAAGTGTTGTAGTGCAAATTAAACTTTGGAAGTGTTGTAGTGCAAATTAAACTCAAAATTCATAAAACTTTGTGGAGACTAAAATTCTTTGCTGCCTCGTTCTCTCTGTCAGAATAACTCTGACATGACAAATGTAAATAACAGGTATATGTACACACTAAAGGACATTTGTAACGTTATTTATTTATTTATTTATTTATTTATTTATTTTTCTAGTGAAATGCAATTTATTGTACATAATAATGAATAACTAATGAACGGATGGGAGGACAACAGGATCCAACATACACACAATGAATGATAACAAAATAAACGGATGTGTATCAATTATTCTGAAAAAAAATGTTGCTAAGTAGTGTTTATTTTGGAGTCCGGTTAAAATTTTCACTTTTTAATATCTAACATGTCTTACCTCAAACTTAGCTGTTCGTTGTATGTATATTAATTCTTGTTGACATTATGTACGTCATGGAGCTTATATTATTATACCAATGAATGCATGAGTAAATAGTTATTTATAGACGTTATTTAATTATTATTATTTAGACAACCTTATTAATAAAAAAAAACTGCTGAGATGTGCTAATCTGGGTCACGGGTCACTGTAATCGGGCGGCTGTATCGAGAAACAGATACGGTGTTGAAAAAACTGTTGATACTCATAAAATATTGATAAATGCTATACAATTTTATGTTTGTCTTCAAGAAATATGATAGACAAAACCATGTGTGAAGTTTTATGACGAAAAATCTCCGATTTCTATGTAAATTTACGAGTTGAAGTTGCGGCTGTATCGAGAAACAGATAAGGTGTTGAAAAAACTGTTGATACTCATACAATATTGATAAATGCAATACAATTTTATGTTTGTCTTCAAAAATATGATAGACAAAACCATGTGTGAAGTTTTATGACGAAATATCTCCGATTTCTATGTAAATTTACGAGTTGAAGTGGGGAAACACCCACAGGTATTGATTTGAGTTTGGACGGCGACTTTCTCACAGGTAATTTTAGCGATGTATTTTTAACTTGGACAAGAATAATGAGCGTCCTGATTGGATGACCAATTTAAAACACACTGACACCGCATGGTAAAAAGATGCATGTAAAAGAAATCTATGTTATATTTATTCATTTGTTTGATTCTGGAATATTGTTGATAATTGATTTAAACAAGAAAAAAAAAGGGGGGGGGTGAATTTTATTAGTGAATTTTACAGTTAAATAAATGTTATGTTTCGACAGTTTAAAGAGAAAAATAAAAAATTGTTGCGACTAAAGCTTAAATCAGCGTTAAAAATTGAACAAATATCAGTGGTTTTGTAAATGAGATTTATTTTAAATAGAAAATCTGAATTTATTATTTATTAATTTATTATTAATGATACAATTTTATATCCCTTGGGAGAGGGAGGGGGAAGGGGCTATGATGAAAATTTGAAATAAAAACACAGGACCGGACTTTAAGCAAAAATAATAATTAGTTAGTTTTTTATTAAAAAAAAATCCAGGACCCCTTTGTCCATGATTTTTTTTTTTTTAAGTTAATAATATGAAATATTGACATCCACACTTGCCTTTAGGACAATACAATTCTGTGTCCACACTTGTAGATTTTTAAATATTAAGTGTAGAGTATGTATTACAAGGATATAAACAAACACGTGTATATATTTTACCGTTTAAAGGTAGACGTAACTCATCTGTAATGCAATGACATAGTAAAACTAAATCAAGAACAAATATATGGATATACAGGCTCGGAAGTCAATGGAATAAAAATGGGTTCGATCCACATACATGAAAAAGGAAGGACAAAAATCTATACGAGTAGAAACAGATATTGTGACGTATCTGGAAAGTAGAACTAACTATTTTAGGTACCTCTTACAAATCAAAAGTGCAATCATGGTATCCCTTTGGGCCAAGAATTAGAAATCAAAGTATATATGATAGGTATAATTATCTATATCTAATGAAAGAGTGCATATAAATATGAAAATTCTGTTTGATACCCCTAACACATATATACATGGCTGCCGCTCACTTTCCTGGCTAGGTACAGGGACTTCAATAAAAAGGGGCAAGTTAGCCAAGTTTTATGTGGATTCTGAAGAACTCTACAGATCTGTTAGAGTACATACAATCAATGTCCCTCTCCTTCTACAATAACATTAAAACATTTGACTTCTCTACCCTCTACACAACTATTCCCCACTCAAAGCTAAAAGACAGATTAAAAGAATTAGTCCAATGTAGATACAAATACCTTGTCTTAGGACAAATTTTATTATATAAAAGAAAACACTGATTCTACCTAAAACCTCCCTGAAACTGATATCATAAAATTGCTCGAGTTTTTGACTGACAACATATTTGTTATGTTTGGTGGACGTGTTTTTTCAACAGACAGTCGGCATACCTATTGGTATAATCCTACTTGTTCCTTTATTCATACGCGACAGACTTCATACAGGGATTTCTCAAGAAAAACGAAAATAAAAGCTAGCCCGATCCTTTAATTACACGTTCCGCTATATATTGATGATGTCCTTTAACTAAATAATTCTAAGTTTGGTGATTTCGTTGATCGCATCTATTCCATTGAAATTGAAATAAAGGATATCACAGATACAGATATGTCTGCTTCATATCTTGACCTTCACCTCGAAATTGACTGTGAGGCCGGTCAAGAACGAAACTTTACAATAAAAGTGATGAACTTTGTGAACTTTCCATTTAAAGGTAGCAACATACCAGCAGTACCTGCATATGGAGTATATATCTCTCAGTTGATACCATATACCATAGCTTGTAGTTCCTATTAGGATTTCATTTATAGATGGTTGCTGCTTACAAGGAAGCAACTGAATGAAGGATTCCTACTGGTTATGTCGAAGTCACCACTTCAAAGTTTTACGGTCGCCACTTGGATAAGAGTTACACCTAACTGTGTCACAGATGACCACTGATATGTTCTGTGTCTAAGTCACAATCATATCCTTCTTTCCTCTTTCATCACCTATTACCGATTATCAACAAAAGTTATATGACGGGTGCCACTAGTGGAGCAGGAATGTCTTGTCTGAGCATTTAAGTGCATCCTCAAGTTTTTGTTGGGATCGTGTTCTTCAATCTTTAGTTTTCTGTGTACAATTTTGTGGATCATTGACTTTTTGTCCTTTTTCTTTTGGCCATAGTATTATTTGTCCTTTTTCTTTTGGCCATAGTATTATGTCCTTTTTCTTTTGGCCATAGTATTATTTGTCCTTTTTCTTTTGGCCATAGTATCATTTGTCCTTTTTCTTTTGGCCATAGTATCATTTGTCCTTTTTCTTTTGGCCATAGTATTATTTGTCCTTTTTCTTTTGGCCATAGTATTATTTGTCCTTTTTCTTTTGGCCATAGTATCATTTGTCCTTTTTCTTTTGGCCATAGTATCATTCGTCCTTTTTCTTTTGGCCATAGTATTATTGTCCTTTTTCTTTTGGCCATAGTATTATTTGTCCTTTTTCTTTTGGCCATAGTATCATTTGTCCTTTTTCTTTTGGCCATAGTATTATTTGTCCTTTTTCTTTTGGCCATAGTATTATTTGTCCTTTTTCTTTTGGCCATAGTATTATTTGTCCTTTTTCTTTTGGCCATAGTATCATTTGTCCTTTTTCTTTTGGCCATAGTATTATTTGTCCTTTTTCTTTTGGCCATAGTATCATTTGTCCTTTTTCTTTTGGCCATAGTATTATTTGTCCTTTTTCTTTTGGCCATAGTATTATTTGTCCTTTTTCTTTTGGCCATAGTATCATTTGTCCTTTTTCTTTTGGCCATAGTATCATTTGTCCTTTTTCTTTTGGCCATAGTATTATTTGTCCTTTTTTTTTGGCCATAGTATTATTTGTCCTTTTTCTTTTGGCCATAGTATTATTTGTCCTTTTTCTTTTGGCCATAGTATTATTTGTCCTTTTTCTTTTGGCCATAGTATCATTTGTCCTTTTTCTTTTGGCCATAGTATCATTTGTCCTTTTTCTTTTGGCCATAGTATCATTTGTCCTTTTTCTTTTGGCCATAGTATCATTTGTCCTTTTTCTTTTGGCCATAGTATTATTTGTCCTTTTTCTTTTGGCCATAGTATTATTTGTCCTTTTTCTTTTGGCCATAGTATTATTTGTCCTTTTTCTTTTGGCCATAGTATCATTTGTCCTTTTTCTTTTGGCCATAGTATTATTTGTCCTTTTTCTTTTGGCCATAGTATCATTTGTCCTTTTTCTTTTGGCCATAGTATTATTTGTCCTTTTTCTTTTGGCCATAGTATTATTTGTCCTTTTTCTTTTGGCCATAGTATCATTTGTCCTTTTTCTTTTGGCCATAGTATCATTTGTCCTTTTTCTTTTGGCCATAGTATTATTTGTCCTTTTTCTTTTGGCCATAGTATTATTTGTCCTTTTTCTTTTGGCCATAGTATTATTTGTCCTTTTTCTTTTGGCCATAGTATTATTTGTCCTTTTTCTTTTGGCCATAGTATTATTTGTCCTTTTTCTTTTGGCCATAGTATTATTTGTCCTTTTTCTTTTGGTCATAGTATTATTTGTCCTTTTTCTTTTGGCCATAGTATTATTTGTCTTTTTTGGGATTAACCGGAGATAATTACATTACTTAGAAACTGTCAATTTCAATAATATATATATATAATAAAATGAAAAACAAGAAATACTACACTGTCAGAACAGTTAAAAATCTAATAAAAAAACAAAAAATACTACACTGTCAGAACAGTTCAAAAATCTAATAAGAAAACAAAAAATACTACAGTCAGAACAGTTCAAAATTCGAATAAAAAAACAAAAAATACTACACTGTCAGAACAGTTCAAAATCTAATAAAAAAACAAAAAATACTACACTGTCAGAACAGTTCAAAATCTAATAAAAAAACAAAAAATACTACACTGTCAGAACAGTTCAAAAATCTAATAAGAAAACAAAAAATACTAGTCAGAACAGTTCAAAATTCGAATAAAAAAACAAAAAATACTACACTGTCAGAACAGTTCAAAATCTAATAAGAAAACAAAAAATACTACACTGTCAGAACAGTTCAAAAATCTAATAAGAAAACAAAAAATACTACAGTCGGAACAGTTCAAAATTCGAATAAAAAAACAAAAAATACTACACTGTCAGAACAGTTCAAAAATCTAATAAAAAACTAAAAATACCACTATCGGAACAGTTCAAAAATCTAATAGCAAAATCAATACCTCTAAAACAAATAAACCTCACTTTCCCGGCTAGTTACAGACACTTCAATGAAACGTGGCGGTGTTAATCTAGTCCAAATCCTCCATCTTAACGAAATGATGCTGTCAAGCAAGAGTTTTCCACATGTGATTAAAATGTCAATCCTCACATATAACTGGGTAGGCAGATATCTAAATCTTTCTTTTTTGTGTTATTATTAGGGATTCATAATCATTGAACTGATTAAAGTTGAATACAAGATCATATAGTGGTTGGATTTACTGTGCAATTAGTTCCTATTACCACTAAAGTTGTAAATCCTGTTCATGGCGAGGTGTAGTCAATACAACATTATGTGATAAAGATTGTCAGTTCCTCCGACAGGTCGGTGGTTTTCTGCGAGTACTCTGGTTTCCTCCACCAATAAAACAAACCGCCACGATATAACTGAAATATTGTAGAAAGTGGCATTAAACACCATAACTCTAACCCCCTTATCTATGTGATTTAAACTTGGTTATGACACAGTTTCAAATTAATGATGATCAACCTATGTTGATCTTGTGTTAATTTACAAATTGTAAACAAAAACTAAAGCAGAAAAGGAATACTATATTTGAAAGGCAACTGCCACTTACTTATATTTGAAAGGTAACTGCCACTTACTTATATTTGAAAGGTAATTGCCACTTACTTATATTTGAAAGGTAATTGCCACTTACTTATATTTGAAAGGTAACTGCCACTTTATATTTTCCATATAAATTAATAATATGACATTTAAGTTCCAGTAATTAATTTGTTGATTGATTGTTGTTGTTTCACTTCAAGTGAATTTATCTATATGTTGACTAGAACACGTTTACAAACAATACATTGTGTAGGTTAAAAAGTGGCATTAGGGTGGGAATAACATACATGCCAACTCTACCGATTTATGCGGTAGTCTACCGAATTTTTAAGTCTTCTACCACCTACCGATTTTAGATGTTTTCCTACCGATTTAGAAAAAAATGTAAAATATTTTTTATCGTGAATTGTTCACATGTTGATTATTCTTGTAGATTTCTACGACGTATATTAATGTGTACAAATCCAAATTATTTAGGCCCTTTCCGTAATCGTTTCCCTCTTAATTTGTACCAGAAACTTCCATTGGTCAATTCTTTATCATTAAACCAATCAGAAACTGTATTTAAAATAAAGTTTTGAAGCACTACATTTTGAACTTATGACTCCTAAGCATATATATACAGAACTTCGCTCGCTCAAACTCGAAGGTACTGTCAAAATATGTTCGAGCTATCGGAATTTCGAGCCACCGAGGTCCTGTAATTTTAGATAGAAAAAAATCTTGTTCTGACCCGGGACAGTTTCATTACCTATGATAACTGATGCACAGTAAAACTGGCATTTCTCGTAAAAAATATTTAATCATTTAAGTTTAAGTTCAAGTTCTTTATTCACTCGGACACATATACAAGTGTAACAAGAGGAATATTATACAAAATATTTTACATAATGACGGATATAACTAACCTAAAATAATACAGCCTCAGAATATAATTACAAAACATTTTGCAATTTAGATATAAATAATGACAATTTTTTTAGAACCTTAACATTACACAAAGATAACAGGCCTTTAATTTTGTACATGTTTGCATATCTAGTATAATAAATTGGAATAAATTTACATCTAAGCCTTTGTACATCAGCAGAGGTACATTCAAATAAAAAATGAAATTCAGTACCTAAACCAACATTACACAGATGACAAATACTTCTTCTCTGGGAGTATTCGACCATCTTCCAGTTTATATTGAAAGTTTAATGTTATTGCATCTAAACTTTGTTATCATGTTTCTCTCATGTGGTAATAATTTCAATAAGTATTTCTCTAAATTAAATTCATTTTTAAATATGCCATAAAATTCTCCCCTAGAAGAGTTCTCAATTTGGTTAAACCAGTTTTGAATATATTGATCAGTCAGATTTTGCTTAACAATAAATTTTAGTTGCATTGAATGAACTGGCTATTGTTGGTTCCATAGATAATTAAGCCCAGTTTTCTCAAAAATTGATTTGATAGAATTTAGCCACTTAAATTGAACATTATCAATAATACTCAAATTAAACATAATGTTATATAAAATACAACTAAGTTTCTTCTCGTTTGAAATAAGTCTATTCCAAAAATTTACAATCCTTAATTTTATACATGTATCTATAGGTGTTCTACCAAGTTCTCCCTATGTCATAACATTTGGAGTAGTGGTTCTAACACCTAAAATATTTCTACAGAACTGAAGGTGAAGTTTTTCTAGTTGCTTAGTGTTCTCGTAACCCCATATTTCACAGCCATAAGTAAGTATTGGAAATATAAGTGTATCAAACAATTTAAGTTGTAAATCTATTGGAATCGATATATTTCTCAATTTTCTATGCAAACAATATAAAGCTTTGCGAGCTTGATCCATCAATTTAGCTCTTGCCTTCACAAAAGAGCCGTTATAATTAAATATAACACCTAGATATGAATAAGAGTCTTCAATTTGTAAATTCTCTCCACATAGCTTAAAAATAGGTTGATTATTTTATTTTCTTTTACAAAATATTATTATTTTAGTCTTTTGCAAGTTAACCTTCAATTTCCAATGATGACAATACTTTTCAAATATAGCCAAAGCATATTGCATATCAGCTTCAGTTTCTGAAAGAATAATAATATCATCTGCATACAGCAATGAAAAGAGTTTTACAAATATATTCAATTTTTCTGAACACATATTTCTATTAATATTTTCTAAATCATTTACATCGTTTTCAACAAAAAAAATGTCCAAGTCATTTAGATAGATAGCAAAAAGGAATGTTTAAAAATTTTCCCCTTGCCTAACACCAATATCACACCTGAAAAATGATGAAAACTTATCATTATTCCTAATACAAGACTTGACATTGTCATAAAGACTGTGAATAATTCTAAAAACTTTACCGGTAATATAATAGTTTTTCCACTGTGTGGCTTGTTATCTGTTGTGCTTTCAGGTGGACTCAACTCATCATCAATGTCAGTCTGCTTTAATATTGTGGTAACTTCTGTTGTGGTCGAATCTTTTTTCTTTTTGGGTTTTATTATTTGAGATGAGAACATAACATCAGTTCTTATAGTATATTTTCTACCAGAAATTAACTCTGAGCCTTCATGAAATATAGGGTGCTCAAATACCAAGATGGAACCTAAAATAACGAAATAAATTGTTACCGTGTGGTCATAGTAATTACAGGAGAGGCATTATAAATTAATTTGTTGTATTTGTTCAATGACTAGAAAGGACTACTGGTATATAAAACGATTTTGAAGATATTTCGTGGGGTCACTTTTAATGGTGGAGTATTTAGCTTAAAAATATTTTATTTGCTCAAATGTGCAAAAAGGATAAGACACAAGTTAAACAAACTTATGAAGTCTTCTCCTATATACAATAATATACAACATTATTTGATAAAGCATGCATGTATATAAATATTTCTTACATTAATATGTGTAGAATGAAGAAAGGAATGAGAGAGAAGGGTTAGAGGTGATGATGTGTGCGATTGTTCTCTTGGTGAACTACTAGACAACAAGAAACCTTTCAGACCTCTTTATATATTCAAACATGTGCTTAAAAATAATTTCGTTCTGTTCATATGAGAGTGTAGGATTACCACAGGTCAAAAGTGTAAGATCTAAAACACAATAATTAGGTAGCCAGCTGAGATTCTGAAACAATGTTTGTCTCATATTTGTATAATGGGAACAACTGAAGAAGAAGAAATGATAGGAGTCTTCGCGATTGGCACCACAACGACAAGACGGATCTGAGATTATATTTACTTGGAACAAATCGTAATTCAAAAAAGAAGCAAAACATCTAAGCTGGGTTAATATAATATTTAGTTTTCGATGTCCAATTTCGTAATGTTTAGGAACTTGGCTAATATCTTTCCGTTTTCTTAATTCAGTTTTAAATTTTGCAATAGAATCCACATTTCAAAGTGATGGATCTTATAAAGCTATTCCATTATCGTATAGTTGAAAGAATAAATGGGTCA
Organism: Bathymodiolus brooksi; assembly: GCA_963680875.1. NCBI lineage: Eukaryota > Metazoa > Mollusca > Bivalvia > Mytilida > Modiolidae > Bathymodiolus > Bathymodiolus brooksi. Next base: position 49,423,397 of record OY804575.1, on the reverse strand, counting down.
TAAGTATTCGATGGTCTGCAAAATGGTATTATAATATCTTCCATTACGCAATGGATAAACGGTTGTACTTTGAATTGTTGGTAGAATTAAGTCACAAAGATACCTGGGTGCATCATTATTGTGTATATTATAAAACATTTGTAATTTCCTCCTTTTTCTTCTTTCTGTCAATGATTCACAGCCTAACTCTTTATAAATTAAAATTGAACTAGCAAATATTGGAAGACCAGTAACGATTCTGGCAGCCTCAAGTTGCAACTGATCAAGTTTATTAGAATTCCCTACCCCACAATTATCCCATACTTCACAAGCATATTCAAAAATTGGTCCGATATAAACTAAATATAATTTCTCTAGATTTTTCTGAGAAAGTTTATATTTTAACTTTCAAAGAACATTTAGGTGTTTGTAAATACTTGACAATATATTTTCAATATGTATATTCCATTTAGCATCGCTGCTAAATGTAACTCCCAAATGTTTGTGAAATTTTGTAATTGGAATTGTTCTTCCATTAAATATAAAATTGAATTCTGGAATATCCGTATTTGAAAATAACATAATTTCTGTTTTATCTGGGTTAAAAGACATCAACCATTTCTTTGACCATTCATCCAGCTCTTTCAAATAGTGCATGATCGATCACAGTTTTGATCTGTAATTCATCACCGTTGGAATAGCTGAAGGAAGTGTCGTCTGCGAAAAGTCGGTTAAGAGAGATCAGATTCTCAGCAATAAATAATGGTGGAATATACAGAACTATAAAACTAAAACCATAGACATATCGGAAGTCATTGACAAATTTGATAAGGTTGTATCGAGTATACCTGACCAAGGAGAAGAGTGTTGATATGTATTACTTGCACTGGTATATATATGTTAATACAAATACCAAGTGATAACGATTACGATAATTTTGGTAATCACAGGTTATTTGAGGTCTAGTCGATTTCGAAAGATTGATTATTAAGTGTATAGATTCTTTTTTTTCTCTTTTCTCTTTGATTTAAATTACAATTCAGAACCTCCCGAAGATCAGAACATACAAGTATCCCACAATTCAGAACCTCCCGATGATCAGAACATACAAGTATCCCACAATTCAGAACCTCCTGATGATCAGAACATACAAGTATCCCACAATTCAGAACCTCCCGGTGATCAGAACATACAATTCAGAACCTCCCAATGATCAGAACATACAATTATCCCACAATTCAAAACCTCCTGATGATCAGAACATACAAGTATCCCACAATTCAGAACCTCCCGATGATCAGAACATACAAGTATCCCACAATTCAGAACCTCCCGATGATCAGAACATACAAGTATCCAACAATTCAGAACCTCCCGATGATCAGAACATACAATTCAGAACCTCCCGATGATCAGAACATACAAGTATCCCACAATTCAGAACCTCCTGATGATCAGAACATACAAGTATCCCACAATTCAGAACCTCCCGATGATCAGATAATACAAGTATCCCACAATTCAGAACCTCCCGATGATCAGAACATACAAGTATCCCACAATTCAGAACCTCCCGATGATCAGAACATACAAGTATCCCACAATTCAAAACCTCCTGATGATCAGAACATACAAGTATCCCACAATTCAGAACCTCCCGATGATCAGAACATACAATTATCCCACAATTCAAAACCTCCTGATGATCAGAACATACAAGTATCCAACAATTCAGAACCTCCTGATGATCAGAACATACAAGTATCCCACAATTCAGAACCGCCTGATGATCAGAACATACAAGTATCCCACAATTCAAAACCTCCTGATGATCAGAACATACAAGTATCCCACAATTCAGAACCTCCCGATGATCAGAACATACAAGTATCCCACAATTCAGAACCTCCCGATGATCAGAACATACAATTCAGAACCTCCCGATGATCAGAACATACAATTCAGAACCACCCGATGATCAGAACATACAAGTATCCCACAATTCAGAACCTCCCGATGATCAGAACATACTATTCAGAACCACCCGATGATCAGAACATACAATTCAGAACCTCCCGATGATCAGAACATACAATTCAGAACCTCCCGATGATCAGAACATACAAGTATCCCACAATTCAAAACCGCCTGATGATCAGAACATACAAGTATCCCACAATTCAGAACCGCCCGATGATCAGAACATACAAGTATCCCACAATTCTGAGCCTCCCGATCATCAGAACATACAAGTATCCCACAATTCAGAACCTCCCGATGATCAGAACATACAATTCAGAACCACCCAATCATCAGAACATACAAGTATCCCACAATTCAGAACCTCCCGATGATCAGAACATACAATTCAGAACCTCCCGATGATCAGAACATACAAGTATCCCACAATTCAGAACCTCCCGATGATCAGAACATACAATTCAGAACCTCTCGATGATCAGAACATACAATTCAGAACCACCCGATGATCAGAACATACAAGTATCCCACAATTCAGAACCTCCTGATGATCAGAACATACAAGTATCCCACAATTCAAAACCGCCTGATGATCAGAACATACAAGTATCTTACAATTCAGAACCTCCCGATGATCAGAACATACAAGTATCCCACAATTCAGAACCTCCTGATGATCAGAACATACAAGTATCCCACAATTCAAAACCGCCCGATGATCAGAACATACAAGTATCCCACAATTCAGAGCCTCCCGATCATCAGAACATACAAGTATCCCACAATTCAAAACCGCCTGATGATCAGAACATACAAGTATCCCACAATTCAGAACCTCCCGATGATCAAAACATACAAGTATCCAACAATTCAGAACCGCCCGATGATCAGAACATACAAGTATCCCACAATTCAGAACCGCCCGATGATCAGAACATACAAATATCCCACAATTCAGAACCTCCCGATGATCAGAACATACAAGTATCCAACAATTCAGAACTTCCCGATGATCAGAACATACAAGTATCCAACAATTCAGAACCGCCCGATGATCAGAACATACAAGTATCCCACAATTCAAAACCTCCTGATGATCAGAACATACAAATATCCCACAATTCAGAACCTCCCGATGATCAGAACATACAAGTATCCAACAATTCAGAACCTCCCGATGATCAGAACATACAAGTATGCCACAATTCAGGACCTCCCGATGATCAGAACATACAATTCAGAACCTCCCGATGATCAGAACATACAAGTATCTTACAATTCAGAACCACCCGATGATCAGAACATACAAGTATCCCACAATTCAGAACCTCCTGATGATCAGAACATACAAGTATCCCACAATTCAGAACCGCCCGATGATCAGAACATACAAGTATCCAACAATTCAGAACCTCCCGATGATCAGAACACACAATTCAGAACCTCCCGATGATCAGAACATACAAGTATCCCACAATTCAGAACCTCCCGATGATCAGAACATACAAGTATCCCACAATTCAGAACCTCCCGATGATCAGAACATACAATTCAGAACCTCCCGATGATCAGAACACACAATTCAGAACCTCCCGATGATCAGAACATACAAGTATCCCATGAATTATCATACCCAAATAGACAAACAAGCAAAGATATATCTACTTAAAAATGGGAAATTTACTAAAGAAAACACGTTTATGATCAATTTTACCACTCAGCTGTTCCTTTGTATTTTCGATTAGGTGTTCCTATTTTAATGCTTAGATATGTTTTATCTTTATTATCAAAACGAGGTCATATTGAAGGAAAATATGATATTTTTGTTTGTTTACCATACATTACCTATTTTCGGTACAACTTCAACCCGTTCAGCTCCACTTTTACTTAAAAATGTTGTACTACCACCTTTAAAACCCTGTAGAAAAGTCATCCATATTATTAGACACTGTCAAGTTAGTATATTTGCCTATTTCATATCTTTGATTTCTGTTGATACTTTAAATAAGGAGTAGAAATCATCAATCTACAATCTGTTTTAAGAATATGAATACATTATTTTATTAGAGCCACATACCAATATAAAACATTTTATACATCTGTACATGTTTAAAACAAATAAAACATACACAATAAAATTGTATATCAATTATAATATTGGTACCCAGCCACATAGGGGTCAGGTCATTATTCCGACAGCTCATTATTCCGACAGCTCATTATTCCGACAGCCCATTTCTCCGACAACCCATTATTCCGTCAAACATGGTCAAAAGTTGTATAATTATCTTAAAACCTGTTGTTTTTCTTCTATACCTAACGGAAGACTGACTTTAATCTTTATACTCACTGGGCGGATTGTTTCTGTATTAAACTAAAGGGTAAATATGGGGTCAAAGTCAAATGTCATGGTGCTAGCAGATTCCTTACGTCATGACGACATTTTGAAATAAATTAAACCAAAATGGAAAATGAATTATAATTCGAAGGTAAAAATGTGGGAAAGGAGCAAATTCGTGTCTGAAAATAAAATATATTTGGCCTAAAAATCACATTTGAGTTCTCGATCATGCAACAAACAAAGTAGCCAATTTCATTTCAGAGGTTTTTAATAGCAAATTATTATTTACCATAAATGTAAACCTTTACCTCCACTGCTGCCGAGTGACCATTTTGAATATCTGTTTACCACCAATGCAGTAAAGGGCATTCATGTACTGGAAGATATATGTCACGCTTGGTTTTGATTCCTCAAGCCATTTTTCAGGAAAAAAATTCTCGAAGTTAAGCCAGTAAACAACAATCAGTCATGACAGAGATATTTGTAGATGGGTCAGTACCAATGTCACAACACAAAAAGTAACATCTCTGTAAAGTTTGGTTAAGTTCTGTTCAGGGGGTTACTGGAACTAATATCGATCGAGTGAAAAATCTGTTATATTCATCTCAGGTGGTTATCAAAGAGACAAGCAATATGTGAAAAGTTTACAGTCGAACGCACGACAGACATCAAGTGATTGTGGGGACCTGGGTGGCTCAATGAGTTAGGTCGTTGGATCTAACACCTCATACTAGCCTATCACCAATACGGCGTGGGTTCGCGCCCGGCTTTGTAAATTACAAAAAGGGTGCACACGACTCGCAGCCGCAAGTGATAAAGTTTACCAGTTGCTTGTCCATGGTCGGTAGTTATCTCCGGGTACTCCGGCTTCCTCCACCACTAAAACTGGTCGCCATGATATAGCTGAAATATTGTTGAAAGTGGCGTTAAAACACAAAAAATCAATCAACCAAGTGATTGTAATACTCACTTGCAGTTTTAACCAGGTTAGCTAATTACCGCAAAATTTTCACGACAATTAGGACATTTTGTTGTTGTCTAATGGTCAGGCATCTCTCTATTTTAAGATAGCTGTATGCATGTTTGGTTTCATTTTAATGTCTCGGGTACAAAATAAGTCATTTTCCATTTTGGTTTAATTTATTTCAAAATGTCGTCATGATGTAAGGAATCTGCTATCACCATGACATTTGACTTTGACCCCATATTTACCCTTTAGTTTAATACAGAAACAATCCGCCCAGTGAACATAAAGATTAAAGTCAGTCTTCCGTTAGGTATAGAAGAAAAACAACAGGTTTTAAGATAATTATACTACTTTTGACCATTTTTGACGGAATAACATGTCGGAGAAATGGGCTGTCGGAATAATGGGTCATCAGAATAATGGGACGTCGGAATAACGGGCTGTCGGAGCAATGATACGCACCCGCCACATAGGGATAACAATTGTCTCTCCATAATTAAATTTCAATTCAATATACCCATAATGCAAAGATCAGAAACAAATATTTCCCACGAGACCCTAGGGTGGGTGGGGTAAAATATGAATATTGCCTTATGGGTCTTGAATGGGGTGGCAATATTGTTGACCAGGGATGAGTATACAAGAAGGAACTAACACACTGTTAAATTACGGACCTATCTACAACAAAGATTATCATCACACGTGGAGGCTTTGGGAGTAAAAAAAGACTGTCCCTACCCACTATACACTATATCTCTTTGTAATCCTAATCTGTCCCTACCCACTATACACTATATCTCTTTGTAATCCTAATCTGCCCCTACCCACTATACACTATATCTCTTTGTAATCCTAATCTGTCTCTACCCACTATAAACTATATCTCTTTGTAATCCTAATCTGTCCCTACCCACTATACACTATATCTCTTTGTAATCCTAATCTGTCCCTACCCACTATACACTATATCTCTTTGTAATCCTAATCTGCCCCTACCCACTATACACTATATCTCTTTGTAATCCTAATCTGCCCCTACCCACTATACACTATATCTCTTTGTAATCCTAATCTGTCTCTACCCACTATACACTATATCTCTTTGTAATCCTAATCTGTCTCTACCCACTATACACTATATCTCTTTGTAATCCTAATCTGTCCCTACCCACTATACACTATATCTCTTTGTAATCCTAATCTGCCCCTACCCACTATACACTATATCTCTTTGTAATCCTAATCTGCCCCTACCCACTATACACTATATCTCTTTGTAATCCTAATCTGTCTCTACCCACTATACACTATATCTCTTTGTAATCCTAATCTGTCTCTACCCACTATACACTATATCTCTTTGTAATCCTAATCTGTCCCTACCCACTATACACTATATCTCTTTGTAATCCTAATCTGTCCCTACCCACTATACACTATATCTCTTTGTAATCCTAATCTGTCCCTACACACTATACACTATATCTCTTTGTAATCCTAATCTGCCCCTACCCACTATACACTATATCTCTTTGTAATCCTAATCTGTCTCTACCCACTATACACTATATCTCTTTGTAATCCTAATCTGTCCCTACCCACTATACACTATATCTCTTTGTAATCCTAATCTGTCTCTACCCACTATACACTATATCTCTTTGTAATCCTAATCTGTCCCTACCCACTATAAACTATATCTCTTTGTAATCCTAATCTGTCCCTACCCACTATACACTATATCTCTTTGTAATCCTAATCTGTCCCTACCCACTATACACTATATCTCTTTGTAATCCTAATCTGTCTCTACCCACTATACACTATATCTCTTTGTAATCCTAATCTGTCTCTACCCACTATACACTATATCTCTTTGTAATCCTAATCTGTCCCTACACACTATACACTATATCTCTTTGTAATCCTAATCTGTCCCTACCCACTATACACTATACATCTTTGTAATCCTAATCTGTCCCTACCCACTATACACTATATCTCTTTGTAATCCTAATCTGTCCCTACCCACTATACACTATATCTCTTTGTAATCCTAATCTGTCCCTACCCACTATACACTATATCTCTTTGTAATCCTAATCTGTCCCTACCCACTATACACTATATCTCTTTGTAATCCTAATCTGTCCCTACCCACTATACACTATATCTCTTTGTAATCCTAATCTGTCCCTACCCACTATACACTATATATCTTTGTAATCCTAATCTGTCCCTACCCACTATACACTATATCTCTTTGTAATCCTAATCTGTCTCTACCCACTATACACTATATCTCTTTGTAATCCTAATCTGTCTCTACCCACTATACACTATATCTCTTTGTAATCCTAATCTGTCCCTACCCACTATACACTATATCTCTTTGTAATCCTAATCTGTCCCTACCCACTATACACTATATATCTTTGTAATCCTAATCTGTCCCTACCCACTATACACTATATCTCTTTGTAATCCTAATCTGTCCCTACCCACTATACACTATATCTCTTTGTAATCCTAATCTGTCCCTACCCACTATACACTATATCTCTTTGTAATCCTAATCTGTCCCTACTCACTATACACTATATCTCTTTGTAATCCTAATCTGTCTCTACCCACTATACACTATATCTCTTTGTAATCCTAATCTGTCCCTACCCACTATACACTATATCTCTTTGTAATCCTAATCTGTCTCTACCCACTATACACTATATCTCTTTGTAATCCTAATCTGTCCCTACCCACTATACACTATATATCTTTGTAATCCTAATCTGTCTCTACCCACTATACACAATATATCTTTGTCATCCTAATCTGTCCCTACCAACTATACACTATATCTCTTTGTAATCCTAATCTGTCCCTACCCACTATACACTATATCTCTTTGTAATCCTAATCTGTCCCTACCCACTATACACTATATCTCTTTGTAATCCTAATCTGTCTCTACCCACTATACACTATATCTCTTTGTAATCCTAATCTGTCCCTACCCACTATACACTATATTTCTTTGTAATCCTAATCTGTCCCTACCCACTATACACTATATCTCTTTGTAATCCTAATCTGTCCCTACCCACTATACACTATATCTCTTTGTAATCCTAATCTGTCCCTACCCACTATACACTATATCTCTTTGTAATCCTAATCTGTCCCTACCCACTATACACTATATCTCTTTGTAATCCTAATCTGTCTCTACCCACTATACACTATATATCTTTGTAATCCTAATCTGTCCCTACCCACTATACACTATATCTCTTTGTAATCCTAATCTGTCTCTACCCACTATACACTATATCTCTTTGTAATCCTAATCTGTCCCTACCCACTATACACTATATCTCTTTGTAATCCTAATCTGTCTCTACCCATTATACACTATATCTCTTTGTAATCCTAATCTGTCTCTACCCACTATACACTATATCTCTTTGTAATCCTAATCTGTCCCTACCCACTATACACTATATCTCTTTGTAATCCTAATCTGTCCCTACCCACTATACCTCTTTGTAATCCTAATCTGTCCCTACCCACTATACACTATATCTCTTTGTAATCCTAATCTGTCCCTACCCACTATACACTATATCTCTTTGTCATCCTAACCTGTCCCTACCCACTATACACTATATCTCTTTGTAATCCTAATCTGTCTCTACCCACTATACACTATATCTCTTTGTCATCCTAATCTGTCCCTACCCACTATACACTATATATCTTTGTAATCCTAATCTGTCCCTACCCACTATACACTATATCTCTTTGTAATCCTAATCTGTCTCTACCCACTATACACTATATCTCTTTGTCATCCTAATCTGTCCCTACCCACTATACACTATATATCTTTGTAATCCTAATCTGTCCCTACCAACTATACACTATATCTCTTTGTAATCCTAATCTGTCCATACCCACTATACACTATATCTCTTTGTAATCCTAATCTGTCTCTACCCACTATACACTATATCTCTTTGTCATCCTAATCTGTCCCTACCCACTATACACTATATCTCTTTGTAATCCTAATCTGTCCCCACCCACTATACACTATATCTCTTTGTAATCCTAATCTGTCCCTACCCACTATATCTCTTTGTAATCCTAATCTGTCTCTACCCACTATACACTATATCTCTTTGTAATCCTAATCTGTCCCTACCCACTATACACTATATCTCTTTGTAATCCTAATCTGTCTCTACCCACTATACACTATATCTCTTTGTAATCCTAATCTGTCCCTACCCACTATACACTATATCTCTTTGTAATCCTAATCTGTCGCTACCCACTATACACTATATCTCTTTGTAATCCTAATCTGTCTCTACCCACTATACACTATATCTCTTTGTAATCCTAATCTGTCTCTACCCACTATACACTATATCTCTTTGTCATCCTAATCTGTCCCTACCCACTATACACTATATCTCTTTGTAATCCTAATATGTCCCTACCCACTATACACTATATCTCTTTGTAATCCTAATCTGTCCCTACCCACTATACACTATATCTCTTTGTAATCCTAATCTGTCCCTACCCACTATACACTATATCTCTTTGTAATCCTAATATGTCTCTACCCACTATACACTATATCTCTTTGTAATCCTAATCTGTCCATACCCACTATACACTATATCTCTTTGTAATCCTAATCTGTCCCTACCCACTATACACTATATCTCTTTGTAATCCAATTCTGTCTCTACCCATTATACACTATATCTCTTTGTAATCCTAATCTGTCTCTACCCACTATACACTATATCTCTTTGTAATCCTAATCTGTCCCTACCCACTATACACTATATCTCTTTGTAATCCTAATCTGTCCCTACCCACTATACCTCTTTGTAATCCTAATCTGTCCCTACCCACTATACACTATATCTCTTTGTAATCCTAATCTGTCCCTACCCACTATACACTATATCTCTTTGTCATCCTAACCTGTCCCTACCGACTATACACTATATCTCTTTGTAATCCTAATCTGTCTCTACCCACTATACACTATATCTCTTTGTCATCCTAATCTGTCTCTACCCACTATACACTATATCTCTTTGTCATCCTAATCTGTCCCTACCCACTATACACTATATATCTTTGTAATCCTAATCTGTCCCTACCCACTATACACTATATCTCTTTGTAATCCTAATCTGTCCCTACCCACTATATCTCTTTGTCATCCTAATCTGTCCCTACCCACTATACACTATATATCTTTGTAATCCTAATCTGTCTCTACCCACTATACACTATATCTCTTTGTCATCCTAATCTGTCCCTACCCACTATACACTATATCTCTTTGTAATCCTAATCTGTCTCTACCCACTATACACTATATCTCTTTGTAATCCTAATCTGTCCCTACCCACTATACACTATATCTCTTTGTAATCCTAATCTGTCTCTACCCACTATACACTATATATCTTTGTAATCCTAATCTGTCCCTACCCACTATACACTATATCTCTTTGTAATCCTAATCTGTCCCTACCCACTATACACTATATCTCTTTGTAATCCTAATCTGTCCCTACCCACTATACACTATATCTCTTTGTAATCCTAATCTGTCTCTACCCATTATACACTATATCTCTTTGTAATCCTAATCTCTCTCTACCCACTATACACTATATCTCTTTGTAATCCTAATCTGTCCCTACCCACTATACACTATATCTCTTTGTAATCCTAATCTGTCCCTACCCACTATACCTCTTTGTAATCCTAATCTGTCCCTACCCACTATACACTATATCTCTTTGTAATCCTAATCTGTCCCTACCCACTATACACTATATCTCTTTGTCATCCTAACCTGTCCCTACCCACTATACACTATATCTCTTTGTAATCCTAATCTGTCCCTACCCACTATACACTATATCTCTTTGTCATCCTAATCTGTCCCTACCCACTATACACTATATATCTTTGTAATCCTAATCTGTCCCTACCCACTATACACTATATCTCTTTGTAATCCTAATCTGTCCATACCCACTATACACTATATCTCTTTGTAATCCTAATCTGTCTCTACCCACTATACACTATATCTCTTTGTCATCCTAATCTGTCCCTACCCACTATACACTATATCTCTTTGTAATCCTAATCTGTCTCTACCCACTATACACTATATCTCTTTGTAATCCTAATCTGTCCCTACCCACTATACACTATATCTCTTTGTAATCCTAATCTGTCTCTACCCACTATACACTATATATCTTTGTAATCCTAATCTGTCCCTACCCACTATACACTATATCTCTTTGTAATCCTAATCTGTCCCTACCCACTATACACTATATCTCTTTGTAATCCTAATCTGTCCCTACCCACTATACACTATATCTCTTTGTAATCCTAATCTGTCTCTACCCAGTATACACTATATCTCTTTGTAATCCTAATCTCTCTCTACCCACTATACACTATATCTCTTTGTAATCCTAATCTGTCCCTACCCACTATACACTATATCTCTTTGTAATCCTAATCTGTCCCTACCCACTATATCTCTTTGTCATCCTAATCTGTCCCTACCCACTATACACTATATATCTTTGTAATCCTAATCTGTCTCTACCCACTATACACTATATCTCTTTGTCATCCTAATCTGTCCCTACCCACTATACACTATATCTCTTTGTAATCCTAATCTGTCTCTACCCACTATACACTATATCTCTTTGTAATCCTAATCTGTCCCTACCCACTATACACTATATCTCTTTGTAATCCTAATCTGTCTCTACCCACTATACACTATATATCTTTGTAATCCTAATCTGTCCCTACCCACTATACACTATATCTCTTTGTAATCCTAATCTGTCCCTACCCACTATACACTATATCTCTTTGTAATCCTAATCTGTCCCTACCCACTATACACTATATCTCTTTGTAATCCTAATCTGTCTCTACCCATTATACACTATATCTCTTTGTAATCCTAATCTCTCTCTACCCACTATACACTATATCTCTTTGTAATCATAATCTGTCTCTACCCACTATACACTATATCTCTTTGTAATCCTAATCTGTCCCTACCCACTATACCTCTTTGTAATCCTAATTTGTCCCTACCCACTATACACTATATCTCTTTGTAATCCTAATCTGTCCCTACCCACTATACACTATATATCTTTGTCATCCTAACCTGTCCCTACCCACTATACACTATATCTCTTTGTAATCCTAATCTGTCTCTACCCACTATACACTATATCTCTTTGTCATCCTAATCTGTCCCTACCCACTATACACTATATATCTTTGTAATCCTAATCTGTCCCTACCCACTATACACTATATCTCTTTGTAATCCTAATCTGTCCATACCCACTATACACTATATCTCTTTGTAATCCTAATCTGTCTCTACCCACTATACACTATATCTCTTTGTCATCCTAATCTGTCCCTACCCACTATACACTATATATCTTTGTAATCCTAATCTGTCCATACCCACTATACACTATATCTCTTTGTAATCCTAATCTGTCTCTACCCACTATACACTATATCTCTTTGTCATCCTAATCTGTCCCTACCCACTATACACTATATCTCTTTGTAATCCTAATCTGTCCCCACCCACTATACACTATATCTCTTTGTAATCCTAATCTGTCCCTACCCACTATATCTCTTTGTAATCCTAATCTGTCTCTACCCACTATACACTATATCTCTTTGTAATCCTAATCTGTCCCTACCCACTATACACTATATCTCTTTGTAATCCTAATCTGTCTCTACCCACTATACACTATATCTCTTTGTAATCCTAATCTGTCCCTACCCACTATACACTATATCTCTTTGTAATCCTAATCTGTCCCTACCCACTATACACTATATCTCTTTGTAATCCTAATCTGTCTCTACCCACTATACACTATATCTCTTTGTAATCCTAATCTGTCTCTACCCACTATACACTATATCTCTTTGTCATCCTAATCTGTCCCTACCCACTATACACTATATCTCTTTGTAATCCTAATATGTCCCTACCCACTATACACTATATCTCTTTGTAATCCTAATCTGTCCCTACCCACTATACACTATATCTCTTTGTAATCCTAATCTGTCCCTACCCACTATACACTATATCTCTTTGTAATCCTAATCTGTCTCTACCAACTATACACTATATCTCTTTGTAATCCTAATCTGTCCATACCCACTATACACTATATCTTTTTGTAATCCTAATCTGTCCCTACCCACTATACACTATATCTCTTTGTAATCCAATTCTGTCTCTACCCATTATACACTATATCTCTTTGTAATCCTAATCTGTCTCTACCCACTATACACTATATCTCTTTGTAATCCTAATCTGTCCCTACCCACTATACACTATATCTCTTTGTAATCCTAATCTGTCCCTACCCACTATACCTCTTTGTAATCCTAATCTGTCCCTACCCACTATACACTATATCTCTTTGTAATCCTAATCTGTCCCTACCCACTATACACTATATCTCTTTGTCATCCTAACCTGTCCCTACCGACTATACACTATATCTCTTTGTAATCCTAATCTGTCTCTACCCACTATACACTATATCTTTTTGTCATCCTAATCTGTCTCTACCCACTATACACTATATCTCTTTGTCATCCTAATCTGTCCCTACCCACTATACACTATATATCTTTGTAATCCTAATCTGTCCCTACCCACTATACACTATATCTCTTTGTAATCCTAATCTGTCCATACCCACTATACACTATATCTCTTTGTAATCCTAATCTGTCTCTACCCACTATACACTATATCTCTTTGTCATCCTAATCTGTCCCTACCCACTATACACTATATATCTTTGTAATCCTAATCTGTCCCTACCAACTATACACTATATCTCTTTGTAATCCTAATCTGTCCATACCCACTATACACTATATCTCTTTGTAATCCTAATCTGTCTCTACCCACTATACACTATATCTCTTTGTCATCCTAATCTTTCCCTACCCACTATACACTATATCTCTTTGTAATCCTAATCTGTCCCTACCCACAATACACTATATCTCTTTGTAATCCTAATCTGTCCCTACCCACTATATCTCTTTGTAATCCTAATCTGTCTCTACCCACTATACACTATATCTCTTTGTCATCCTAATCTGTCCCTACCCACTATACACTATATCTCTTTGTAATCCTAATCTGTCTCTACCCACTATACACTATATCTCTTTGTAATCCTAATCTGTCCCTACCCACTATACACTATATCTCTTTGTAATCCTAATCTGTCCCTACCCACTATACACTATATCTCTTTGTAATCCTAATCTGTCCCTACCCACTATACACTATATCTCTTTGTAATCCTAATCTGTCCCTACCCACTATACACTATATCTCTTTGTAATCCTAATCTGTCTCTACCCACTATACATTATATCTCTTTGTCATCCTAATCTGTCCCTACCCACTATACACTATATCTCTTTGTAATCCTAATATGTCCCTACCCACTATACACTATATCTCTTTGTAATCCTAATCTGTCCCTACCCACTATACACTATATCTCTTTGTAATCCTAATCTGTCTCTACCCACTATACACTATATCTCTTTGTCATCCTAATCTGTCCCTACCCACTATACACTATATCTCTTTGTAATCCTAATCTGTCCCTACCCACTATACACTATATCTCTTTGTAATCCTAATATGTCCCTACCCACTATACACTATATCTCTTTGTAATCCTAATCTGTCTCTACCCACTATACACTATATCTCTTTGTAATCCTAATCTCTCTCTACCCACTATACACTATATCTCTTTGTAATCCTAATCTGTCCCTACCCACTATACACTATATCTCTTTGTAATCCTAATCTGTCCCTACCCACTATACACTATTTCTCTTTGTAATCCTAATCTGTCCCTACCCACTATACACTATATCTCTTTGTAATCCTAATCTGTCTCTACCCACTATACACTATATCTCTTTGTAATCCTAATCTGTCCCTACCCACTATACACTATATCTCTTTGTAATCCTAATCTGTCCCTACCCACTATACACTATATCTCTTTGTAATCCTAATCTGTCCCTACCCACTATACACTATATCTCTTTGTAATCCTAATCTGTCCCTACCCACTATACACTATATCTCTTTGTAATCCTAATCTGTCTCTACCCACTATACACTATATCTCTTTGTAATCCTAATCTGTCCCTACCCACTATACACTATATCTCTTTGTAATCCTAATCTGTCCCTACCCACTATACACTATATCTCTTTGTAATCCTAATCTGTCCCTACCCACTATACACTATATCTCTTTGTAATCCTAATCTGTCTCTACCCACTATACACTATATCTCTTTGTAATCCTAATCTGTCTCTACCCACTATACACTATATCTCTTTGTAATCCTAATCTGTCCCTACCCACTATACACTATATCTCTTTGTAATCCTAATCTGTCCCTACCCACTATACACTATATCTCTTTGTAATCCTAATCTGTCTCTACCCACTATACACTATATCTCTTTGTAATCCTAATCTGTCCCTACCCACTATACACTATATCTCTTTGTAATCCTAATCTGTCTCTACCCACTATACACTATATCTCTTTGTAATCCTAATCTGTCTCTACCCACTATACACTATATCTCTTTGTAATCCTAATCTTCCCTACCCACTATACACTATATCTCTTTGTAATCCTAATCTGTCTCTACCCACTATACACTATATCTCTTTGTAATCCTAATCTGTCCCTACCCACTATACACTATATCTCTTTGTAATCCTAATCTGTCTCTACCCACTATACACTATATCTCTTTGTAATCCTAATCTGTCCCTACCCACTATACACTATATCTCTTTGTAATCCTAATCTGTCCCTACCCACTATACACTATATCTCTTTGTAATCCTAATCTGTCCCTACCCACTATACACTATATCTCTTTGTAATCCTAATCTGTCTCTACCCACTATACACTATATCTCTTTGTAATCCTAATCTGTCCCTACCCACTATACACTATATCTCTTTGTAATCCTAATCTGTCTCTACCCACTATACACTATATCTCTTTGTAATCCTAATCTGTCCCTACCCACTATACACTATATCTCTTTGTAATCCTAATCTCTCTCTACCCACTATACACTATATCTCTTTGTAATCCTAATCTGTCCCTACCCACTATACACTATATCTCTTTGTAATCCTAATCTGTCTCTACCCACTATACACTATATCTCTTTGTAATCCTAATCTGTCCCTACCCACTATACACTATATCTCTTTGTAATCCTAATCTGTCCCTACCCACTATACACTATATCTCTTTGTAATCCTAATCTGTCTCTACCCACTATACACTATATCTCTTTGTAATCCTAATCTGTCTCTACCCACTATACACTATATCTCTTTGTAATCCTAATCTGTCCCTACCCACTATACACTATATCTCTTTGTAATCCTAATCTGTCTCTACCCACTATACACTATATCTCTTTGTAATCCTAATCTGTCCCTACCCACTATACACTATATCTCTTTGTAATCCTAATCTGTCCCTACCCACTATACACTATATCTCTTTGTAATCCTAATCTGTCTCTACCCACTATACACTATATCTCTTTGTAATCCTAATCTGTCTCTACCCACTATACACTATATCTCTTTGTAATCCTAATCTGTCCCTACCCACTATACACTATATCTCTTTGTAATCCTAATCTGTCTCTACCCACTATACACTATATCTCTTTGTAATCCTAATCTGTCCCTACCCACTATACACTATATCTCTTTGTAATCCTAATCTGTCCCTACCCACTATACACTATATCTCTTTGTAATCCTAATCTGTCTCTACCCACTATACACTATA
This sequence comes from Bathymodiolus brooksi, assembly GCA_963680875.1. Lineage (NCBI taxonomy): Eukaryota > Metazoa > Mollusca > Bivalvia > Mytilida > Modiolidae > Bathymodiolus > Bathymodiolus brooksi. The sequence goes on along the minus strand of OY804575.1, from coordinate 49,406,096 downwards.
TCTCTTTGTAATCCTAATCTGTCTCTACCCACTATACACTATATCTCTTTGTAATCCTAATCTGTCTCTACCCACTATACACTATATCTCTTTGTAATCCTAATCTGTCTCTACCCACTATACACTATATCTCTTTGTAATCCTAATCTGTCTCTACCCACTATACACTATATCTCTTTGTAATCCTAATCTGTCCCTACCCACTATACACTATATCTCTTTGTAATCCTAATCTGTCTCTACCCACTATACACTATATCTCTTTGTAATCCTAATCTGTCTCTACCCACTATACATTATATCTCTTTGTAATCCTAATCTGTCTCTACCCACTATACACTATATCTCTTTGTAATCCTAATCTGTCCCTACCCACTATACACTATATCTCTTTGTAATCCTAATCTGTCCCTACCCACTATACACTATATCTCTTTGTAATCCTAATCTGTCCCTACCCACTATACACTATATCTCTTTGTAATCCTAATCTGTCCCTACCCACTATACACTATATCTCTTTGTAATCCTAATCTGTCTCTACCCACTATACACTATATCTCTTTGTAATCCTAATCTGTCTCTACCCACTATACACTATATCTCTTTGTAATCTTAATTTCTCCCATATGACTATCATTGTGTCACTTTTATCCTTCTAGATGTATTGTGTATGTACTTTTTCTTGTTACATATACAGCTGAGGTACTGTTCACTAGAGGATTTCATGATGTCAGGTTGTTTGTTCTATTTTTTGTGTGTTTTTTCTGTTCGAAATGTGTTTCTTTCTACTTTTTCCTAGCATTTGTGTTTATAGTCTTCAGCTTAAGACTTGGTCTTTATGTGGTTTATATATTTTTTAACATGTCTAAATTTTAATATTTTCCCCACTTTACCTCATTCAAATAAATCTGGATTGTTATATAACTTCTTTCTCCATTATCTCTTTGGTATATTCCATCATAATGAGGCTTAAAATATTCACCAGGATCATATCTCAAAATTCTTAATCTACGAAATAAAAATTATTTTAACTCTATATATTCTGAGTTTATTCAATTAATATACTTTTTTTGTATATTGAAATAAATTCAAACAAAGATTTTTGGTTCCATAAAATGGCTGCCACAATATATCTAAAATTATCAAACACCCATTAGCCAAGTCTAGGGTTCTTTGTCAAAGTAGTTGTACCTTTGAAATAAATGGTTATCCTTCGCGAGCACCTGGGCCCATCCCTGTTTTTGGTGGGGTCCGTGTTTCTCATCAACTTTGCTGTATTGTTTTTGTTTCGTTTTGTTTGTCTTCGTCCTGTATCTTGTGTGCCCAATGTTGCCAGTGTCTCTAGATTGTCCATTTCTGATTTCCCCTTCGGTTTTCTCTAACATTTATTTGTCCTGTATCTTGTGTGCCCAATGTTGCCAGTGTCTCTAGATTGTCCATTTCTGATTTCCCCTTCGGTTTTCTCTAACATTTATTTGTCCTGTATCTTGTGTGCCCAATGTTGCCAGTGTCTCTAGATTGTCCATTTCTGATTTCCCCTTCGGTTTTCTCTAACGTTTATTTGTCCTGTATCTTGTGTGCCCAATGTTGCCAGTTTCTCTAGATTGTCCATTTCTGATTTCCCCTTCGGTTTTCTCTAACGTTTATTTGTCCTGTATCTTGTGTGCCCAATGTTGCCAGTGTCTCTAGATTGTCCATTTCTGATTTCCCCTTCGGTTTTCTCTAAAGTTTATTTGTCCTGTATCTTGTGTGCCCAATGTTGCCAGTTTCTCTAGATTGTCCATTTCTGATTTCCCCTTCGGTTTTCTCTAAAGTTTATTTGTCCTGTATCTTGTGTGCCCAATGTTGCCATTGTCTCTAGATTGTCCATTTCTGATTTCCCCTTCGGTTTTCTCTAAAGTTTATTTGTCCTGTATCTTGTGTGCCCAATGTTGCCAGTTTCTCTAGATTGTCCATTTCTGATTTCCCCTTCGGTTTTCTCTAACGTTTATTTGTCCTGTATCTTGTGTGCCCAATGTTGCCAGTGTCTCTAGATTGTCCATTCTTCACTGAACCTTCGGTTTTCTCTTCCATTTATTTCTTTACATGCTTAACAATTTCGAGGTCAATGTCTGTTAAGTTTTTTTCATTTTCATTGCTTTTTCATAACATTATAGAAAATCACAAACATTTATTGTCAAATATAATTGACTATTCACTGTAAGGGAATGACCATTTAACTTGAAGGGGGGGGGTTATGGTTTTTTTCTAAAAAAATATTCTGATTCCCAATGTTGCTGAAAAAAATATTCTGATTTTGGTGGAGGAAAAAAAAAATAATCTGATTCAGAGTTTTTGTCATATAACGTAATGTTAAATTCTGGAAAAAAAAATTGCGCTTAGCGCGACAAAAAAAATAAATATTCTAACTCTTGTGTTGTCCGAAAAAAAAATTCTGAACGAAACAAAAAACCATAACCAGGGGCGGATCCAGAGGGGCGTGCGCCCCCCCTAAAATTGAAAAAAATATGATTTTTTGGCGTAAAATCGTGATTTTTCACACGAAATACCCCAAACATTTTCGCGCCTCCCTCCGCAATTGGAAAAAATATAATTTTTTGGCGTAAAATCGTGATTTTTCACACGAAATACCCCAAAAATGTTCGCGCCACTCTCCGCTCGGTGCAATTTTTTAAAGTGTGCCCCCCCTAACTTGAAATCCTGGATCCGCCCCTGATAACCCCCCCCCCCCCCCTTCAAGTTAATTGGTCGGTCCCTAATTATACCCTAATATGATTATTGTTAGAAATGCTGTTGGCCTACATTTACTAGCATTTGCATTATTGTGGGTTCTTGTGAAATAGTAAACATTCTATATACTTTCTATGAGACTTCTATCAATGACATATGAAGTGATTACTAAATCTGAATATGAGGTCTGTCCATTGACCTTCATTGCAGTTGCAATACTAGTAATATACAATTTAATTGTTCTGTAGAATTTCTTATGGATAATTCTAATTGAATTTAAATTATAAATACTCAAAGGCAAATGTACCACGACCATTTTGTGGACACATGACCTATTCCTCGGTAAGATGGGGAACCATATTTGCAGACAGAAGTATTCTGTCTCAGTCAACCAAATGATATCGTACAGATTGTTCCATGGATCACAGATGAAAGGAAATATAGCTCCTTTCAGTCACAACTATTACTAATATTTAAGATTTCATTCTTTGTGCATGGTCGTACCTTTCATTCAGACCAAGTACTTTTCTGTGACACCATACTTCAGGTACATATGACTTGATCCTTTTCCAAATTTTGTCAACCTCTTCAACAGAATCCCAAATACACCGTGAGCTGTTTCTGATATCTGTCATTAACTTCTGTCTAAAAGAAATGATCCGATGAAAACTTACAATAAATGACAATTAAAAATAACTAGAGGCTCAGTGGGCTGAGCCTGTGTTACTCATCTTTCATTCTGCTTTGAGGAAACTTAATACACAACCTTCCATACATGTAGATGCTTCCTACCAAGCTTCGGTTCACTTGGCTAGGCAGTTTCAGAGGAGAAGATGTTTTAGATATCGACCAATCAGAAACAAGAATTGCCTGTGGTGGCCATGTTTGTTAACCAATCGAGATGAAATGAGCAATCTTCATAGAGGACATTCCATAGATGCTTCCTTCTATGTTTCGGTTAATTTGGCCAAGCGGTTTCAGAGGAGGAGATTTTTTTTAAATTGGCCAATCAGAAACAAGAATTGCATGTGGAGGGCCATGTTTGGTAATGGATCATAACAAAATGTGCACTCTTTAGAGAGGACCTTCCATAGATGCTTCCTACTAAGTTTCAGTTCATTTGGTTGATGGGTTTCAGAGGAGAAGATTAAAATGTGAAAAGTTAACAGATGACAGACAACAAACGATGGACGCCAAGTGATTCCAAAAGCCCACATTGCCTTTGGCACGGTGAGCTAAAAAGAATATTAAAATGTGAATACCTACATGTAATGTATAGTATAAACATGTTACACTATATTAGCATTAGTTAATTTCTAAGGGAGATAATGGCAAGTTATCTTTCTTTTAACAGTTTAATGCAAGAGTTATCTCCCTTTTAACAGTGTACTACAATTGAGAAGATTTTTTTTGGAAATGAACCAATCAGAAACAAGAATTGCCTGTGCCGTACATGTTTGTTAACGGATCGGGATGAAATGAGCAATCTTTATAGAGCACCTTCCATAGATGCTTCCTACCAAGTTTCGGTTCATTTGGCCCAGCGGTTTCGGAGAAGATTTTAAAAAATCGGCCAATCAGAAACAACAATTGCCTGTGGTGGCCATGTTTGTTAACGGATCGGGATGACATGAGTTATCTTTAGAGAGGACCTTCCATAGATGCTTCCTACCAAGTTTCAGTTCATTTGGCTGAAAGGCTTCAGAGAAGATTAAAATGCGAAAATTTAACGGACGACGGACAACGGACGCCAAGTGATGGCAAAAGCTCACATTGTCTTTGGCAAGGTGAGCTAAAGAGAAATTCTAGGTAAAAATAAATAAATAGTGAATGCTTCCTACCAAGTTTCGGTTCATTTGACCAAGCGGTTTCGGAGGAGAAGATTTTTTTAAATCGGCCAATCAGAAACACAAATTGCCTGTGGTGGCCATGTTTGTTAATAAATCGGGGAGAGGACCTTCCATAGATGCTTCCTACCAAGTTTCAGTTCATTTGGCTGAGAGGTTGCAGAGGAGAAGATTAAAATGCGAAAAATTAACGGACGACGGATGCCAAGTGATGGCAAAAGCTTACTTTGCCTTTGGCAAGGTGAGCTAAAAAGCTAATGGTCGACAATATAGATCAATAAAATCAATCACTTCTCTGATATCCATAATCAATCACTTCTGTGGTCTCTGTCGAAACCTTAAGCTGCCTTTAAGATATAACCACAAAGGTTAAACAACTCAATTAATACAAATCTATGGTGTCACCTCACTTAGACAACATTCTATATTTTATATAGGTACAGGTAAGACAAAAATGTTGGCTATGTGAGACAGTGTGAAAGAATGTTGGCTTTCCTAATTAAGAGGGATTAAGGGGTCCAATTAAGGGAGAACAATCACGGTAATCACAGGTAAATAAAGGTAAATTTGATTGTGTTTTTGTTCTTTCTACATAAATGGAATTACATAAAATACGAAAACATAATGAAAAATTATTATCAAACTTTAAAACTATATAAGCACAAATGAGATATGAAAACATAATAATGAAAATTTATTATTAAATTTTAAACCTATATAAACACACATGAAATATGCTCTGCAAGCTTGATTGTTCACTAATTTTTATAAATAACAAGTCAAGTTACATATAAATAAAAGAAATATTTTTTCTTGTTTTACTTCATTTTCATTAGATTTTAACTAAATATAACATGTGATATCTCACTTATTAATTACTTTTTTTAATTTAAATTTCAACAAATATATTATTTCATTTCTCATTAATTTTATTTTTTTCTTTCTTAAATCTGTTTTACTTCATTTTCATTAGATTTTAACTAAATATAGCATGTGATATTGCACTTATAAATTACTCTTTTAAATTAAATTACAACAAATATATATTATTTCATTTCTCATTAAATTTTTAATTTTTTTTTTCTTAAATCAGTGTTTTACTTCGGTTTTATTAGATTTTAACTAAATATTGCATGTGATATTTCACTTACTAATTACTTTTTTAAATATATATTGCAAAAATATATATTTCATTTCTCATTAAATTCGTCATTTTATTTTTTTTTCTTAAATCAACATATTTTAGTTCATTTTCATTGGATGAAATATAGCATGTGATATTTCACTTATTAATTACTTTTATAAAATTAAATAACAACCTTTAAGTGGCCCCAACTTTAGTGCTAAAACAACAATATATAGGAATAAAATCAATCAGGTATGACTCAGGTAAGAAATTAGCATGTTGACCATGTGAAACAATGAAATTTTCAAATGTTGGAGAGATGAGACTAAACCAAATCTATACCTATTTTCAGCAATGGTTTATCATCTAGATATAAATACCAATTTTACAACATTCTGTGATAAAGTTTGTTAGTGACTAGTGACAGGTTGGTGGTTTTCTCCGGGTAGTCTGCTTTACTCTACCAATAAAACTAACCACCACAATATAACTGAAATATTGTTGAAAGTGGCATTAAACACCATCAAACAAACAAACAAAACTAATTTTAACATGTTCCCTCCCATGTTTAACATCTACTATCAATATATAATGCTATGTATATGTAATAAATATGATATATTATTTTGTTCATGAGAATATTGTTGTTGTCGATTGATTGATTGATTTTTGGTGCTTAATGCCACTTTAAGCAATATTTCAGCTATATTATGGCGACCAATTTTAGTGGTGGAAGAAGCCGGAGTACCCAGAGTGTTGATAAAGAAAATATTACATCATCAGGGCAAATAGGTTATCAAAAAGTTGCTTACAAGTTTTTAATATTAGACCTTATGTTCTAGATATTTCTGCATATTGTTTATGTAAACAAATAAACAAGGTCACATTTGGAAAGTTCTAGACTTTGTAAATAACTATTTAAGGGACAGCAAATTTGAGAGCAGTCAGTCTGATATCTTACTTCAACGGGAATTCATTTTCATAGGAAAAGGTCCAAGGGATTTAACTGTGAACAGACCAGTTGTAAATTTTATTAATTTGATTTTTGTAATTGTATATTGTCATTAAGTAATTTCTGTTATTTTTATTAAAGTAATTACAGTAACCTTAATTGATCGTTGGTTGTTTATTTCTGTTACTAGAATATTCTAGAAAAAACTTTACATAACAATAAATGTATATATACCTATTTCCTCCAATATTTAACAAAGCTTGCTCATATCCTTTCTTCTCTGATTTTTGTATGTATTCATCACATTCCTGAAAACCATGAAAATGTTTACTGATTTTTCAATATGACTGATATGATTATATTTTAAACAAAAAGAATTCATTATAATATAAATTCACCGTATATTAAACATTTATATGTTATTATAATATAAATTCACTATATATTAAACATTTATATGTTATTATAATATAAATTCACCATATATTAAACATTTATATGTTATTATAATATAAATTCACCATATATTAAACATATTTATATGTTATTATAATATAAATTCACCGTATATTAAACATTTATATGTTATTATCATATTAATTCACCGTATATTAAACATTTATATGTTATTATAATATTAATTCACTGTATATTAAACATTTATATGTTATTATAATATAAATTCACTGTATGTTAAACATTTATATGTTATTATAATATTAATTCGCTGTATATTAAACATTTATATGTTATTATAATATAAATTCACCATATATTAAACATTTATATGTTATTATAATATTAATTCACTGTATATTAAACATTTATATGTTATTATAATATAAATTCACTATATATTAAACATTTATATGTTATTATAATATAAATTCACCATATATTAAACATTTATATGTTATTATAATATTAATTCACCATATATTAAACATTTATATGTTATTATAATATTAATTCACTGTATATTAAACATTTATATGTTATTATAATATTAATTCACTGTATATTAAACATTTATATGTTATTATAATATAAATTCACCATATATTAAACATTTATATGTTATTAGAATATAAATTCACTGTATATTAAACATTTATATGTTATTATAATATAAATTCACCATATATTAAACATTTATATGTTATTATAATATAAATTCACCGTATATTAAACATTTATATGTTATTATAATATAAATTCACTGTATATTAAACATTTATATGTTATTATAATATAAATTCACCATATATTAAACATTCATTCATTTTTGTATTTGTTCTAGATAGAGATTGCATGAATTGATATTATAAACAATAGATTAAACAGAAGTAAACAAAATATGTATAAAATGACAAAGTATTAGACAACCATGAAATATTTACATATAAGAAAAATGTGCTTAGCTGGCGATATTACATGAATTAGAAATTCCTAGTTGTACATAGTTGTAGTATGAATCATATTGTAATCGACTGTAGACTTTCCTAAATGTATGTACAATGTAAATCAATTTCTTAAATGCGTCGAGGTCGGAAGCACCAAAATCGGTTCAAGAGTCCTTTCCAAGAAGTATTCGAAATAAGGTTTCATAGTCGTATTCGCTTACTTCAGCAGATAGGTCGACAGGGAAGTTTTCAATTATTAAGTCCCACTTGATACTATACATTTCCAATGTAGTTGGCCAACTAAGATTCGCATGTAAAAGACGTCATTACACACACACTTTGCAAATTTCACATGGTGGTTCATTGTAATTTGAAGTAAACTTAGCAGTACGAAGTTCGGAACAGTTGGTCGGAAATTCCATACACTTACTATAGGTACTAAGTGATATTTATTTTTCTGCTATAAATACTGTAAACTTGAGTGGAAATCTTTCTGATTAATTTAAACCCATTTTTCCCAAAGGCACTCGTGGCACGGAATTACCAACCCCCCTTTTTTAAACTTTCTGTTTGCATATTTATTTTCAATAAAATTTATTTATTTCTTTATCATTTCACCTCTTTTTCTTTAATTTAACTTGTTCATGTCCATATTCATACAATCTTATGTTAACAGCAACCTACATGTGTGGACCCTATATATATTATCATGTGTGGACCCTATATATATTATCCACTATGGTCCACACATGTAGGTTGCTGTTAACAAGATTGTATGAATATGGACACGAACAAGTTAAATTAAGGAAAAAGAGATGAAATAATAAAGAAATAAAGAAATCTTATCTAAAAATATATATATAAGCAGAAATAAGTTGGGTTTTTTTAAAAGGGGGGGGGGGAGTAATTCTGTGCTACGAGCACTTGTGGTTGTTTCTTGTGTTTTTCGCTTAGTATTGATTTTGTTTTGATTTCTTGGTTTTGTGTTTGTTTTTTTAAACTAAATTACGCCTTCTCTATGACCTATATATTCAACAATGAACAAAATACAAAACATACCTCCTTTGTGAATACATTGTACAGTACAAAAGCTAGACATCCTTTGAATTCTGAAGGCAGCTTTACTTCTTCCTTCCTTATTTCTGTTGTTGCCATGACTTTATATATCTATCTATTTACATATATTAGTCTACAAATAAAATAATTTCTACATATTTCATTGTTTATTTCAACATTACATGGTAATCAATACACTGGTCATATACCTGTTTAGAATGTGCAATTAAACTAACAATTACTTATTCGATTTGATTCACTCTATCTGGGGAAACAATTCCTTCTTCACATTATAATATATCGGTAATATTTTCCTGGAATTAGTTAATACCAGTCTACCAGAGTGAATACTTATTTTGAAGTGAGCATTTTGTATACTCTTTAAAAATATATTCACATACTCAATTTAATTTCCTTAATTTGATGCTTCAAAGTTGTCAAAATCAATGAACTAGAAACCTGGAACTACAATTCGAGTAAAAGACAAGTGAATATATAATACTTTGCCAGCACCAGTTGCTGAGGCTCCCTGTTTGGTATCTTTCAAACAGGAGCTGTCCACTGCCTCTATCTAAGATTAGGGTCGTCAAGTTGTAAGTAGCATCTAGTGAGGCTGATAGTGCTGTGCTGGTTGGGCGTATACCCAGTGGCCGCTACGGTAGCCAGAGTGGACTATTGCTGAAGGTATGAACATGCAACTTGACAAATCTTTCGCCTATTCCTCTGACTTTCCTAATTATTTGTCAATCATTAAAAATTTTGAGCAGAGAAGAAGGTTGTCCAAATTAAGAATATCAGCTCACAAATTACAAATAGAAATAGGAAGGTACCAGGGTACTCTCCGGGAAAACCGCATCTGTTGCAGGTGCACTTCGGGTCAGGTAGAAGATGAGATCCATTATTTACTTCATTGTACTTGCCATGCAAACCATAGGGAAAGTTTTACTACATATTTGACATCCGAGTGTCAAAATTTTCAAAATTTAGATGACAAATGTAAACTCATATGGATCATAAATAATGAAGACCCAACTATACTCAGATATCTTTGTCAATATCTTTTATCAACAACTATTTGATTAAATGGAATTGGAGATCTGCAAACTGGATGACCTGCATTGAGCCATCTTCGCTAGCCAAGGGTTACGATTCGGGTCCCCCTTCTCTCCAGAAGAGAAGTGGAGAGAAGGGGGACCCGAATCGTAACCCTTGGCTAGCGAAGATGGCATTGAGCATGAGAAAGAAAATATTCTTTTTGGCATCGTCCCATGATGCTCGCTGCTGGTTATCCAAAAGCTCTGATCCCTTTCCATGTTCCAAACAATATTCCTTCCACATCAACATGGCCGGTCTGCACTAGACACAAGTAGGACTTTATTCTTTTTAGCATCGACTCAAGGTGTCTCTTGCAGATTGGTGATGAATCACCTGATATATATGTATATGTTCTCTCTACCTTTCCTACTTTCTCTGTAATTCATACTTTTTCTTAAGGATTGTACAAAATTATTTATTTAAATTAGTGCGCAACCCCACGTGCAATAATAGTCAAAAGTGACGGTCAGCACGTACCATGTAGATGTAGATGTAGATGAATAAGAGGGAATCGTCCATCAATTTAATCCACAATGTCATTTGTACCGAAATGTTAAAATTCTAGAAAAGTTGAAAGTCAGCTTGGATTTCCATATTTTTCCAGTCGGTTTCCCCATAACCTACATATGAAATCTGGAAATGTAAATGAGGAAAATAAATATTGTTTGTTTACATTTATTTTGGTCGATTAAATCAATATAAAGATTACATATTGATATTGATCACTTCTGTTTTATATAGACCTATATCTTAAGTTCTCTTCTTCATTTTATGTCTTACCTTAAGATTATGTGAACCCCTAATGTTAAATGGATCCTGTATTTGTTATTCTTTAATGTTGACAAAACATCTATATTTAGACAAGTTATTTATAGAAATGAACGGTTAATCCTAGTTTTGTCATAATTTATTCTGAATAGAATTATCTCCCTTTGACAATGTATTCTGCATTGAAAAATGGTAAATCAAATCAAATCAAATCAAATCAAATAAGTTTTATTTAAAGTCGGCAAGACACAAACAATATAACATAAGCTCGCAATGAGCTTTTGAACCGACATATATAAATATTACATAAAAACATATACAATACATTTACATACAGACACAAGTAACACATACATGTTCATAAATATCAAGCATGCACAATTAAATTGTAAAGCAGGTAATACATAATGCAATGAAACATAAAAACACAGCAAAGCAAAGCACAAAATAAAGCAAATAAATAAAATAATAATGCAAAGCAAACAGAATAAAAAAGCAGAACAATGAAACTAAGGATGCTGACATGCTATGCATTTATAGGATTTACCATTCCAAAAAGAAATAAAAGAATACAAAAGAAACCCTACGTTTGCAATAAGAATGATTGGTTCATTTTTATCAAGGTTGAACTAAGCGTATTTTTCCATTTAGTCTCTATTTTAAGATTATTATTCCTCAAAAGGGGGTGTTGTCATTTCAAAAAATAAGGGAGTTTTATTTAGTTCATTTAAACATATTTTATTGTCTTATAAATGCACAATTAGATTGGAAACAAGTTATATCAACTTAGTACATCCGCTCCATACAATAATGTTATATACATGTACATAAATATGAAAATGACAGCAAGTTACATACCGGTATCATAATAAATGTATACATAATATATTTGATAAACTGAAGTGGTGGGGGGAAAGGGGATTGAGTACAAATGTATGATAGCATAATGAGTTTTATATCTTCTGTGAAGTTGCTTCTTATAAAAAAAACCACATTAAATTAAACATTTCGTCCGCGAACAAAGATCGAACTCACTAAATCTTAGTGATTATTGCCGGCCACTCTAAAGGACAGTTAGACCTCGGAAGTATTTCTTTTAGTGATATTTTTTTTATTATGTGTGGTTGTGTTATATGTAGGAGCCGATCTTAGGAAGTGCGGCGGCGTCCATGCTGTTCTCTATAAAACCTCAGTGTGTTGTACTTAACCATCCGAGAGTTGTTAATTCCAGCACGGGGTCCAATTTGGAGCAATTGTACCAATTGGCTTTTAGAAGGCCGTCCCTGATGATATAATGTGGTATTTACATATTAAGGGGTTTTATCTTTGTATTAGGTAGTGTTTCCATTATCATGATAGTATTCGGCTTTTTTTATTACTGAGAATGTTTATAAAAAAATTTAAAAAAAATTTAAAAAAATGTTAAACAGGTAATTATTTATTTGGTTGATATAAATGTTTTATAGTAAAGCAATATGTATAGAATCGAATGGCGCTGTAATAAGAAATATAAGTTTATGTGTTGCATTCCTGTCCGTCTTTATATGCATAGATAGTGAAGATCCGTGGATAGTAAAATTGCATCTACAGGTATTTTATTGATAACATTTCAGATTCATGCGGTTACTTCCTATTTGAGCATTCGTCGTTTGTCAACAGCATGATGGGTAATAAATCAAGTCTATGGATAAACATGTCGCCTCACTCACAAACATTATCCTGATTCCTAGTCAACCAGTCTTTAAGTCCTTAATGCTGCATGCTTAGCGGAGAAGGAGCAAATACCCATATAATAATCTTTGGTTTAACACGACTGGGGGTCTAACTCACGATATATCACAGCTCAGGCCAGAACACGACTGGGGCTCTAACTCACGATATATCACAGCTCAGGCCAGAACACGACTGGGGCTCTAACTCACGATATATCACAGCTCAGGCCAGAACACGACTGGGGCTCTAACTCACGATATATCACAGCTCAGGCCAGAACACGACTGGGGCTCTAACTCACGATATATCACAGCTCAGGCCAGAACACGACTGGGGCTCTAACTCACGATATATCACAGCTCAGGCCAGAACACGACTGGGGCTCTAACTCACGATATATCACAGCTCAGGCCAGAACACGACTGGGGCTCTAACTCACGATATATCACAGCTCAGGCCAGAACACGACTGGGGCTCTAACTCACGATATATCACAGCTCAGGCCAGAACACGACTGGGGCTCTAACTCACGATATATCACAGCTCAGGCCAGAACACGACTGGGGCTCTAACTCACGATATATCACAGCTCAGGCCAGAACACGACTGGGGCTCTAACTCACGATATATCACAGCTCAGGCCAGAACACGACTGGGGCTCTAACTCACGATATATCACAGCTCAGGCCAGAACACGACTGGGGCTCTAACTCACGATATATCACAGCTCAGGCCAGAACACGACTGGGGCTCTAACTCACGATATATCACAGCTCAGGCCAGAACACGACTGGGGCTCTAACTCACGATATATCACAGCTCAGGCCAGAACACGACTGGGGCTCTAACTCACGATATATCACAGCTCAGGCCAGAACACGACTGGGGCTCTAACTCACGATATATCACAGCTCAGGCCAGAACACGACTGGGGCTCTAACTCACGATATATCACAGCTCAGGCCAGAACACGACTGGGGCTCTAACTCACGATATATCACAGCTCAGGCCAGAACACGACTGGGGCTCTAACTCACGATATATCACAGCTCAGGCCAGAACACGACTGGGGCTCTAACTCACGATATATCACAGCTCAGGCCAGAACACGACTGGGGCTCTAACTCACGATATATCACAGCTCAGGCCAGAACACGACTGGGGCTCTAACTCACGATATATCACAGCTCAGGCCAGAACACGACTGGGGCTCTAACTCACGATATATCACAGCTCAGGCCAGAACACGACTGGGGCTCTAACTCACGATATATCACAGCTCAGGCCAGAACAAGACTGGGGCTCTAACTCACGATATTTCACAGCTCAGGCCAGAACACGACTGGGGCTCTAACTCACGATATATCACAGCTCAGGCCAGAACACGACTGGGGCTCTAACTCACGATATATCACAGCTCAGGCCAGAACACGACTGGGGCTCTAACTCACGATATATCACAGCTCAGGCCAGAACACGACTGGGGCTCTAACTCACGATATATCACAGCTCAGGCCAGAACACGACTGGGGCTCTAACTCACGATATATCACAGCTCAGGCCAGAACACGACTGGGGCTCTAACTCACGATATATCACAGCTCAGGCCAGAACACGACTGGGGCTCTAACTCACGATATATCACAGCTCAGGCCAGAACACGACTGGGGCTCTAACTCACGATATATCACAGCTCAGGCCAGAACACGACTGGGGCTCTAACTCACGATATATCACAGCTCAGGCCAGAACACGACTGGGGCTCTAACTCACGATATATCACAGCTCAGGCCAGAACACGACTGGGGCTCTAACTCACGATATATCACAGCTCAGGCCAGAACACGACTGGGGCTCTAACTCACGATATATCACAGCTCAGGCCAGAACACGACTGGGGCTCTAACTCACGATATATCACAGCTCAGGCCAGAACACGACTGGGGCTCTAACTCACGATATATCACAGCTCAGGCCAGAACACGACTGGGGCTCTAACTCACGATATATCACAGCTCAGGCCAGAACACGACTGGGGCTCTAACTCACGATATATCACAGCTCAGGCCAGAACACGACTGGGGCTCTAACTCACGATATATCACAGCTCAGGCCAGAACACGACTGGGGCTCTAACTCACGATATATCACAGCTCAGGCCAGAACACGACTGGGGCTCTAACTCACGATATATCACAGCTCAGGCCAGAACACGACTGGGGCTCTAACTCACGATATATCACAGCTCAGGCCAGAACACGACTGGGGCTCTAACTCACGATATATCACAGCTCAGGCCAGAACACGACTGGGGCTCTAACTCACGATATATCACAGCTCAGGCCAGAACACGACTGGGGCTCTAACTCACGATATATCACAGCTCAGGCCAGAACACGACTGGGGCTCTAACTCACGATATATCACAGCTCAGGCCAGAACACGACTGGGGCTCTAACTCACGATATATCACAGCTCAGGCCAGAACACGACTGGGGCTCTAACTCACGATATATCACAGCTCAGGCCAGAACACGACTGGGGCTCTAACTCACGATATATCACAGCTCAGGCCAGAACACGACTGGGGCTCTAACTCACGATATATCACAGCTCAGGCCAGAACACGACTGGGGCTCTAACTCACGATATATCACAGCTCAGGCCAGAACACGACTGGGGCTCTAACTCACGATATATCACAGCTCAGGCCAGAACACGACTGGGGCTCTAACTCACGATATATCACAGCTCAGGCCAGAACACGACTGGGGCTCTAACTCACGATATATCACAGCTCAGGCCAGAACACGACTGGGGCTCTAACTCACGATATATCACAGCTCAGGCCAGAACACGACTGGGGCTCTAACTCACGATATATCACAGCTCAGGCCAGAACACGACTGGGGCTCTAACTCACGATATATCACAGCTCAGGCCAGAACACGACTGGGGCTCTAACTCACGATATATCACAGCTCAGGCCAGAACACGACTGGGGCTCTAACTCACGATATATCACAGCTCAGGCCAGAACACGACTGGGGCTCTAACTCACGATATATCACAGCTCAGGCCAGAACACGACTGGGGCTCTAACTCACGATATATCACAGCTCAGGCCAGAACACGACTGGGGCTCTAACTCACGATATATCACAGCTCAGGCCAGAACACGACTGGGGCTCTAACTCACGATATATCACAGCTCAGGCCAGAACACGACTGGGGCTCTAACTCACGATATATCACAGCTCAGGCCAGAACACGACTGGGGCTCTAACTCACGATATATCACAGCTCAGGCCAGAACACGACTGGGGCTCTAACTCACGATATATCACAGCTCAGGCCAGAACACGACTGGGGCTCTAACTCACGATATATCACAGCTCAGGCCAGAACACGACTGGGGCTCTAACTCACGATATATCACAGCTCAGGCCAGAACACGACTGGGGCTCTAACTCACGATATATCACAGCTCAGGCCAGAACACGACTGGGGCTCTAACTCACGATATATCACAGCTCAGGCCAGAACACGACTGGGGCTCTAACTCACGATATATCACAGCTCAGGCCAGAACACGACTGGGGCTCTAACTCACGATATATCACAGCTCAGGCCAGAACACGACTGGGGCTCTAACTCACGATATATCACAGCTCAGGCCAGAACACGACTGGGGCTCTAACTCACGATATATCACAGCTCAGGCCAGAACACGACTGGGGCTCTAACTCACGATATATCACAGCTCAGGCCAGAACACGACTGGGGCTCTAACTCACGATATATCACAGCTCAGGCCAGAACACGACTGGGGCTCTAACTCACGATATATCACAGCTCAGGCCAGAACACGACTGGGGCTCTAACTCACGATATATCACAGCTCAGGCCAGAACACGACTGGGGCTCTAACTCACGATATATCACAGCTCAGGCCAGAACACGACTGGGGCTCTAACTCACGATATATCACAGCTCAGGCCAGAACACGACTGGGGCTCTAACTCACGATATATCACAGCTCAGGCCAGAACACGACTGGGGCTCTAACTCACGATATATCACAGCTCAGGCCAGAACACGACTGGGGCTCTAACTCACGATATATCACAGCTCAGGCCAGAACACGACTGGGGCTCTAACTCACGATATATCACAGCTCAGGCCAGAACACGACTGGGGCTCTAACTCACGATATATCACAGCTCAGGCCAGAACACGACTGGGGCTCTAACTCACGATATATCACAGCTCAGGCCAGAACACGACTGGGGCTCTAACTCACGATATATCACAGCTCAGGCCAGAACACGACTGGGGCTCTAACTCACGATATATCACAGCTCAGGCCAGAACACGACTGGGGCTCTAACTCACGATATATCACAGCTCAGGCCAGAACACGACTGGGGCTCTAACTCACGATATATCACAGCTCAGGCCAGAACACGACTGGGGCTCTAACTCACGATATATCACAGCTCAGGCCAGAACACGACTGGGGCTCTAACTCACGATATATCACAGCTCAGGCCAGAACACGACTGGGGCTCTAACTCACGATATATCACAGCTCAGGCCAGAACACGACTGGGGCTCTAACTCACGATATATCACAGCTCAGGCCAGAACACGACTGGGGCTCTAACTCACGATATATCACAGCTCAGGCCAGAACACGACTGGGGCTCTAACTCACGATATATCACAGCTCAGGCCAGAACACGACTGGGGCTCTAACTCACGATATATCACAGCTCAGGCCAGAACACGACTGGGGCTCTAACTCACGATATATCACAGCTCAGGCCAGAACACGACTGGGGCTCTAACTCACGATATATCACAGCTCAGGCCAGAACACGACTGGGGCTCTAACTCACGATATATCACAGCTCAGGCCAGAACACGACTGGGGCTCTAACTCACGATATATCACAGCTCAGGCCAGAACACGACTGGGGCTCTAACTCACGATATATCACAGCTCAGGCCAGAACACGACTGGGGCTCTAACTCACGATATATCACAGCTCAGGCCAGAACACGACTGGGGCTCTAACTCACGATATATCACAGCTCAGGCCAGAACACGACTGGGGCTCTAACTCACGATATATCACAGCTCAGGCCAGAACACGACTGGGGCTCTAACTCACGATATATCACAGCTCAGGCCAGAACACGACTGGGGCTCTAACTCACGATATATCACAGCTCAGGCCAGAACACGACTGGGGCTCTAACTCACGATATATCACAGCTCAGGCCAGAACACGACTGGGGCTCTAACTCACGATATATCACAGCTCAGGCCAGAACACGACTGGGGCTCTAACTCACGATATATCACAGCTCAGGCCAGAACACGACTGGGGCTCTAACTCACGATATATCACAGCTCAGGCCAGAACACGACTGGGGCTCTAACTCACGATATATCACAGCTCAGGCCAGAACACGACTGGGGCTCTAACTCACGATATATCACAGCTCAGGCCAGAACACGACTGGGGCTCTAACTCACGATATATCACAGCTCAGGCCAGAACACGACTGGGGCTCTAACTCACGATATATCACAGCTCAGGCCAGAACACGACTGGGGCTCTAACTCACGATATATCACAGCTCAGGCCAGAACACGACTGGGGCTCTAACTCACGATATATCACAGCTCAGGCCAGAACACGACTGGGGCTCTAACTCACGATATATCACAGCTCGGGCCAGAACACGACTGGGGCTCTAACTCACGATATATCACAGCTCGGGCCAGAACACGACTGGGGCTCTAACTCACGATATATCACAGCTCGGGCCAGAACACGACTGGGGCTCTAACTCACGATATATCACAGCTCAGGCCAGAACACGACTGGGGCTCTAACTCACGATATATCACAGCTCAGGCCAGAACACGACTGGGGCTCTAACTCACGATATATCACAGCTCAGGCCAGAACACGACTGGGGCTCTAACTCACGATATATCACAGCTCAGGCCAGAACACGACTGGGGCTCTAACTCACGATATATCACAGCTCAGGCCAGAACACGACTGGGGCTCTAACTCACGATATATCACAGCTCAGGCCAGAACACGACTGGGGCTCTAACTCACGATATATCACAGCTCAGGCCAGAACACGACTGGGGCTCTAACTCACGATATATCACAGCTCAGGCCAGAACACGACTGGGGCTCTAACTCACGATATATCACAGCTCAGGCCAGAACACGACTGGGGCTCTAACTCACGATATATCACAGCTCAGGCCAGAACACGACTGGGGCTCTAACTCGCGATATATCACAGCTCGGGCCAGAACACGACTGGGGCTCTAACTCACGATATATCACAGCTCGGGCCAGAACACGACTGGGGCTCTAACTCACGATATATCACAGCTCAGGCCAGAACACGACTGGGGCTCTAACTCACGATATATCACAGCTCAGGCCAGAACACGACTGGGGCTCTAACTCACGATATATCACAGCTCAGGCCAGAACACGACTGGGGCTCTAACTCACGATATATCACAGCTCAGGCCAGAACACGACTGGGGCTCTAACTCACGATATATCGCAGCTCAGGCCAGCACGCTAACCATTACACAATCAAGGCGGTTGAGTGTGTAAAAAGTAGTCTCTATAATCTTTCAGTTGCGGATACCATCGTGATCAGTGCCAGATTTACCATTGTGCTTAGGTGTGCTTAAGCACAGGGCCTCGTTGATCAGGGGGGGGGGGCTCCATCTTCCTGCCAATATTTTTTT
The DNA here is from genome assembly GCA_963680875.1 of Bathymodiolus brooksi. Taxonomy (NCBI): domain Eukaryota; kingdom Metazoa; phylum Mollusca; class Bivalvia; order Mytilida; family Modiolidae; genus Bathymodiolus; species Bathymodiolus brooksi. Next base: position 49,386,601 of record OY804575.1, on the reverse strand, counting down.
TACGATGGATTTTTGCTTATGTGGTGCATACATGATCCATATAATTTAGTTGTTAAATACAGGTTTATTTTCATTAAATTAGCTTTACTTCAAATAAAGCATATACATTTACTATTTCTATAATACAATTCGTAAACTTATCTATTAGTAAAAAATAAAATAAGCTTCTTCATCAAATGGTTATGGGGGTCCACCAAAATGAAATTAAGAGTAAAAGTGGTCCATGGGAAAAAAAGGTTGAGAACCACTGCGTTAAATGATGTTTAGATTTAATTACATGATGTTGACTGTAATGACTGTCCTGTCTGTTCTCTTTTTATCAAGTTTGACTATTTCATCATGTGAGCTGTGGAACACAGTGTTGGGCGGGTTGAGGCTTTAGGTAATACAGGACCTATGAGAGAGGGGTATAACCGGAACATCCGTCCAGAGCCCGTGAATCTCTTGTTGTTGTTTTTTGGTATTTTCAAAAGGGAATAGGTTAGCACACAAATATTCCACTGACCTGAATTATGAAGATTTTGTAGTAGAAATGCAACATTTACCATTAGTACATAAAGCACAGTTTGGAAAACCAGAACTGAAACCTTTAGAGTTGCTATTTTTTTAACAGACTACAAACTTTTAGAGATATTTCTAAATGTTTTTGTTAGTTTGAGAATATTGTTGACAATTCCAGCTACAGTAGCATCAGCAGAAAAATCTTTTAGCAAACTCATACTTATCAAAAACTGTTTGTCTACTATGTCTTAAACCTGACTTGTCGACTTAGCCGGCGAAAGACATTTCAGAATATTTCCTTCAATATATTCATGGCTTCCAGTTCAAAATCCACATGGACAATAGCAGGATTAAGTTGTAATCCATTATCAAAGCATAGTGTGGCAGTAGTTGACATGCAGTGACGATAAACATTTTTCGATTTTCAAGACAACGGAACCTAGTGACCATTTTGGACAGTTACCTTTATGTTCATCTTGACTAAATGATAACCATTAGTTGACTAAAACAAACTCGTATAATACTTTACATGTGAGTACAGGTTGATGTTGTGAGAGTCGCTCAATTGTCCACATAGATTTTAGGCTCAATTGAAATTGTGTCGCTCAAATGTCCACAGTGTAAATTTATTTTTTCGCTCAAATATCCATCGCCCGACTTGGCAAGACTGAGTATTGAATCAAGCGTTGCCAGAGAAATTAATTTTGATATTGTTATTAGAAATTTTGCAGGCAAAAAAGCCAGAAAAGCTCACTTCAGTAAATAGCTATAAACTATAAAATTCACCCATGAAGCATCTAGAAATAACATCTACTTTCTGGATACTTACACCACCTGTGAAAATGGTATTATGTCAACTGACATATACAACAAACGGACAGATAAACATCAGCACCTGTCCCCACAGAGTTGTCATCCAAAGCATTGCACCAACAGTATTCCGTACAGCCAAGCTCTCTGAATCAAACTCATCTGCTCCAACGAACAAACCACCAAAAAACGGCTTGGGGAACTGAAATGTCATCTGAAAAAGAGGGGTTACAACAATGCGAGCATTAACCGTTGTTTTAACAAAGCAAGTGGTATTGACAGAAAAGACCTCATCCAATAAAAAGAAAAGAACGCGAACAACAGTGTGCCATTTGTCATCACATACCATCCTGCGCTCAGTAATTTATCCAACATCGTTCGTGAGCACTGGACAACCATACAAAAACATCTAGAACTGTGCACAATCTTCACAGAACCTCCCGTCTTGGCCTTCAGGAAACCCAAAAGTTTGCAAGACATCTTGGTGAGAGCTGACATCTCCCCTCGATCTGCCTACAATGGTCAGTGTCAAAAATGTGATTCGAGACGATGTATGACGTGCAAAAACATCCAATGCACACACAAATTCAGCAGGACACATACAGGAGAAGAATTCATCATATACTGCAATACCAACTGCAAGAGAGAAAATATTATCTACCTCATGGAATGTGCAATTAGTGGTCTTCAATACATCGGAGAAACTAAACAACAAATTAGTAAACGCTTGAATGGCCACAGAGGCGATGCAAATTGCAAACCTGACCTTCCACTCAGCAGACATCTCAGATCGACGGGCCACCATGATTCTTTTGGCAAACTGAAGATCACCATAATTGACCATAAGTGGGATGATAAAAGCAGACAGGAAAGGGAAAGCTTCTGGATTAGAAAACTTGAGACCTTATCACCGAATGGAATCAATGAGAAAAAGTAATATCCTCTCTTGACTCCTATTTTTGTTGGTCTCCTCCAGTCGTATTAGGACATACAGTTTGCTCAATTGGCCCAAAGTATATATTCCACACTGTGGTGGGCCGTTTATTTGAATGAGTTTGGGTATTATACCGTTTTCAAAAATATTTTGACAGTGCTATTTGATACATTTACCAATAATATCTCATTTTTATTTTTATTTCTAATTTAACATTTATTTAAATGTGTAGCCTTATTGTGTATTTATATTATTGTTATTGTACTTTTATTAATTTATATGTAGGATTTCCATTCTTTTATGTATGTAGTTTCATATGTGCATCTTCTGGTTCTTTTGTCCCGCGCATGGACCGTCAAAAACTTGTGTTTTGAGATTGTAAAGTCGCTATATTGGTTCGAGATTTTATTTAATTAGACATTGATAAAGTCCCTCGGTGGGACGAAAATTTTGTCATTCAACGAAGTGTTTAAATCTTTATCATTTTGTTTTGTGTTGTTTTACAAACCATTTTAGACGTTTATAATTGTTTTACGGGTTGTACTAAACTACGAAACGAAATCGAAACGCAACGAACGAAACGAAACGAAACGAAACGAAACGAAATATTACGAAACGCAACGAAATGTACTAAACTGCGAAACGAAACGCAACGAAACGAAACGAAATTTACTATAATGCGAAACGAAATGAAATGAATACAATGAAACGAAACGAAATATACTAAAGTGCGAAACGCAATAGAACGAAACGGAATTTAGCGAAACGCGATGAAGTTTTTCCTATAATCATCATTCATCAGAAGCAAGGCAGTTATCATTATTAATTAAAAAGTCAGAATTCAATGTAATCTAATAGCTAATAGTTAAGTGACAATACTCTGCTTTTGAATTTCTCTGATAGGCATCGTTTACGGTTCCATCCTAATACCCGTAATTAACGGAGCAGCGAACATGTTTTAAGTACTATATACATTATCTGGCGTCAAAAGAAATTAAATATCTGAAGACATTGAGGATCATTTAATATGATGAAAACCCTGTCGCTTCACATGCAAACAAATAATGGGGTTTCCACAAACATGGATATTGTCTATGTGGCCCCTGTCCAAAATAAAGCGGGCATATGGTGAATTTATCAGACCACGAACTGTAATGTCATTATAATAAAAATAGTTATTAGTAATAATATTTTTTTAGAAACCTTTTGTTTGATCAATTGACCAAAAGGAGCTTCTGTGCTAGTACTGTATTGTATTGATTTGATTGATTGAATTTGATTTTTGATGTTTAACGCCACTTTCAGCAGTATTTCAGCTATTTCATGGCGACCAGTTTTAGTGGTGGAAGAAGCCGGAGAGAACCACCGACCATGGGCAAGCAACTGGAAAGCTTTATCACATGCGACTGCGAGTCGAGTGCACCCTTTTTGTAATTTACAAAGCCGGGCGCGAACCCACGCCGTATTGGTGATAGGCTTGTATGAGTTGTTAGATAATCCAACTACCTAACTCATTGAGCCATTCAGGCCCTGGAATAGAGTTTAAAATTGGACCCTTTTGAAATATGTTACAAAAGAACCACTGCATGGATTGAAACCAAACATGACAGAAATAGACCTTATACGGTCCTCATAAGGTGTCCAACATGCATGTATTTATCATCACCTTAGTTATCCCCAAGCAGCGAGGTTTCACAGGGTGTATTGTATCTAGACTGTCCTCACTCCCTGCATACCAATACCAGTCCTGTTGTGTGTCCGTCCATAACATTAATTCTTGTGGATATCCTGGATGTTTCTCAGCCAATCTTAATCAAATTTAGTAAACATATTCAGTATAATAGCAGCAAACCCTATTCGAGTTTCAAGGTCATAGGCTAAAGGTTAAGATCATGAATACATATTTGCTAAGTTTACAGCGTTGTGGACACAACATAGCTTTTCTTCCTTGGATTTCAATCGGACTTTGTTCCACTCTCTGAAGATATTTTTCATTGAGAGTGGAACAAACTAGTTGGTTTTCTACGTGTAGGTCAAATGTCCAATTCGTCGTCCTATTTTGCATTTCTTTAACAGCCATGTGAACACAACAAAAAATATTTGTTCAACCGGCCGCAAGTTGGTTGCTTATTCCTGGCTCGTAAGTTATTCCTTATTCATTACTTATTCCTTATTCACTATTCCTTATTTCATTCGATGGATTTCAATTAAACTTGGAGAATACATCAACAACTGAGAATGCAAGTATAGCCTTTTAATTTTTGAATTCAGAGGTCAGGGACATGGTGACATTTTGTCTTTTCATATATAGCCTAGCGGACACAACATAGCTTTTTTAATTGGTTTCGATCAAACTTGGTTAGAACATTAACCATTTAGAGAGCAAGAAGTTTATCGTATTTTTAATATGATAGTTCAAAATGCCAAGATCACCGTTATATTTTAAATTTTTTCTACAGCCTTGTTGACACAACAAAGCTTGTGTTTTTCAATGGATTTCAATCAAACTTGTAAATATTAATCGTTGAGATTGCATGAATGTTTATTTTCAATGTCAATGGTAAAATGTCAAGGTCAAAGTGACATTTCGCGGTCCTTAGATAAACTTAAGTAGTTACATATATATCGAATCAAGAGAGGTCATGAAAAACCGCGATTCTAATGATAATCAATCTGAAAATCCAGAGACAAGGACAAGGTCAAGATAGCAATGACAAAGACGAAATTCAACTCTCAAAAACTTGAAATTTACACAATAGAAACTAAAGAGTAATCAGCAACTCGGACTCTGCCAAATATGTGGAACTTAGACCAGATGCACCGTTGGGTAAGTGTTCTCTGCTTTCCATGAAACACCCATCACCTTGCTCGTGTCATAGTCCGGTAAGACGTTGCTCATGTCATAGTTCGGTAAGACGACAGAAAAAACTACGAGTTAATTAGGAAACTAATCAGTTCTAAATAGAAAAAAAACTGCACTGTCCTTGCACCACAAAGTGATCCTCTAAATGCAACATTTATTCTTCGTAATTCGAAACCGACTAAACATTATCAAAAAAAATGCGAATGTAAAATAACAACAAACGAAGTTTTTTTTCTCGAGTTTTGAGAAGATATCGTTTCCGTAGAGATGTTCTTAAGATATTCTATTAAGATATCATCGTGACTTTTATTAACTGTGGTTTCATTTAATTTCGATAGGTACCAATTTTCCAACCACCTGTTTATTCTATTATTCTATAAAAGATGATCTGGTATAATTCCACAAACCACGAAATTGAGTATCCACAACTTGCCATTTTTTTTCAGTTTACGAAAATCGATACCCACAAAAATAATTGAATCCATAGTAATCGGATTTACTATAATAAATGATGCGTTATAACGTACTCTGTATGCGTATATCAAATATAAATATATATGTACGTACTGAAATGTGCACGAATAATAAATTTGTTTCCACACTGATATGAAAATGTCTAGATCGATTGTGTGTCAGACGAATATGCCTCTGATAATGCGAATCGAAAACGCTTTTAAATTTTGAGGTAAACTGATTCACTTTTACAACGAACGGATTTCTTTTCTTTTTTATTGTGAAGATGGAAAACGTGAGGCTGTCAGTTGACTTTCATTGAACGCTGTGGAAGTCAAGCAGACCTCTCATTTACTTGATGTCTGCAGGTTTCGGTTGTTCCTCTGACAGTTCGATGATTTCTTTCGGAAACCCCTTGAGGATTTTCCGCTTTCCTCCATCTTTAATACAGCCGGTTTTGTACATAGTGCATGTATTTTGTTCCCCGGTCCGTGGTTCTTTCCCCCGTTTACACTGCACTGTAAGTAATGTTCACATCACTGTAGGGATGATCATGGAGTGGCATGTAAGTGTTTCCTGCACCCCCTTTTAAGCTGTTAGATCAGACGCATAGGCCCTGAGGTCCGACTCTGGAAATACTACAGAAACCCTGACAGGAATGCCTGGATATCCTTCTTACCTTATTTATTGAGGGTGCTCCTTATAGAAAGGAGGATTCTACCTGGCATAATGGTCGTTGATAAATTTGTATTTTGTTTGTTTTGACGAATGGTTCATAAATCTTATACATTAAATTTTTGTCTTGAAGAATGGTTCATAAATTTTCTTATACATGCATATCAGTATAAAATTCTGCTTAGACTTTTTCATCACTTCTCGTTCCATTCATGTTGTTCTTATTGGATTTTAGTATATTTTCGTTTCGTTTCGCATTTTAGTATATTTCGTTTCGTTGCGTTTCGTTTCGTTTCGCATTTTAGTATATTTCGTTGCGTTTCGTAATATTTCGTTTCGTTTCGTTTCGATTTCGTTTTGTAGTTTAGTACAACCCTTGTTTTACTTGTATAGTAGTTTAAACATATTTGATTGTTCAAAAACATGACAATAGCATCAGATACAAGTTTTTCAACTTAGAACATCTTCTCCTTTATATAAACAATATACAAATACAATTGAACATAAATACACAAAAGCTGCAGTCTTTCTTAATAATTAGAAAAACAACAAAAAACAACAACATGAAATGTACGAGTGCAACACAATTTGAAATTTACCCAATGACAAATCGAACAGACCTTTACAATAAATGGACTAGTTTATAGAACACACCTAGAATGAAGAAAATCAATAATTGTTATACAATGTAGTGGGATTATTAATTCGGTAAAGGTAGGATCTTTTAAAATTTAGTTTCAAAATATATAACAATATCATTATTTATTCAGTAAGAATTTTAACATAAAGTGCTCACACGTGTGTATTGCAACATTTACTAATTCACACCAGGTCAGCCACAAACCAATTGTCACCTGATTACATTCACGATAATCAGCGGAAAGAAAAGCGACATGTTTCCTTAATATATGTCTGTACAGTAATGAATACATGCCTATTTGTGTCAATATTATAAATTTGACTTCCAAACAGCAGTTCAAATTGAAAGAGTTCTAACGGGCTTTTTGATTGGCTGAAACAGATTGTTCAGCCGATCAAAAGCCCGTTAGAACTCTCTCAATTTTCATGTCTATGGCGTTTGTGAAGGATGCAAATGGGATTTCTTTCAAAAACATACTTAAAGGGCATATAAATTGGCGTAAGGTAAGAAATTTTAACGTAATTTGAATCGATGAAAGTATTTAGCTAGTCAAAATGACTCGTTTACGCATGTGAAAGTCTGTACACAGATGGGAAGTGGTCAACCCAGCGTTTGTACTACTTCGGATTTTCACGCCGTTTTGTTTTGGTTCGTGTATGATACTTCAGCAGCTCGGAGGCCTACATTAACAATTGGGGTCTCTTTGGAAAGGAAAATTACTTGACTTTCGACTGGTGAAAATATTTTTTGAAAATATTAAGGCGTTCCGAAGTTACGATCAATTTAACACGACGACTTAAAAAACATATTTGATATATTATTTTGATAGCAGTAGACCAGATTTTATCGACTATAAAACAACTTAAACAAATAACGCATTGCATTAACATATTATGTTTGTCACTGCTTTGTATAAAGTATATGTTATCTGGACATTCTACTGCACTGGAAATTATGCATTTATGAAAGTTTACCAGTGGTTTTATTGGACCTCAAATCTTCAATTTTGAGAGAAATCTCAACCTGTCACGGGGGCCCCAAAGCAGTCTTGTTCCGCCAGTGACGTAGCTGAGGCTTAATAGTGTGCACGCCATAATTCTTGAGAGGGGCAGGGGGTCTGGGATTTTTTTGATGACGAGATGCAAAATGGTGCGATCTGGTGCCATTTTAGGGTTTCATATAACATAGAATCAAGCACAATTTTACATGACTTTGATAGACAAGAATTTCTTAAAATTGTCCAAATTCTGCCCTTCGTGTCTTAGCCGATACGAACACCTCCATTGCTTTGTACAAGTCCACTTCAAAATCTCGATGGATATGTACCAATCCATGGGAAGATAGCCTGTCATTCTTCATGGTCGACCTAACATAATTTTTCAAACACCTCAGTACTAAATGACCTTTCAGCAGTAGCGCTTGCTACTGACATGGTAAACAAAACACATAGTTTTATTAATATTGTATCTATAGAAGGATAGATAACTGGATTTACAGAATCAAGTGTGGTACAAAGTGTTGTTGGCAAATCATTACGCTTAGTAATGACCCAGTGGGTTAGCCATCTGGCTACTTCTCTCCTGAAATCCTCTAATGACAAATAAATGTCAGCCTGATACCCCGGTATGCCTCGTATATTATAGCAAAATGATCATCAGTTAATTTGTCTACAGCACGGGGCAGTAGATGCTGTGCATGGAAGCGGTTTTCCGATTTAAGGAGACGTGTTTCAAGCTTGTAATCAAATTGTCCAAGAATGGATAGTGCAAAAATACTGGTTTGGCGTTTCCGCGGGGTGATTAACTCTGGTAGTCTGTCTACCGCCTCCCCTGGGTATACTATCAGATATATCAAAAGATTTGGCTAAGCTAAGTGAAGACTAATACAACTCATCCTAAACAGATTCGTCCTGTCGTTCAGCTCTTAGCATTTCAATCACGGTCTTGGATTCTTTGATTGCTTCCAGAATGTCGTAATCGGTATCTTGAAGGAATGTTGACAGATAAACAGTGCTATGTAAAATATGTTCCGCTATTACCAAAGCTATGATCAACTGAAACCGCATGATGGATGCAAGAAACTGCCTGGCTTTGTCATCGCCTTGGTTTTGTAAGCGTTCTAACGCATGGCCCGCAACTGGATATTGACGTCTTAAAGATATGCAATGCGTCCGTTTGACTTGTCCATCACAAAATTGCCATACAAAAGTAACTAGTACGTTTTATTTGTGATATATTAATTATACTGATTAAATTAGACTGTTAAAAGTAACAAAACATTTTTTTTTATATTTTATTTCATTTTTTTTTTAACCTGCCGATGTGCACGCCATGGCGTGACAGCGTATATGCAGTTACGTCTCTGTCCGCCTTGCAAGACTTCTCTTGGAGGCCCTGGTAATATATAATAGCTTCGAGTTTGTTACAGATGCAGTGTACATGTCTGACCTAATATAACATAATATTTTAACTATTCCTAAATTTCCTGCGCATGTATGCCTGACTGCCTGTGTAGGCCTATAGGATCTACCTCCTTCAGGGCCCAAGTAAGGGGCCTCATAACTTAACTAGCACAGGGCATCACTTGTCCTAAATCCGGCACTGAACGTGATAATCAAAAGGCAACAGAACAGACAATACAATGACCAAAAGAAAAAGGACGAAAAGACGAAAAATGGTCAACCAATCACGGCACAGAAAACTAAAGATTCGCCAACATGAATCCTACAACACGAAACCGATCTCTGGGAGGGTAAGCAGTTAAAAAAATAATGAAAAACAAAATTCTTTTAAACCACTGATGTTAATTTGATAATAATTACATGTAGAACTCCGACATGTGTACACGTGGATTGTTGTTCAAGTGAGTATGGAATATAAAAATCTAATTCAGAGTTGGTCTATCATCATCATATCACATCATAAAAAAGTAACTTCAACGCTTGTTCTTGTCATTGTATAGATCTAGAAAATTGCTGGCTTAACGTTTAACAACAGGCAATCACTCGCACCATTATATGTATTCCTTCTTTGGTAATTGATCTCTTATTTATTTAAATGTGGACCACATTTAGTGTTTGTCATACATACATTTATACATATATTGTTAAGCATTTAAATTCAATAGTCATGTGTTATTTAAATATCGGGCTTCATGCTTGAATCCATTTATTAGTACTATTTATAGCATTTTGGAATTTACACACTTTGCTTTTGCTTTTGCTTCCAACAAGGTGTCTTTGAGAATATTTAGATACAGGTGAGTACTGTATTTGGTATTTTGTTTTGATTTGATCTGATATCTAGAAATGAAGTATTAACTGACAAGTAATAAAGAGTGAAGGATCACCATTCATAAAACATAGTACGAAAATATAAATAAACGTTCGAGAAAACCGAAAGGATAATCAAGAATAGACATTCCAGAGACACAGGAAATGTTGGGGACAAAAAACAAAACGAAGACAAACAAAATAGAAAACACAACACAGAGAACTAAAAAGATGAGCAACACGGGCCCCAAAACACAACACAGAAAACTAAAAGGATGAGCAACACGGGCCCCAAAACACAACACAGAAAACTAAAAAGATGAGCAACACGGCCCCAAAACACAACACGGAAAACTAAAAAGATGAGCAACACGGACCCCAAAACACAACACAGAAAACTAAAAAGATGAGCAACACGGACCCCAAAACACCGGTGGTGAACCAACGTGCTCGCTAATGATAAGCAGTTCCTGTTTCTTACAATAATCATGCGAAACCAGTTAATCATGTTCTTTACCCAAAAGTCAAAGGGATTGTGATTTTGCTCATTTGTCTAAAACATCGTACAAACTATACTCTTGTTTTAATTTGAGTATTGTTTACAGGTAATAAAATGGCCACTGCTGGTGAAAAGAAACCTTCCGAAATGACATTACTTGATATGGTCGTCAAATTAGAGACATTGGCAAAACCGGTTGTCAATGATAGAAGACAAAAAAACTACTGTGAATACATCACTATGTTCCTCTCTCACTTTGGGAGTCCAAAAGCGAGAGAACGATGTATGGTCGTCGGAAGTACTTGTGAAGAAACACGTCTGAGGTTATGTGAAAACGAAGGAGATTATGATTATCTGATTATATCAGAAATTGTCATTCCATCTGAATGTCTAGAATACAAAGATGATATTCCAGCTTTTGTGAACATAAATGGAACATCCCTCAAAGAATTTCATGGAGTTAAAATGATAGATGATACATTCTTACCGACCAATTTACTGAGTGATTTTAGACCAGAAGCATTTAAGCACATAAAGAATATATATGATATAATCTCAGGATCATCTATAGCACGTAAACGAAATTCGAGAAACGTTTCATTTGATCATAGAATAAAACCTGGAACATCATTGGTACATTACATCGATTTGAAATGTCCTGAAATTCCATCCAAAGTACCATATAAAGATAGGAATAAAATCAGGAAAAATATTAAAGCACATCTACCGAATGATTCACGCGTTATAGATACTATGAAGCCAGTTGTTCGTGTTGTACATGAGTACACTAAGATTAGTGCATTTCGTGGAGGACAAAAATCTATGTTTAACCAGAAATGTGGTTCAATCACAGGAGCTATTGATGGGCCCGAACATGAATCTACAGAAATGCACGATGACGAAATAAAGCAACCGAACCAAGAAGATTCTCCATATCAAGTGAAACTTCTAGAAACAGATCCGAAATGTACTCGTCAGAAAGCACAGGAAGAAATGGCGAATATTCCAGCCGATAGCAATGGCTGCAAAGAAACCGAAAGTGACAAGGTAAAAATACAGTATACGTATAAATGTAGCAAAGATTTTATACCTGCTTTCCCTCTATCAGGAAAACCAAAATATTTAGACGCTTGGAGAATGAGACAAAGAAAATCTGAATGGCCACCAAGAAGCACTATTGATGAGATATATAAGAGCGAGTTTTTCGTTGTTGCCAAACCAGCTGTGGATAAGCCTGAAATAGAAAAGGATTTCTGTTTGGCTTATAATATACCTGAAATTAAACTTGCGAGAGCCATGACCAGTGTCCAAAAGAGTGTAATGCTCATCATAAAAGCTTTTCAAAAAACCAGCCTTGAAGAATATTCAGAAGAATTGACCACCTTCCACTGGAAAACGGCAATCTACTGGGAATCTGAATGTGTTGATCATTCTTTGTTTGAAACAAGAACCGAAGAAAATATACGTAAGTTCCTACACAAGGTTTTAATGCGAATGATTAACTCTCTGCGTGAAGGCAATCTTGAACATTATTTTGTTCCCAGCAATTTGTTTGCTGGAAAGAAAGAGGATGCAATGCTCAAAATAGCAGCAAAGGTTGCTGAAATTCAGAATGATCCCGTAGGATTCCTACGTAAGTTCTTCATCACACAAACTGCAAACGAATTGAAAGTTGAGTTTATTCCAAGAGATAAAGTAAATGAATTACTAACAAATTACTATGATGAAGGGGACTACTTGCTTGTCAAAACTCTGATTTCTCTTTTACGGGGTTTTTCCATTGAAGACCCAGTAGTTGTCAGAAAAGCTTTGACGCATGTATTGACAGAGGCACTATCCTTTTTCATAGAAGAGGAAGCCAGAGGTCGGAATAGAGACAATATTGACCAAAGCTTACATTACATACAGTCCCATCTTGGAATAGACGTTGTAAAGTGTAATTTGATTAAGAGTTGCGTTTCTCAGTTTATGGACCACACTTATGATGAAGGAGGGATGGATATAAACAAAATATCCAGAAACTTTTTCAATTTAGTTGTGCAAAGAGCTTTATTTGGAAACTGCTGATTTCGTAAACAATTGGAATGATAGATGACGGGACAGATATATTTCACACCATACATCGGTTTTCTTTTATTTAATATTTATTAAATACTCCTAATGCTTTCTGTGTTGTTAATACCTTTAGAAAATATATGAAGTGACAATAATTATATTTTAGACCTGTTAACATGTGAAGTTGTAATGAGCAATGTTATAAAATTTTGGTGAAATACCTGTTGTACACTCTATAGTGTTTTTGAACATTTGTGAAAACAAGACACCATTATGTCAGAGAGATGGCACTAGTTATGCACACCATGGTGCACAAACATTTGTGAAAACAATACCCCCTTGTCTCCTGAAGATTGCACCACTGTTACAGTAATCATATCAATGAACATTGCTACACTGTCATTTTACTGCTAACAATCATTTTAAAGTAAGAAGTTTTAATACAGGCTTATTACATTTATTAAAGTTCATTTTATTGTAAAACCCAGTTATGGTTGAATGAAATTGTCTTTGCTATTCATATACACAAGTACATATCATGTGACACGATATGATCAATTCACAGTCAACAGGGGAGTAAATAATAGTGTACAGGTACGTGTGTATCTAATATTAGAAAATGGGATTTCAGTTTAAGATATTAGGAACAACACAAAAGATACGCCTTTTTGTAAATAATGATAAAAAGATATTTACTAAATTGTACAGGTAAGAGAATAATTTATATACGTGTTTTAATCATTATTTTTTTTTAATTTCCATTCTTTATTAGTTGTTAATATTTATGAACTGTATATAAATATATCGTATGCATGTAAATAAAGTTTGTAGTCACGTTTAATTATGTCAACGGACGCAAATAGTTTGTTGTATATTAAAAGTACCGATTGATAATGTCGGTTTCCAGCATTCAACAAACAGAGCTGCCCAACACATCCCCAATTGGAGGAAGAAGAATTTGAAGATACCAAAGGACAAATTTCGAGCAACACGAAGCCCACTAAAACCTAGGGTGGGCTCATGTGCTCAGGAAGGGTACCTACTTCCTGTTCCACTAGTGAGACTCGTCTTGTTACTCCATATGCAGATGCTGCTCAGGGGCGTAGGCAGGAGGTCTAGGGGCTGTCCGAAGCCCCGTGGGGTACAAGGGCAAACCCCCCCCCCCCCCCATAAGCGATTTTGAGCAATTTAGAGTATATTTGGGACCAGTTTTGCTTCAAGATAGTCATAAAAATATGTCACAGCTATACACAATTGTACATTCATAATGGTCATCTAACATGTACAACTTAGTCCAAGAAACTTTGTTAATTGCCGATTCAAAAATATTATGGATTGCATTAGACAAAATCACACATATAAACTTGAACATACTATGTTCGTGATTGCTATACAGGAACAGCACCTTATACTTGCTGTTCTTCATCTTGAAGTTGCAATGAGGCCTAAGCCCTTCAACTAGGTGCCATTTCCGTCAGTAACTGAGTCTTAGTCTGTTAACTTATTTATTGTCTCTTTATTGAGAACATGGAAATAAAATTTAATTGTCTTTATATATTTTTTTTGCATATATTTTTTACCGAGGCAGTTGCCTCGGTTTCCTCAACGTAAGCTACGCCCTTGCTGCTGGAATGTGGCGTACATATAAATGGAAAATTCACAATGGGAAAATTGAAATCATCCTTTTTTTGTCGTAAAATTTCCTTCTTAACCGGCTTTCACTGTCAATATCGAAGTGTAGGTCAAGTTATATAGCAGATCTAGCTGTATCTGTGGTGTCCATTACTTCAAGGTCAATGAGATAAACAGAAAAATCATCACCAAGGGACAATTTTTATAAAACCCACTCTGATTCTACCAAAAAGTTCTCTGAAACATGCTCTCTCTGCTGATTGACAACATATTTGCTATGTTTGGTGGACGTAGTTTTCAAAAGAGTGTCGGCATACCTATGGGTACAATTTGTGGTCCTCTTCTCGCCGACTTGTTCCTTTATTAGTATGAGGGTAATAACAAAATTACCGAACTCCGAACAATCTTACAAAGGGAAAGTCAAAACTCATAAGTATATAAACAGACAAAATCAGTCAATAACCGGAAAACTGTGAAAACCGTAATGACCCTGACTTGGTACAGGCATTTCTAAAGAAACGGTGGGTTGAATCAGATTTTAAAACGCCAAACCTCCCCCTTTTATTACGGCTCAAAGTTTCCGGCTGTCACTATAACAGTATTTATAACAATACTTGAACAAAACAGGTAAAACAGTTGTCAAAGCAGCACCAAGCGCAGTGAAGTAAATGTCAGACACTTTTACGTCACACATTGATAAAAAAATATTTTTGACATTTTTGTTGACACCTTATCTTTATACATTTTCACTATGTGAAAATCTATCGTTTATAATCTTTTCTGCAGAGACGGAATATATTTCGACAAGATCTTGGTATCGGAATATAAATTTTTTAAGAGATCGAATAAAGCGAATCTTTTTATGAGACAGACTTCATACAGGGACTTCTCAAGAAAAACGAAAAGAAGCTAGCCCGCTCCTTTAATTTCACGTTCCGCTATATAGATGATGTCCTTTCACTAAATAATTCTAGGTTTTGTGATTTCGTTGATCGCATCTATCCCATTGAGCTTGAAATAAAGAATACCACATATACAAATAGGTCTACTTCCTACCTTGACCTACACCTCGAAATCGCCAGTGTGGGCCGGTTAAGAACGAAACTTTACGACAAAAGAGATTTAATTCAATTTTCCCATTGTGAACTTTCCATTTATATGTAGCAACATTCCAGCAGCACCTGCATATGGAGTATATATCTCTCAGTTGATACGATATTCCAGCGCTTGTGGTTCTTATCAGGATTTCTTGATGGAGGGTTGCTGCAAGCTACTGTACCAAGGGTTCCTCTTCGTTAATTTGAAGTCATCACTTCGAACGTTTTACGGTCGCCACTATTACATGGTTGACCGTTATTGAATATCTGTGTCACAAATGACGGATATGTTCCACTTGTCGTAAACACTTCCCGATCCTTTCCTCATTCATGACTTATCACCGAGTTTGGAGCTAGATTACCATGACGGGTGCCACTAGTGGAGGAGGAACTGCTGACCCTTTCAGAGCACCTGGGTTCACCCCGGTTTTTAGTGGGGTTCGTGTTACTCGATCTTTAGTTTTGTAGGTCGTTGTTTGTCCTTTTGTACTTTTTTTTTGGCAATTGTGTTGTCTGTTCTTTTTCGATATACGGATTCTGATTACCCCTTTGGTATCTTCAAACTCTTCTTCGTGAAAGAACAGCATCTATATAGCAAAACATGAAATTAAAATCGGCGAGAAGAGGAGCACAGATTGTGAAATATAGATGATATCCTTTCACAAAATAATTCTAGGTTTTAATATTAGTTATTGACCCCAGACTGCGAGGGGTATATAACATTTAATATTAGTTATTGACCCCAGACTGAGAGGGGTATATAACATTGAATACTAGTTATTGACCCCAGACTGAGAGGGACATATGACATTTAATATTAGTTATTGACCCCAGACTTTGATGGGTTTTATGGTCGCCACCATGAGCTGGTTGACCGTTATGGAATATCTGTGTCACAAACGACGGATATGTTCCACTTGTCGTAAACACTTCTCGGTTCTTTCCTCATTCATGACTTATCACCGAGTTTGCAACTAGATTAACACGACGGGTGCCACTAGGAACTGCCTACCCTTCCGGAGCACCCACGGTTTTTAGTGGGGTTCGTGTTACTCGATCTTTAGTTGTATGTGTATGATTTGTAGATCATTGTTCTTTTGGCCATTGTGTTGTCTGATTACACCTTTGGTATCTTCAAGCTCTTCTTAGTGAAAGGACATCGATCATCTATATAGCAAAACATGAGATTAAAGCATCGGGCTAGCTTCTTTCATTTTTCTTGAGAAGCCCCTGTATAAAATCTGTCTCATGCGAATTAAGGAACGAGTCGGCGAGAATAGGGGCATAGTATGTACCCATAGGTATACCGCCTCTCTGTTGAAAAACACTACCACCAAAAATAACAAATTTGAGAATCATAGTGTTTTTGCAAAATAAAATGTGTCCCTTCCTAAGACAAGGTATTTATATCTACGTTGGCCATTATTTTTTATGAAACACAGTTGGACTACAGCTACTATTATACACCAGTCTTGTCTGTGATCATACATATAAAGTGTCGTGTATTGGAGTGTTCCACCCGTGGACGTTTTTTTGGAGTGTTCAACCCTTGGTCGTGTTTTGGAGTGTTCAACACTTGGCCGTGTTTTGGAGTGTTCAAAACTTGCACGTTAAAGACGCCCATTGTAGATTTTGCAAAAGAGTATAGTATTCGCATTGTAAGCTGCTACAGAAGGCAAATATTCTTCTTCCCTTCACAACTCCCCCTACCTTTCCTGAGGTAGTAAAGAGACGTTCTCCCAGTTATCCTATTCCACCCTGGAATCTGTAAATGATTCATATATACTGAGTATGTCGGCTTGTTATAGTATGTTTTTGTACTTGACTTGCATAAGTGTAATATGCAAATACAATCTAGTTATATGGAAGTCACATTTCAAAATATCCAAGGATTCGAGGTATTCGTGATAAATTAAGCTTAAATCTATTACGAACGCATCAAAATGTTTACATTGAGGTATCCATGATAAATTCAACTGAAAGCTATTATGAACGGATAAAAATGTTTACATTGAGGTATCCGTGATAACATAAACTGAGAGTTATTACGAACGAACAAAATGTTTACATTGAGGTATCCGTGATAAATTAAACTGAAATCTATTACGAACAGATAAAAATGTTTACATTGAGGTATCTAAGGACACGACTTACCAGGCTTCCAGGTATCCGTGATAAATTAAACTGAAAGCTATAACAAACGGGTCAAACTGATTACATTGAGGTATCAAAGGACACGACTTACCCGGGTTCGAAATAAGGAACTTCTACTGTATATCAAAGTATCATGTGTATCTTAGAATTAGATTGAAGCCATTGGATGTCAATTGTTTCATAATGTAATTTAAAACTCGATAAACTGTATCTGCTAAGCATCTAATAAAAGTTAAGTGATAAACAAAATACAACAAATAAGTAGAAACTGGAATTTCTGTGTATATCAAGTATCTGAGATTTTTTTCAGGATAGAAACCATGAATGTTGAGTTGGTATTAATTTAGAAGAATGCGGTGCATAGATATAAATGGCTTGATATATATTCTTATATGTAAGTATTGAAGACTTATGTAAATGACAAATAAAATACAAAAACAGATATCACATGGTAAAATTCAAATCCTTTTAAAGGAAAAGTTTGAAGATATCAAAGGGGTAATCAGAAGCCTTACATCGCATGATAGAAAATACAATGGTCAAAAGAAAAAGGACAAGCAATGATCTACAAAACACTACAAAGAAAACAAAAGAACGAGCAATACGAACTCCACTATAAACGGGGCTGAACTCAGGTGCTCCGGAAGGGTTATCAGTTCCTGTTCCACTAGTGACACCGTCGTGTTACTGTTAAATGACACAAACACCATTTGAAATGGAATCGTGTTGTACACCAGTACATAAATACAAATAACATAAATAAAACATGAACTCCCTACAAAACACATGGAAGTAAAGACGAATCCAACATCGTATTTACGCGGAAATCGTAGCGTACACAGTATTTTTCAAGTTTATTAGTTAATTATGAAAATAAAATAAAACGTTGATGGTCATTTATTCCACCAATATCAACAAAACGAATAATCACCTCTCATCTTAACTGAACTCACTGGACACATAAAGATCACGATTTATGACGTTGTAAAATCAGATCCTGACTTGAGAAGGCATACCATGTGTCTGGGTTAAACCGGTTAATGGAATCACAACCCTACCTTCTGGATCTCCAATGGCAATACATATATAAACAAACGATAACATATTGAACAGATTCGATTCCACTTAAAAACGTCACAAAAATGCATGACAACAAAAACATGGACAGTACAATAGCAGGGTCAATGAATGCTCGTAGTTAACTGACTACCAGCCAGAAAGGTATACCGGTATTCTATTTGTTAAAGACCATTTCCCTTTACACATCAAATGTTACAACTGATAGTTCTAACTGATTTAATATCAATTAGTTATGAACATCCAAAGAAATTAATAGTCTTCGTGGGAGACCAGAATAAATAGGTCATCAAATATATTTTAGGTATCAACAATTCGCTAGGATTCAAGGAATCACAACATGAATTATCATTAACGGAAATGATCAAACGTCTAGTTGAAATGAACAAGCCTGTCCTTAACGACGAACGTCAGAACAAGTACTGTCATTATATTACGTTGTTCCTGTCTCATTTTGGAGGAGAGCGATGTATGGTTGCCGGAAGTACCCAGGAACTGACACGATTGAGAATCCGACAGGACGAAGGAGATTATGACTATCTTGTTATGTCCGAAATAATAATCACAGTCGACGCCCTTGAATACAGAGACGATCTTCCGTGTTTTGTTCACATAAATGGTTTAAGGTTGAAAGATAAGTTTCCAACGGTTGCGTTAATTGATGATCGTTATTTGCCAAGCTCTTTATTGAGTGATTTACGACCAGAGGCGTTTAGACATATCAGGGATTTCTATCATATATTTACTAGACTTGGAACCAGGCGTGGTGGTGACAGTCTTCACGTCTCTTTAGACCACAGAATAAAACCTGGAAAAACACTAGTGTCGTACAGAGATGTTGAGTGTCCCGAGTTGGGGATAGAAAATACAAAAAATAAAGATTCAAAGAATATATTAGAATATTTTTACAGTAAAATGGAGGAAGAATCATTTGATGGAAAAGACGAGGCAATACTTAATCTTGGTAAACTTATTGACGTAATAAATCAGTTTCAAAATATAGACAATGATAAAAATAAAGTTGAATCAATTTTTGTTCAAACGTTTGGTTCAGTTATTGATGCGCTTGCTGGAAATGATGTTAAACATGGGTTACCTAAGCATGAATTTGACACAGAAAAATCGAAGCGTGATGAAACGCCACTTGTTCAAAAAGATGGAGAGCTGGACACTTGTAAAGACGGTGCCAGTGAGACAGAGTGTAGACATTCGATGTACCAGGAACATACTCAATCGGAATTGACAACTGATGAGTTTTGTAACTATAAGAAGGAGACGACTGGAAATGCATTGGAGAAGAAATCATCATGCAATGGGAGTGATAGATCACGAGAAAAGGAAGAGAATATAATATTAAAATATAGATCTAAAGCTAGCAAAGATTTCATACCAGCATTCCCAATATCGGGAAAGCCAAAGTTTCTGAACGATTGGAAAAACAGGGAAAGACACTGGCCACTGAAGAATGTTGTTGATGATATTTATAACAGCGAATTTTTCGTTGTTGCAAAACCAGCTTTAACAAATCAGGATAAAGCAAAGGATTTTTGCCTGGCGTATAACAACGCAGAAATAAAACTTGCTAGATCGATGACTCCGGTTCAAAAGAAAGTAGTTCTTATTATAAAAGCAATAAAAAAATGTTTGTTGAATGAATACTCGGAAATCTTGACAACATTTCACTGGAAAACTGCAGTGTATTGGAAATCCGAAAATCTAGATTCGTCCATGCTACAAGACACGACAGAAAACGTGTTGAATTTTTTTTTAATTGTATTAGAACATATGATTGATTGTCTACATAGGCAAGAACTTTATCACTTTTTCATTCCGAGTAACCTTTTTGCAGGAATGGACCAGAACGTTGCATCTGAAATAGCCACGAAAATTCAGCGCATTCGCAAAGAACCTATAACATCCTTACGAATATTCTTTGAAGAACAAAATCTAAATAAGTGGAAATATGAAACAATTCCGAGAGAGAAAGTGGAACAATTTAGACAAGCATACAACGATCCAAGAGACAGTTCTAACATAGATATTATTGTTTCCATTTTAAGGAGATTTTCGAACGAAAAAACAGAAACGGTTAAACAAGCACTACGTGATGTATTGAAAGACAGTCTGCCATTTTTAATCGAAGAAGAGGCTGGAGGACGAAATTCAGATGACATCATCAACTCGGCTTTATTAAAGATAGTCTTATCGAATAGTCGAACACTTTTTGAACGCTTGATAGATAGGGTCATCTCTTTTTTGATGGAGGAAGTTGATATGGACGTAAAAGACATCGGTCAAACTTTTTTAACATTAATTTCAAAGGAAATGTTGAAAAAATAACGATTTATCTCTATACAATATTTTTTATGACTGAACGAATTAGAATGCAGCCAGTGTTATGATTGGTCCCGTTACAACATTTGTACTTTATATATGATAATTGTACTTTCATCTAAAATACACATATCTTTTTAATTAATGCATAGATTGGAATTGAGATGCTTAACAATAATTTGAAATCGGTGAATAAATATGTGTTTACTGAACAATCTATTTAATATATTTCCAGTTTTCATACTAGGTATCGTGCTCGCCTCGAGTGTGGTAGATCGTCGGTTCGAGCCCCGATCGGGTCTAACCAAAGACTATAAAATTAATATCACTCACTCACTCTTATTGGAGTCTTGCTAATGGTCTTTGAATGATTGATTGCTAGTTATCCTCCATTGCTGCTCTGCTGTTGGATGCACATAGCCCATCCTCAATAAAGTGAGACACCCATTTGTTGTGCGGGACAAGTCATGTATGTATAATCCGGACTAATGACGGAACATATAGGCATGTCATGTGTTTGTAACATACTTCACTCCTTATAAGACTAAAAGCGACTTGCAGGAGCATATTTTCCCAACTGTATCCAATATCTCCTATTTGTCTTTGTGGCAATCATAATGTCATTAGACCATCCCCATGTCAATTATTTTGTATACATGAGTTTTGTTTTTGTTTTTGGTTTTTTTTTGGGGGGTGGGGGTCAAAGAATGAATCAAGTCATTGTGTCACATAACATCATAGATCCAGATTTTTGACCTTGTATTTCTCTTTTAGTGTTTTTGTTTTCGCGTATTGAAATCTTCTGCATACGACTTTATGGACCTCGAGAAAAATTAAAGGATTTGGATACATGATACAACCAACTGTGAATGGGAGGATAGTGTTTAACAACACATTTAACAATATTTCAGTTATATCATGGCGGTCAGTTTTATTGGTGGAGGAAGCCAGAGTGCCCAGAGAAAACCACCGACCTGTGGCAAGGCACTGACAAACTTTATCACATAATGTTGTATCGAGAAGTCCTCGCTTGCGTGAGATTCGAACTCACAACGTTAGTGGTGATATGCATTGATTGCATATGTAGTTATAAATGGAAAGCTATTCTTTGGGGAAAATGAATGATTGGATGTTTGTTGTTTAACGTAAGAACAGTTTGAAGATAACAAAGGGGTTATCAGAAGCCGTAACTCGACGAAAGACAGACAATACAATGGCCAAAAGAAAAGGAACAAAAGGACAAACAACTCTGCTTTGGTTCAGCAAAAATAAATATTTTGACAAAAGAACTGTAAACAAATTCACTAAAAAACAATCGTCTCACGACTTGCATTCCTAAAACAGACAAAGCATAGTTGATAAGTCAGAGAAAAGAAAGTGCTTGACCCCTAACCTATATGACGTATGATTTATATGACAAGTGAGGTGTGCTGATTCTTACTACATTTACATAAATAATGTAGTGTAAACCTAACATTCGGCCTCCAATACATTAATATAAACGTAGATGATACTTCTTTAGGTTATTCAAGTCAAAATGTTGTTGAAATTTAAAATGTTATAAATCACGACTTATGTGAACTAAATACCTGGTCCACAAAATGGTTAATGTCTTTTAATCCAGACAAAACTGAGATTATCTTATTTTCCAATACAGACGTTAGATATAATTTTATGGAAACAATATCCCTATAACAATGAGCCATAAACACTTGGGTGTAACCTTGTCAAGCGATGCTAAATGGAATAACCACATTGAAAATATAATCTTAAACGTATGAAGACATTTAGGTATACTGCGAAAATTAAAATATAGGTTAAGTAGACAAAATCTAGAAAAACTGTACTTAGTATATATCCGCCCAATTTTGAATATGCCTGTGAAATATGGGATAATTGTGGAGTGTGTTATTCAACCAAACTTGAAAAATTGCAACTAGATGCTGCAAGGATTGTAACTGGCTTACCAATTTTCACAAAAACAGATAAATCGTACTCAGAAACAGGATGGACTACTCTCTCTAGTAGAAGGCATAATAGGAAACTCCAGTTATTTTATAACATAAAGAATGTACATGCACCAAATTCTCTTAGAGAACTTATTCCTGCTACTGTTCAAAGCACAACTATTTACTCCTTAAGAAACGGTTCGAATTTAAAAATACCTTTTTGTAGACTCTCGATTACAACTGAATCTTTTATTCCATCTACTATTAAAATCTGGAACCGGCTAGATCAATTTGATCGTAATCTTGACACATTAACTAAATTCAAAAAAGCCATTCGAAAGGAACAGTCAGATAACACAAAACGTATCCCGGAACATTTTTATTATGGTCCTAGAAAACTTAATATTATTCTTACTCAACTTTGTAACTCGTATTCCTTTCTAAATTACGATCTATCAAAGATTAATATAGTAAATGATGCTGCTTGTTCTTGTGGAGCTCCACGGGAAGATGCATTCCATTATTTTTTTTACTTGTCCTAACTATACTGAAATAAGACTTATTATGATGAACAATTTAAATTGGGTACAGACAAGCGATCTGAATATACTAACCTGTGGGTCCGATGATTTAACATCCGAAGAAAATATTAATATCATCAAACACGTTTTCAATTTGATTAAATCTTCAAAAAGATTCATTGTAGTATAATTACTCGATAATTATCTACTCTCCAACCTCGCATCTATCCAACACAACTTTTTATTAACTCGTTAATTATTTACAATATATTTCTATATGTATTATATGTATGCTCAGAATGATCATTATACTATGTGAATTTATTGTATTATTGGGACAGTGTTCCAGCTAGGATTTCAAAAGGGCAGGGTGTTGGTCCTGAAAAAGGGCTCTTTAGTGCGCTGTTGGATTTTCAAAAAGGCATTTTTTAGGGACACTGTAAAATCAAATAAAGTATACAATGAAATATTGACTTTTATTATTTATACATGAGCAAATAGGTCAGTTTATTCAACAAATCAACCTAGATATAATTCTATCTTTCTGTCATTAACTTTAAAAAACTTGGCAACTACTGTATCTGACACATGCTCATAACATTGTTTGTTGCAATTTAGTTTGACATGTAAAATATTGTTCATTGTGACCTGTTTCATGCGATTTATGTGATCACACTTTACCAATTTGACCTGTGAAAATACCCTTTCTACTTCTGTTGTACTCAGAGGTAACACAGCAGCTGTACTCATTAAGTGTATGCTATTATTGGGGTACAGTGCTGATAAACCAAGCTTTTCATTTAATAAAAGCTTAAGGCATGACATGATGCTCCTTTCATGACATTCCTCTATTTTTATCACTTGTATAAGTTTCGGATGAATTTGAAAGTTCAACATTTTAAAATTGGATTAAATAATTTTTGTTATCAAAATACAAGGATGTTACGGGAGGACAGATGGACGAACGGAAGGTAGCGTTACTACGTGTATATCCCTTCGCAACTTCGTTGGCGATGGGATAAAAACTACCCGCCCCCCACACAAAATAAAAACCTCTACAAACTATCAGTTGTAAAAGGCAACCCCTTACAACAATTACAGCAGCATCAATTGTGGCAATAGACGATGTAAGTGGTTTTTTTTCTTCTTCAAATTTACAATAAAAACAATGATGCCTGTGATATGGCAGTTAAAGGCACTCACTAAAAACTATAAATATCATACTTCTACACAACATTTATACTTATATAACAATTGTCATTCTATAAAGAATTATGAGAGACTATATAAATTTCAATAAATTAAAACTTTAAATCACGTCTATAAAACATTTCAGTTCTGTAAAAACTTAACTATCAATCAAGAATATAAAAAAACTATTTCTTCTACCTAAAATATTAAAAAGAAACCACCATAAAGAAAGATAATTAAAAAGTTGGCATGCGGTGAAATATTTCTCCAATTACGAATTATACCTCAAAAAACGGCATTGTCATAATTTGGTCTTAATTTATGGTACAAGGATGTGCTTTGCAAAGTTTTGACCTTTTTATCTAAGACATCAGCATATCTGGCATGCATCCAGGATATGTACAATGAAAGATAAACACAGGATTTACACAGACATCGTGTTCTTTGTATTTGATCCCGATCTGCTTTATTAGGTTTAAATAAAATACCTTGTCTTTTGTATGAACAATTATTTATATACACGACTATATGGTTTAAAAGGAATATATTACTTGGCTCTATTTTAAGCTTGTCTTATTATTTGTTATGTTAATTTGTCAAGTATGCACATGTGTTTACCAAGAAGCTAATTGTATTGATTGATCGATTAAAAAGTAATATTTTTTTCTATTAGAATTACCATGCAGAGTCAGTGTGTTTTAAATCGGTCATCCAATCAGGATGCTCATTATTTTTGTCCAAGATAAAAATACATCGCTAAAGTAAATTTACCTGTGGTTTCAGAGTAGAAGATTTTTACAAATCTAACATAAAATTTCCCCACTTCAACTCGTAAATTTACATAGAAATCGGAGATATTTCGTCATAAAACTTCACACATGGTTTTGTCTATCATATTTCTTGAAGACAAACATAAAATTTTATTGCATTTATTAATATTGTATGAGTATCAACAGTTTTTTCAACACCGTATCTGTTTCTCGATACAGCCGCAACTTCAACTCGTAAATTTACATAGAAATCGGAGATATTTCGTCATAAAACTTCACACATGGTTTTGTCTATCATATTTCTTGAAGACAAACATAACATTTTATAGCATTTATCAATATTTTATGAGTATCAACAGTTTTTTCAACACCGTATCTGTTTCTCGATACAGCCGCCCGATTACAGTTACCCGTGACCCAGATTAGCAGATCTCAGCAGTTTTTTTCTGAATAAGGTTGTTTAATTAATTTGCTAATAATAGAAAACACTTTGAACCACTGTTAGTGATGTAAAATTCTACTGTAAAAATATCTAAGTGGTGATTTCTATTTCTTTTAAATATATTTTTATTGCTATTGTAAGGGATTCAAATTAATTAAAAGCTCAACACCATCAAGATGCTAAAAAATATATCTAAAACTCCCCTAGTACTAAAGAAGTCATTCAAACTTCTGTTTGTTTCTTTGCATTTTCTAATTTCTTCCTTCAAACGTCTGTCACGTTTGGGCATTGTGACAGAAATAAGACAACATATGTTAAATTTGTTTTATTTGATGAGTTTTAATCACTTTCAATTAGCTAGAGTCAATCAGCTGTTGCAAATAACCTACGGTCAATCAGCTGTTTTCCTTAATTGTCAAGGTAAACAGGTAGAATATTGATTACGATGCGCGCGCAATGTTTACAAGGAAGCGTAATAGAGAAAAATGGCGGATCATTACGAAACGTCAAAATAAACGATACATTTGATTAAAAAAGACATATAGACTTTGAAAAAGGACATGGCGTCATGAAAAAGGCACATGGCGTCACTTGAAAAAGGGCGGGCGGTCCGCCCTGTGAAAAGGACCTAGCTGGAACACTGTGGGAGAAGACTTCATAAGTTGGTAAAACTTGTGTCCTATCCCTTTTGTTAATTTAACAAATAAAATCATCATAAACTAAATAAAAACGTTGATATCAAATTTAGTGGGAACGACACGTTTAAGTAACTCGTTGTGTCCCTTCGTTATCCGGTTCAGTTTAAGTAGTCTGTATGATAGATGTTGGTATTTCCATCTATTTATATACATGACGTTAATAGAGGAAACAAGATTTCTTAAAAATCTCTTTTTATATATAAACGTTAGTTTTCCAGTTTACGCATACATGGTATTGACAGGTATTTCACAGGTACACTAATATAATTTACTTAGTGTCATACCTGTGAGATATATATTTACATTTTCATCTGCATGTGATCTTTACACGTCTTCTTGTCTTTATGATATAACAAGATTGTACTAATAATCTTACGAATATTGTCTTCTTATTGTCATAGATACATTTGTCATTGTCATGGTTAAACCTCTACCTCCTCAACATTGTTATTATTTATATCTATAAATGAAACATGTCGTGTCAGTATTTTGTGATCATATAAACCAGCATAGAAAAAGAGGGAAACATATGTCGAGGGAAGATTAGGGACAATTACACACGTGTCCGTGATTACTGTTAGAAGGTGTCCGACATCTGTTATAGTATATATTTGTCAGAATCATCATTTTATCTACGACCAACCATCGTAAATCTGTGTCAGAATGACACCACTGGTGCAACATAAAAAAAACAGAAAACACTCACACAAAAGGACCACGAGTCCAACCAAGTGTTTAGAATGGTCGGTCTCTCTTTCTTCACACATGGTACACCTCGTATCTAGGATTCAAATAATGAAAATTGTTACCCATATTTAGTTAAGTCGTGGGACTTACATGTATTATTTACATAGGTTGATATGATAAGTGGGCTGTACTTATTAATTCTACATGCATATTCTAGTGGGCTGTACTTATTAATTCTACATGTATATTCTAGTGGGCTGTACTTATTAATTCTACATGTATATTCTAGTGGGCTGTACTTATTAATTCTACATGTATATTCTAGTGGGCTGTACTTATTAATTCTACATGTATATTCTAGTGGGCTGTACTTATTAATTCTACATGTATATTCTAGTGGGCTATACTTATTAATTCTACATGTATATTCTAGTGGGCTGTTCTTATTAATTCTACATGTATATTCTAGTGGGCTGTACTTATTAATTCTACATGTATATTCTAGTGGGCTGTACTTATTAATTCTACATGTATATTCTAGTGGGCTGTACTTATTAATTCTACATGTATATTCTAGTGGGCTGTACTTATTAATTCTACATGTATATTCTAGTGGGCTGTACTTATTAATTCTACATGTATATTCTAGTGGGCTGTACTTATTAATTCTACATGTATATTCTAGTGGGCTGTACTTATTAATTCTACATGTATATTTTAGTGGGCTGTACTTATTAATTCTACATGTATATTCTAGTGGGCTGTACCTATTAATTCTACATGTATATTCTAGTGGGCTGTACTTATTAATTCTACATGTGTATTCTAGTGGGCTGTACTTATTAATTCTACATGTATATTCTAGTGGGCTGTACTTATTAATTCTACATGTATATTCTAGTGGGCTGTACTTATTAATTCTACATGTATATTCTAGTGGGCTGTACTTATTAATTCTACATGTATATTCTAGTGGGCTGTACTTATTAATTCTACATGTATATTCTAGTGGGTTGTACTTATTAATTCTACATGTATATTCTAGTGGGCTGTACTTATTAATTCTACATGTATATTCTAGTGGGCTGTACTTATTAATTATACATGTATATTCTAGTGGGCTGTACTTATTAATTCTACATGTATATTCTAGTGGGCTGTACTTATTAATTCTACATGTATATTCCAGTGGGCTGTACTTATTAATTCTACATGTATATTCTAGTGGGCTGTACTTATTAATTCTACATGTATATTCTAGTGGGCTGTACTTATTAATTCTACATGTATATTCTAGTGGGCTGTACTTATTAATTCTACATGTATATTCTAGTGGGCTGTACTTATTAATTCTACATGTATATTCTAGTGGGCTGTACTTATTAATTCTACATGTATATTCTAGTGGGCTATACTTATTAATTCTACATGTATATTCTAGTGGGCTGTACTTATTAATTCTACATGTATATTCTAGTGGGCTGTACTTATTAATTCTACATGTATATTCTAGTGGGCTGTACTTATTAATTCTACATGTATATTCTAGTGGGCTGTACTTATTAATTCTACATGTATATTTTAGTGGGCTGTACTTATTAATTCTACATGTATATTCTAGTGGGCTGTACCTATTAATTCTACATGTATATTCTAGTGGGCTGTACTTATTAATTCTACATGTGTATTCTAGTGGGCTGTACTTATTAATTCTACATGTATATTCTAGTGGGCTGTACTTATTAATTCTACATGTATATTCTAGTGGGCTGTACTTATTAATTCTACATGTATATTCTAGTGGGCTATACTTATTAATTCTACATGTATATTCTAGTGGGCTGTACTTATTAATTCTACAGGTATATTCTAGTGGGCTGTACTTATTAATTCTACATGTATATTCTAGTGGGCTGTACTTATTAATTCTACATGTATATTCTAGTGGGCTGTACTTATTAATTCTACATGTATATTCTAGTGGGCTGTACTTATTAATTCTACATGTATATTCTAGTGGGCTGTACTTATTAATTCTACATGTATATTCTAGTGGGCTGTACTTATTAATTCTACATGTATATTCTAGTGGGTTGTACTTATTAATTCTACATGTATATTCTAGTGGGCTATACTTATTAATTCTACATGTATATTCTAGTGGGCTGTACTTATTAATTCTACATGTATATTCTAGTGGGCTGTACTTATTAATTCTACATGTATATTCTAGTGGGCTGTACTTATTAATTCTACATGTATATTCTAGTGGGCTGTACTTATTAATTCTACATGTATATTCTAGTGGGCTGTACTTATTAATTCTACATGTATATTCTAGTGGGCTGTACTTATTAATTCTACATGTATATTCTAGTGGGCTGTACTTATTAATTCTACATGTATATTCTAGTGGGCTGTACTTATTAATTCTACATGTATATTCTAGTGGGTTGTACTTATTAATTCTACATGTATATTCTAGTGGGCTGTACTTATTAATTCTACATGTATATTCTAGTGGGCTGTACTTATTAATTCTACATGTATATTCTAGTGGGCTGTACTTATTAATTCTACATGTATATTCTAGTGGGCTGTACTTATTAATTCTACATGTATATTCCAGTGGGCTGTACTTATTAATTCTACATGTATATTCTAGTGGGCTGTACTTATTAATTCTACATGTATATTCTAGTGGGCTGTACTTATTAATTCTACATGTATATTCTAGTGGGCTGTACTTATTAATTCTACATGTATATTCTAGTGGGCTGTACTTATTAATTCTACATGTATATTCTAGTGGGCTGTACTTATTAATTCTACATGTATATTCTAGTGGGCTATACTTATTAATTCTACATGTATATTCTAGTGGGCTGTACTTATTAATTCTACATGTATATTCTAGTGGGCTGTACTTATTAATTCTACATGTATATTCTAGTGGGCTGTACTTATTAATTCTACATGTATATTCTAGTGGGCTGTACTTATTAATTCTACATGTATATTTTAGTGGGCTGTACTTATTAATTCTACATGTATATTCTAGTGGGCTGTACCTATTAATTCTACATGTATATTCTAGTGGGCTGTACTTATTAATTCTACATGTGTATTCTAGTGGGCTGTACTTATTAATTCTACATGTATATTCTAGTGGGCTGTACTTATTAATTCTACATGTATATTCTAGTGGGCTGTACTTATTAATTCTACATGTATATTCTAGTGGGCTATACTTATTAATTCTACATGTATATTCTAGTGGGCTGTACTTATTAATTCTACAGGTATATTCTAGTGGGCTGTACTTATTAATTCTACATGTATATTCTAGTGGGCTGTACTTATTAATTCTACATGTATATTCTAGTGGGCTGTACTTATTAATTCTACATGTATATTCTAGTGGGCTGTACTTATTAATTCTACATGTATATTCTAGTGGGCTGTACTTATTAATTCTACATGTATATTCTAGTGGGCTGTACTTATTAATTCTACATGTATATTCTAGTGGGCTGTACTTATTAATTCTACATGTATATTCTAGTGGGTTGTACTTATTAATTCTACATGTATATTCTAGTGGGCTATACTTATTAATTCTACATGTATATTCTAGTGGGCTGTACTTATTAATTCTACATGTATATTCTAGTGGGCTGTACTTATTAATTCTACATGTATATTCTAGTGGGCTGTACTTATTAATTCTACATGTATATTCTAGTGGGCTGTACTTATTAATTCTACATGTATATTCTAGTGGGCTGTACTTATTAATTCTACATGTATATTCTAGTGGGCTGTACTTATTAATTCTACATGTATATTCTAGTGGGCTGTACTTATTAATTCTACATGTATATTCTAGTGGGCTGTACTTATTAATTCTACATGTATATTCAACAGAAAACATTTTACATATTTCAATGTAAAACGAACATTACACTCTACAATAGATTAAGTAACACCTTACTCAGACGTCCGTTCGGTATCCGGTTCAGTGTATGTGATTTCAATATACAATGTATTTATGTACATGACGTAAATACTGAAGACAAGATTTCCTAAATTCCAGCTCACATTCACTGTACAGTCACAGGGGCTAGGTGCATCCGAAAAGAAAAAAAATACTATATAATACTACAAGGGGGCGAATAGACCGAGATTCCTCTGTCGTTTAACGGCATTGATAATCTTGCTGTAGCCGTTCAACGACAGAGGGTGATACATACGGAAACCATCAAATTTGCCTCACAGCCATAGTATCGGCACATTTCCACGTTTCGTGGCTATCGGATTTTATTTTCTATCATAAACCTTATATAAATCGCTTCACCAATCATTTTTCTATTCATTCATAACCATCTTACCCTCAGAAAGTGGTGTTACACTCCATTACAGCACGGTTTTGCCTTAGATCCTATTATTCCGCCATTTGACTTCCATTTTCGAATCTACACACGTGATCTCGCGATACTAACTGAATGATGACAGCAACGCATTGCATGATGGGAGCTAATTAATGCAGCGTGCCAAATTATTTGGAGCATTATTTGCATACGTAAACAACATTCAAATCACATGGAAGACGATACATTTAAGCGTATTCTGCAGGACAAACAGTCCATCTACAGATCAAAGAAGAGCAGAAGGAAATAATACAGAATGTGTTGGAAAGAAAAGATTCAATGGCAGAGTGTTACCAACGGGCTTCGGAAAGAGCATGTGTTACGTTCCCCCTTTTTGTTTTTGGACAAGGTACTACATTTTTTTTTTCTTATGGTTATCTGTAATTCACTAAATTTGCTGTTAAAATCATTACCAATCAATATAATCAACTGTATTAAATTTTATGTTAATTGTTCTGCCTTAATAGGCGCCTATGATTGGCAATAAAAATATTTGTTTGTTTTTTTATATGCAAATTATCTCCCATGATACATTGCGGTAATCGTAGTTTTCTCGTAGTCACGTGACAAATGTTTGAAAATGGAAGACAAATGTCGAAATCATAGGTTCTAAGGCAAAATCGTGCTGTAATGGAGTGTAACACCACTTTCTGAGGGTAAGATGTTTATGAATGAATAGAAAAATGATTGGTGAAGCGATTTATATAAGGTTTATGATAGAAAATAAAATCCGATAGCCACGAAACGTGGAAATGTGCTGACCCAGAGTTGGAGAAGCAAATCCGCTGTTTTCCGTATGTATCACCCTCTGTCGTTGAACGGCTACAGCAAGATTATCAATGCCGTTAAACGACAGAGGAATCTCGGTCTAGGGGGCGAACTCACTTGCTTCCATTTTTTTAAGTCGTCGTGTTAAATTGATCGTAACTTCGGAACGCCTTAATATTTTCAAAAAATGTTTCCACCAGTCGATAGTCAAGTAATTTTCCTTTCCAAAGAGACCCCAATTGTTAGTGTAGGCCTCCGAACTGCTGAGGTATCATACACGAACCAAAACAAAACGGCGTGAAAATCCGAAGTCGTACAAACGTTGGGTTGACCACTTCCCATCTGTGTACAGACTTTCCCATGCGTAAACAAATGTTACACCAAGACATTCGGAGTTGTCAATATTTTGATTGTTTATGTACTCATTATGTTGTTATGAGTGATTTTTATTTGTACACAATTTAAACACAACAAATAAGAATTGAAAAATTATGTACAAATACAAACCACTCATATAAACATAATGAGCAAATAAACAAACAAAATATAGACAATTCCAAATGTTTTGGTGTAAAATATGTTAAAATTTATCCAGAAATGACTTCACAATAATTTTTTGAAAAAATATGGTTTTGGTTGATTATATAGGGATTTTTTTACATTTCCGAATACTTTTGACAGATGACTGTGTATATGGGGAAAAGGCTATTGGTGTATGAATACAATAATCACAAGGATGACAGGTTAATAATTTAATAATCCAAGAGGCAGAGCATCACATGTCATGAAACACATTTACATATTATATGAAAACAAATAGTCATTATGACAAATAAATAAAACTCCTGAAACATGATACATAAATAATAATATATATATATTTTCTAATTATTGTAATAGATAAAATTTCATGTCTTAAGTTATTCAATTTAATAATTGATACAATTGGCTATATATAAATGTGTCCTCAGCTGACATTAACCATATATGTTTGTATTGTTTTTGATGATAATCCATTTACTGGATTTTATATCAATAAATAATTTGAATTTGAAAACTAAAAATTATATATACTTACAGTGCATTACATGTACAACAACTTTTATTTTGGCAATCACGACATGTAATCTCGTTGAGATTAGGATTCCACCATCAATTTATTGAAACTCAGGTCCAGTCAGCGAATCCTAATCTCAACGAGATTACATTACATGTAGTCCATGTTATGTGCAAATTTGTCTACCAATATTAATACGTGCACAACAAACCAATTAGTCCGAGATTTCTCATGTCAGTCATGATGCTACACACATTATGTCACATACATGTACATGTACCTATGTGGTATGGTCTCACAATTTATCATATTATTATTATATTTTCTGGGAAGGCATGTATTAGGCCTATATACCAGGGAATTAATTCAATTTGTCAAGGGAATGGCTCACCATCAATTTATTAGGGACTTGGTCCCATCATTTTTGGTATACATTGGATTTACCTGTTTACACACACATAATCAGGATCAAACTTCTGATAATATATACTATTGTTACAACTTCTTTATTGTCGGGTCCACCATATCAGTACCTTGTATAAGTTTTAGAAATCGATCAAAAGTTACTTTTGTGCTAAACATTAGCCAGGGAAAGCCTCTTTTGTATAATGTAGTACACTTGATGAGGTAAGACATCAAGAGGTGTCAGTTCAAGTCTGACGAGAGGCCTTGGTTTTGCTTAATGCATGTGAAAGACTTGTTGCTTGTCTTTTAGGAGTAAAACAGACATCCCCAACAGATAAAGGCTATGTACCTACATTGTTTCCTTATCAAAAGATAAAACAACCGAGGCAAACAAATAATTCCAATTTCAAAGAAACACAAGTCCTTGATGGTTAGTACATGTAGGAATATAGTAGCACTTATATGAAACAAATATTCTTCCATTCATTTGTGGGGCCATCGTGGTTGTGATCGCACGGGTAGTTGAACAACTACCTGTGCAATCATTGCCTACATGTATCACATGACATTCACTCGATACAACATTACATGATTAAGTTTGCCAGTGACTTTGTGACTGGTTGGTGGCTTTCTCTGCATACTCATGTTTTCTCCACCAATAAAACTGACCATCACGATATAACTGATAGATTGTTGAAAGTGGCATTAAAAACCATAAACTAATCAATCCATTTATTTGGTCAAGTTTCTATGTTTGTAAAACCCCAAAAAATTTGATTCAATTATTGATAAGAACACTAACAAAATAAAATCACATTTTTCATCTGATGAACACCAAGGGCTATCAGTAACTCCTCAACAAAAAATTTTGAAATTCTTCTAAATTTTGTATTTCCGAAAAATATTTTAAAAATTAAATCAGAAGTACACAAATGTGATTGAATAGAAACATATATGTTTTCACAGTGGTAAGGCCAAAAATGTGGGTTTACTGTAACCTGTGTGAAACAATTATGGTTGTTAGAAAACAATTTATTTATTACCTTTAGTCTATTGGTAATACATGTGTATATTGACACTTTACTATTGTTTAATGGAAATCTGTTAAAAATCCCCCAAAAAGTTTTTGAGAAATAATATATTTAAAACAAATGATATGTATGGGACATAAACAATAAAATCTTTGTTGATAATCAGACAATATTTATATAATTTAATAGAATATAGATTACAAAAAATGGGAAAATGTTATTTTTGTAAAAATGAAATAGAGTCCCTTATGCAAAAATGAACTCAGAAGTAACAAACAAATGATGATTAAAAACCCAGAAGTGCGAAATTTATATAATACTAGGAAATTACAGTTATTATATTGGATACATTATGAATTTAGTTGTATTAATAGTTCCTTTCATTGTTTACTGTGTAAAAATGTATGTTTATAAATTTAATATGAGATATAAAATATGATTTATTTGCTTACAGTACCAGTATTTATTTATTTAATTATATTTATTTATTTAAGTATATTGTTTATTGTAAATATTTGTAAACCTTTGAGGTTTCCTGGAACTCAGAGGTAAATTGTTGACAGGGGTAATGTAGATATAATAATATAAAAAAAAATTAAGAGTAATCAATATTAAAATATGAATATTTGGGTGACAGTAAACACACATTATTTGTTTGGCCTAAAAGCTATTAAGTAAGACCTTACTCATATCAGCAGAGAATAATATACTATAAATATGAAAATACATTGAACCACCTAAGGAATGGGAGATTTGACTGGGTTATAAAAAAAATATATTGGATTTTTATACAACAAAAAGAAGTGCACAACTTTCATTAATTGTAGAATATTATTAAATAAGAATTAAATTATTGCTTAAGTTACAAATAACAATATCAACACTATAATGACAACATAATATTTGTCAAGTTGAATTTAAACAAGTTTCACATCTACAATGTATCAGATGGATGCATTATGTATTCTTAATAAAAAAAATACAATACCAATGTATTTATCTAGGGACATCAGAAAAAAAGAACAGACCAAGTAAAAAGAAGCTATTTAAAGAAACATACAGTCAAGTTTCTGAAACTCAAGTTGGTCGTCCATTAGATATTAAACCTTGTGTTGCAGTAACTCCTCACATAAACAATCATGATTATATGGAGACTGAAACAGAAAAGGGAAATTATTCATTCATTAAAGAATATTTGCCTGAAATCCGAGAGAAAGTAAATGAACTAGAGCATTTACAAAAGTTGAATGAAAGACAGGCCAGACAATTGCTAAGTTTAGAAAACATTAAAGATATCTCCAAAATGATGAACTTTTGGACAGGTTTCCCGAACTATGAGACATTTTATGCATTATATCAGTTGTTTGAGACAAGAGCTAAACATTTGCGGTATTGGAAAGGGGATATAGGTATGCCACAAATATTCAGTGAGAAGAAAAGAGGCCAGAACGAAAGCTACCATTAATTGAAGAATTCTTTCTCACAATGGTTCGTTTGAAAGTAGGTTTATTGGTGGAAGATTTGGCAGTTAGATTTTCGATTTCTGTTGGATCGGTTTCCTCTATTTTTAATTCGTGGGTAAATCTAATGTATGTTGATCTGAAAGAGCTTTGTGAGCTACCGTCTAGATCTGTTATGACAGAAAATCAATCAAAAGCCATGAGGGATTTTGAAGATGTCCGTGTAATTTTAGATTGCACAGAGATTTTTATACAAAACCCATCCAAATTAGATGCAAGGAAACAGGTATATTCAAATTATAAACATCATAATACATTCAAGTTTCTGGTTGGGGTCAGTCCACAGATGGGAATAACATATGTGAGCAGAATGTATGGTGGTCGTGCATCTGATAAATTTATCACCTCTGATTCCGATGATCCACTTCAAAATTTAGAGAGCAGTAAAGGTTCAGTTATGGCTGATAGAGGGTTTTTAATAAGTGGAATATTAAACGACATGGGTGTCAAGCTTCACATGCCATCATTTAAGGGGACAGAGAGAACACAACTGACAAGTTCAGAGACTATTAAGTCTGAGAACATTTCCAAAGTAAGAATCCATGTTGAAAGAGCAATCCAGAGAATCAAAATATTCCACATCTTAGATGGTGAGGTCAAATTATCCATGAAGGATGTTGCAGAACAAATATTTACAGTCTGTGCTTATTTGGTGAATTTTCAAAACCCTATTGTCAAAAAGTAGCAATACAATATACATGTATTAATAAACAGCATGGCAAAGTGCATCATGATATAAACTACTGTCACAGAACATGCAAATATTTACTATAAATGGATGTAGATATGTATCAGCTATACCAAATTGATTCATTGTTTTTCAGGTTTTTGATTAAGAACAATTTGTATGGGCAAATTATGTTAAAGTCTTGAATTTTTCAAGACTGCAAAGGCAATGTGACATTCCAAATGTTTTTCATTAATTATTACCATTAAGACAAAACATCTTAATTTTTAGAACTTGTTAATACAAAATATTTATTCATAAAAACTTATAAATTTGGGGTTGCGAAATCCATAGAACTCATGATCAATCTGGTAACTTCTTACAAAAACCCATTTGTTATTTTTAACATGTCACTATTTGGGTGAACTGGCCTACATTTAAGGCAAACATAAATCTTGTTTTCATAGTTGTTGTAAAACCTCCTAAATCCCTCACAAAACCAATGGTATCTGGTATATTTCTGACACAAAAGGTTAGCACCACAAACCAACATCCTTCCTTTCACTTTTGAGTAAGTTGGACTCTTGTGATCCTTACAATAAGCAGCACAGCCTAAATTCCAGCTATTGGTAACCACATCATCCTTTATTGTATTTTCATTTTGCTCATTGTCTGCAAATTAAAAAGACTTTATAAAACAAATTGAACTAAAAACCTACATATTTATACAAATAACTAACATCAAAGTTTCAAGCTTAAATTTCGCGTTAAATGCCTGTGCCAGGTCAGGTCCATAATGGTTTTCACAATTATTCCAGTTGTTCACTCTTTATTTTGTCTGAGTTTTTCTTGGATGATGGCCTTTTACCTTCCCTTCGGACAATTGACTTAGTATTCAGTAATTTTGTAATTACCATTAATTCTTGCGCAAGGAGTTAAAGATGTAACTAAAATTATAGATGTTGCTCAGGTGTCTAGATCTCACAGTCATACTCCCAACAATACAGGATTAGTAAGAAAAGCAAATAAGAGTGGATAAAAGAAATGGTGGCTCACAGGCTCTTTATATCATTTTACTTACCCGAGGATGAGTTTGAAAGGCTGTCATCAAGGTCTTCCTTCTTTTCCTCAGTTGTTTCATCAAAGTTAGTCACAGTGTCAGCATTCTCAGAGATGTTCGAGTCCAGCTGTTTTTTCATGTGTCCTGTAAGTATTTCTGTGACAACAATGGTTTCAAAGAATTGTTTTAATTTTGGTAGCATGGACTTACACCAGTATTGCTCATCAAATTGTATTGGTAAATCTATAAAGCCTAATTTGGTCCAAATAATTAAAGTGGCACTTTTTTGCTCACTACATGCTAACTGTGTCATCACTTGTTCATAGTATCCATATTTATGGGCACATACTAGTTCTAATGTACCATTTATTCCAATCTTAACATAATCAATTTTACTCTCTAAAACAGCCTGCTTTGGTTCCATACACCTTGCTTTGTAAGGACACTTGATTTCAATAATATTATAACCATGACAATCGCAGCTAATAATTGCATCAGGTGATGCCCTTATATATGGGTACTCTCTATGTGTCACTAAACCAGGCCTAACCACTTCGACTGTTCTATGTGTTTCCTCAAACTTTTTCAAATAAGCTGAAAGAGCAGTAGCTTCATGCTTTAAACCCCATTGTATAGCTGGTATAGTTGAAATATCTTTGTTTTATACATCATGATATCACAAAGAAGTGATCTGCTTGGTTGATTTCCACTATTTGTCATAACACGGTAGGCTTTACTAGCTTTTATTGTTCCTGGAAAAAAAATATACTTTCATAATTTCATTCTCTTAATTTTGTTCATTAAAAAAAAGAGATGTTATTGCCAGACAAAATCCTCTCTCCAAAAAAACAGGCTTTTGATGTCAGATATTTTTTGCTATTTTTTCCCCAATAATATTAAGATGAGGTAAAGCTTAATTGTATTTAAGTTTCTGGTGGAGGCACAGGGTAATTCCCTCCGTTTGCACCAGCTATATTATAAACTACTTGTACTAAATATAAAACACAGCATGAGAGTATTTTGATTAATTTTGCTTTAATGTCTAATACTGATAATTTCCTTTCTTACAACACTCGCATCACATGAGAAAAGAATTTATCACAGTTTTAAAAAAGACCATCGATAATCTATAATTATTGATATTTTATCAGCAATCTTAACAAAGATTGGCAGAGAGGCAGACAGACGGACATGTAAATATTATCAACACTTTACGCCTACCCTGCTTTCAAGATGTAAACATTCTTTGAACAAAAAAGTAACAAACAGAATTTAATGAACACGAATGAAATAAACATATCAACACAGAAAACACATGACATGCTGTATTTTTATGAGTACAAGTAACTTAGTTTTCATACCCTGGGTGGGAATCGAACCCACATACCAGAAACAGCAAGTAATTAGTTTACTTTTAGAGAAAATAAAATATATAAACAATTTAATGAATTTACATGTTTAAGCTCTTCATATTGATCTTCACACCCTGTACATTCAGTGAACTGATGTAAAGTTACAGATATTATTTTAATTTAATCAACTAGATTTTCAAAATTTTCCATAAATCTGTATACTGTTAACTTTTTATTGTAGTAAATGGGTGATTTTCAAAAAAATGAAGACTTTGCGTGACATAGAGGGTGAAATTTCAAATTGGACAAATTGACATAATTTTGGTCATAAAATAATGTCAATACGATATATTTTTCAGATTCAGTTGCTCAGTGCAATATATGAAGACAACAAATTTTTTTTCAACTTTTATTAGCAACAAAGTGTTAAAATGATAACAAATACAGACTTACTTCCTCAGAGGTATCATTTTCTTTTGGGTATGGTACGAGACCTAAATGTATTTCCATTTGATAATGATATGATATATAGGCACATTTTGGTACCAAACTTTGTATATATCATGAGAAAACAGTTTCAGTATATCAAAGAAACACTATTTTTACTGTATATTTTAAAAAATCTGGTAATTAAAGTTTTCATACAAGCATAAAAAATATGATCTAATGAGGCTTAATAGTAAATCAATTATTTATATATGCCTAATAAATATAACAAAAGTTAAGTTAAGTTGATCATTGGTGGTATAAACTAGAGGTAACCAAATGAAAATACTGTCCATTTGTTTATGTTTTGTCACACTCCTGACACATTTTTCTAAAAGATAAATACACCTAATATCAAGCTAAATGCAATCATTGTTGGTCACAATAACTTTTTTAAGTAGTAGTACATAATATATTTTGACTGAAAAAAGGTTTCCCTTGAATATATTTCATTTTTGCATTGTTATGATGTTATTTCAATCATATTTTATCATATTCTAAGTAATACTATCATAATTATAAAAAATGACAACTCAATTTTCAACCATTTATACATCTTTTCAAGAGTATAGTGCTTATTGAGAATTAAATAATTCCCCGAGACAATTACAAGCAGTTTTATGGAGGCTATATGCTTACAAAATAATCTATTTCTTAAATAAAATTGTCACACTCCTGACTCCCTCTCGAAAATAATATAACCAACTTATTCTTTCCAAACTAAAAGTTGTATTTCTTCAAAAGCTTATATTTCTTACAGTTAACAGTAAATATTAAAAGAAGATTCAAAATTATGTTTTTGTTTTTTCTAATGATGAGTGTGCTAATTATTTGCCCTTTAGGAATTTATCTTATCAAAAATGGTTAAAATGGATTTGAAATTTATTAAAACTAGTAATAGATCATCTTTTCTTAGTATAAAATTACTTTTTAGTGGTTTTCAAATTAGTTTCCCAATGTTTCTCAATAATTTACTCTGCAAAAAAACTTCCTACTGCAATTGCAATCGACATTTAATGTTTTTATGTCAGGAGTGTGACATATTACTGTTGAATGAAAAATTATTGATAAATTTTCAAAAATGCTATATCAAAAGAATGAAAATATTTTATGAAAGGCAAGATATATTAAAGTAAGTATTCTGTTTATCTAAAGTAACATACATCAATTTTTCATTTGGAAAAAAATCCATATTTTGACATGTTTTAAGAAAATATAACCCTTTATCATCACTTATTATGAGAAAGGTGTCATGCAATATACAAAAATACTATAATTATTACTTATTGTTTATATGTAATTAAATTGAAAACATTGTGGAAGTTTGTAGAAGCATGGTTTATTATTTTTTTCATTTAAAAGATATGCCTATTAAAAGTGTCACACTCCTGACATTAGTTATTTTGATTTCCTAGCTATGCTATGTCATATATCAGAGCTATTTCCACCTTTTTTCTTTGATTGGGTCTGGAGCTTTTGGAAAATAAAGAAAATTGTGAACTATTAAAGCATACAACATAGTACTATACAACTAAGATAAAATGTCACACTCCTGACATTTTTTGTGTCTTTCCTTATGCAAGCCCAATTTTACAACTATCATATTCATCCAGTCTAATACTACTAAATTATTATAACTAATGTTTTTTTACAACATATTTTGACTTTTCTGAACTAATTAGTCTCAACAATGAAAAACTATTAAGGTTTAATTTGACATTTGTACAATTTTCCAAGTTAAATTTATTCACGTACACTAATTTAAAAAATAGAATAATTTTTTGTCGCAAAATCATAGGGTCACAAAGCATCTAGATATTTGAAGTAAAATGGTACGAAATTATAGAATACCATCTTTCTTTAATATATTTTTTATTTTATTTTTTCTATCATCGAGGTAAGTTAAGGCAATTTAAAGTTTGTCACGCTAAAACGTCACACTCCTGACAAATTTGACCAGTTTTTAGAGGATAACTTTTAACCGGAAGAGCAATCTCCATGACACTTTGCACGAAAAAAACTGTTACCATTGTGCTTGTTTTAAGATATTTACCTTTCTTTCATATCATTTAATATTCAAATTATTCTCTGAAAATGAAAAGTCTTCATTTTTTTGAAAATCACCCAAATACTAAATAAAACCTGCATAGCTTCCTCTACCATTGCATAAGAAATGTTACAAACATCATCTGTTGCTCCTGAGTGCAGGCAGAATAAAACTCCAAAACATCCAACCATGCATTAGATAACAAAAATAAACAAAGTAAAGCATGCAGATATACAATGTAGCATGTCTAATAGTATTGTACCATATTTATTTTTACAATTTGTAACACCTTAAAGCAACTAACAATGGAAAATAGAAAATCAAATGAAATTAAAATGACAAATTTCTTGGATTTGTTTTATCTGCTTTCTATAATGTTTTCTTCTTTTGTACTGTTTATTAAAATTGTTAAAATGGCTTTGTAAAAATTCTGGATTTGCCCGTTACTTAATGTCTCTTTTTTTCTTACATTTGCTAAATCTTCAACATTTTTTTCTCCTTTTAAATAATCATATAAATATTATGTTTGGAATTGAAACTAATTTGGTTATTAAAAGTTTACCTGCTCTTTGGTTAAACCACTCCTTGTTATTTGATTGTCCTCTTGTTAAAACCTCAATTTTGTTTCTGTCTTCTGTACTAATGGTCCAAACATTAGATAGGAACTTTTTGCATTCAATTTCAAAACCATCATCTGTACTTTTCCCAAATTTATTACAAGGAATAGAAAGAATGTCAAGGGGACTTGTTTCCATTTCTGCTATAGAACTATAGGCCAGTTCATGATCAAGCTCCAAACATGTTTCTGGGAGCGTTGTCAAGGGTTGTAATGTTGGTAAATCATGTGGCCTGAATTTAGCTAGATCAACAATGTTAACAATAGGTGGTAGTGATGCTCTGTTTGCATTTCTAATATCAAATAACAATTTTAAAGTCCTCTGGTACTTTTCTTCAGGTGATAGTTCTGGTGCAACATTTATTCCATACAAGTCTATGCTACATGTGGCTTTGTCATTTTTTCTGATTTTTATTTTTTTAGCTTTTACTGGATCTACTTTTGCACCTATAGTAATTAGTTAAAGAAGTCAATAAATGTTATTCAGGTTTTAGTGTGTGTTTGTTTTATGGTGTTTAACGCCACTTTCAACAATATTTCAGTTATATCATTGTGGTTAATTTTATTGGTGGAGGAAACCGGAGGACTTGTAGAAAACCACCGACCTATCGCAAGTCACTGACAAACTTCATCATGTCATGTTGTACACCTCGCTCTGATCGAGATTCCAACTCACACCATCAGTGGTGAT
Organism: Bathymodiolus brooksi; assembly: GCA_963680875.1. Lineage (NCBI taxonomy): Eukaryota > Metazoa > Mollusca > Bivalvia > Mytilida > Modiolidae > Bathymodiolus > Bathymodiolus brooksi. Next base: position 49,343,218 of record OY804575.1, on the reverse strand, counting down.
AGGCACTGATTGCATAGATAATGATCATGATGGCCCCTTTAAGGTTTTAGACAGAGTATATAAGACTATATATCCTGTCTGAAACCTTACTTACTTTTATATTCTAGTGCACAGTCTTGGTAAATTAAATTGCATGGAGTCGGATTGGACAGAAGACAAAATTTAAAAAGTACTTCATATTGGATCTGCAGCCGTACTCCTTTATTACCACACTTATAACAACTAACAGCAGTTTCCATGTTATTAGTATTAATGACGCTTATTGATGAAACTGCATTTAAAGTTATATTTTCGGAATATTTATAATCATACAATCAAACTAAGGGTATCAAGCCTCTATTTGTGAAAAATGTACAAAAATTTATCTCCACTCAACTAGTACATATATTTTATGTATATTCTTTAAATTCATATACTCTATAAAGTTATAAAGGATATCATGTCCAATGAAAGTAATGTTATTTATATTATATTTTCATTAGATGGTGTGGACAAAATTTTCAAAAGTATTGTTATATACTTTACAGGGATTCTGTGAGCACATGTGATTGATTTTTAATCATTATCTCATTTTCAAAAAGTTCAGAGTTATTCAAAATCTCATTTCTTAACCAAAAACTTTATATTGACTACAGAAAACACTAAAATTGACATTTCATTTGAGTACCACAATATAAAATTATAGTAGATTCAGATGATGTTGAAAAAAAATTATCATTATAGTCACATTTTCAATTTGGGAAGTTTGGTTATGTTATTTGTTGTTTTGTGTTTGTTTTATCATTTTTACTACAGATCCATTTTTGGGATGAAAACTCAAATTTCAGAAATTAGCAGGAAAATCAACACTATTGACATTTTTGAAGAATTAATAATCCTCAAGGAAAATGTTGCTTATACCTGTTCCCTAGAGTATAGCTTTATTAGCTTATACCTGTTCCCTAGAGTATAGCATTATTAGCTTATACCTGTTCCCTAGAGTATAGCATTATTAGTTTATACCTGTTCCCTAGAGTATAGCATTATTAGCTTATACCTGTTCCCTTGAGTATAGCATTATTAGTTTATACCTGTTCCCTAGAGTATAGCATTATTAGCTTATACCTGTTCCCTAGAGTATAGCTTTATTAGCTTATACCTGTTCCCTAGAGTATAGCATTATTAGCTTATACCTGTTCCCTAGAGTATAGCATTATTAGCTTATACCTGTTCCCTAGAGTATAGCTTTATTAGCTTATACCTGTTCCCTTGAGTATAGCTTTATTAGCTTATACCTGTTCCCTAGAGTATAGCATTATTAGCTTATACCTGTTCCCTAGAGTATAGCATTATTAGTTTATACCTGTTCCCTAGAGTATAGCATTATTAGCTTATACCTGTTCCCTAGAGTATAGCTTTATTAGCTTATACCTGTTCCCTAGAGTATAGCATTATTAGCTTATACCTGTTCCCTAGAGTATAGCATTATTAGCTTATACCTGTTCCCTAGAGTATAGCTTTATTAGCTTATACCTGTTCCCTAGAGTATAGCATTATTAGTTTATACCTGTTCCCTAGAGTATAGCATTATTAGCTTATACCTGTTCCCTAGAGTATAGCTTTATTAGCTTATACCTGTTCCCTAGAGTATAGCTTTATTAGCTTATACCCTGTTCCCTAGAGTATAGCATTATTAGCTTATACCTGTTCCTTAGAGTATAGCATTATTAGCTTATACCTGTTCCCTAGAGTATAGCTTTATTAGCTTATACCTGTTCCCTAGAGTATAGCATTATTAGCTTATACCTGTTAGAGTATAGCTTATGGAAGACATAATACTTCAGTGTAAATATAATAGACAAAAATATTCATGATCCTTAACTAACTTTTTTTGTTGAGTATATTTACACGATTATATAATACCTTTTTTTTTCTGTGCCTAAAATTCAAGAAAAGTAAAAAATGCTAAATTACACTTACTCTTTGGATCTTTCCAAGCACATAACTGATCAGTTGCAGATAAATCATCTGGTAGATTCTTCCCTGAGGCTACCTGTTCTGCTATCAGGAACAACAATGCTCCTATATGTGAGCAGGCCTCTCCTAATCTGAATTTTAAATCAATAACAAGGGTTGGCCAGTGATGTTGTAATATTAATAATAATATACTCCTACATATAGTCTCAACAAACAGGAAGTATGTACTCAACAGACCTGATAATCACTTATACAATATACAGCACAAGTAAAGCTTGATATCAAATTTAAAATAATTCTGGTTGATGCATGTTACACTGGGTTCTTTAACGTGCCTTTCTTCCAACACCGCCAATGTTTATGCCCGCATCTTTACATAAAGCCTTAAGATCTTTCAAGCCAGTAGATTTAACTTCCTTTAACTAGGGTGTTCAATGACTTTTTATATATAAATAAAACCCACTAGATTTTACTGTATTCAGTTAGTACTCTCTCTCCTGAGAATTTTGAGCCATAGTTTGTTATTCTATGACATTCGGCTGCAGAGATATGGCAAATTGAAGGTCCTAAAAAGTATAGGTTGATTGATTGATTGGTTGGTGTTTAACGTCCAGCGAGCAATTTTTCAGCTATATTCAGGACGAGAACATTTAAAAATTTAAACGCCACGGGACTCAAAACAAGGAAAGGTGATGGGTATGGACGGATAATTTTGCCAGTGCAACAGGTCTCTTATGGACCACTCATCATGAGCATAATGCTCATAATGAGCTGTAACACTGGGTTCTTTAACGTGCGGAGAGGGTGGCAATCTCTCAACACGGGACCTCGGTTTTATTTACGTCTCATCCGCAGGACAGGTTGGTTGTGAATTTCTACATCCCGCACAACCGACGGACGCCCCTTCAAGCTGAAGAAGCTCTCGGTCCCATTTCTATACCCCGGGGTTCCCGCGGGGCCTAAAAAGTATAGGTTTCGGGGAAATTCTGTAATATAATAATACTGTTACATATATATTACTCCATATAATGATGAAAATAAAAATGGCACCATTAAATATATATAGAAAAAATGCCATTTTCAAACTTCCATTATTTTGAGAGTGTAACTTCAATTTTCTTGATTTTTTTTGCATATGCAATAAAGGTAATAACAAAATTACCGAACTCCGAACAATCTTACAAAGGGAAAGTCAAAACTCATAATTATATAAACAGACAAAATCAGTCAACAACCGGAAAACTGTGAAAACCGTAATGACCCTGACTTGGTACAGGCATTTCTAAAGAAATGGTGGGTTGAATCAGATTTTAAGGCGCCAAACCTCCCGCTCTCATTACTGTTCAAAGGTTCCGGCTGTCACTGTAACAGTATTTAAATACAGGAACAAAATAGGTAAAATAGTTGTCAAAGCAGTACCATATTCGGTGACGTAAATGTCAAAAATACTTTTACGTCACACATTGACAAAAAAATTATTGACATCTGCGACTTCTTTATCTTTATACATTTTCACTATATGAAAATGCATCACTTATAATTTTTTCTGCAGAGACGGAATATATTTCGACAAGATATTGGTATCGGAATATAAACTTTTTAAGAGATCGAATAAGGCGAATCTTTTTATAGCCCTGGTCCAGTAGCCTGTTTCTCAGATGAAGATGACGTTTCAGGAAATCAGAATAATTGCTACTGGCCCTTGCATAGCGAATCAATTGCGAGATGTACACCATATGCAGGAGAAGCTGGTATATTGCTGCACATGTTTGGAAAATTTATGATTTTAAAATTGAAGTCGTCCCGCTTATCATAAATTTTAGTACTGAGTTGACCACTGTCGTCAAATGCGAGGTATAAGTCCAAAAATGATGCGGACGAAGCTGTATCGGTGGTCTCTTTAACTTCCAGCTCTGGAGGATATATCAATGGAAGAAATTCTGCAAATCTAGAATTATTGATAGATAAAACGTCATCAATATACCTGTATGTGAAATTAAAGGCTCTAGCCTCATGAATCTTCTTATCTTTTACAAGCTTTTGAAGAAACTCCGACTCATATGAGTATAAAAATAAATCAGCTAGAAGAGGGGCACAATTCGTACCCATTGGTATGCCGACGACCTGCTGAAACAGTGTCCCTCCAAAGGAGACAAATATGTTATCGATGAGGAACTCCAGCATACTGATCACTTGTTCCTCGGAGTAGCATGTTTTACCTTTATGAATTTTGTTTGAAAAATATGTGGAATTGTAGCCTAACACAACAAATTTTGAGCCATAGTTTCTATGACTAAAAGCTTTATGAATTGTTTCTTTTAAGCGGGTTTTTAATTTGTCATGCGGTAGGGTGGTATATAGAGTTGAAAAATCAAATGTTTTGATGGAGGATACCTGAGAGAAAGATCTTGATTTCAGGTTATCCAAAAGATCTTTAGAGTTTTTCAAAATCCACATGTGATTTATGCCACTACGCGAGTAAACAGTTTCACAATATTTCTGTTGTCCCTCTTTTACTGCAGACAGAATCTTTGTCAGGTGAATAGACAATTCTTTCGTCGAACAAGTTGATGATCCCGCTATGTACCTTTCTTTGTATGGTGTCTTATGGAGTTTAGGTATCCAATATAAGTAGGGTAAATCCTCAGACTCTTTACCAGAGGGAATGTTTAAAGAGGTCATGAATGATCTGTGGTTAGCTAGGATTTCATCTTTGTCGAACGAAGTTGGTTTGTATGTGATATTACTAGAGGTGTTGCTATTTATGCCTAATTCCTTGATTAGGCATTCGAAGTAATGTGATTTACATACAAACACGATATTGTTGGAAGCCTTGTCAGCAGGAACGATAACATATTTGTCATGAAGAGAGGAAAGACACTTAACAGCTTCTTGGTCTTTAAATACAGACTTAGGTCGACTATTAACACAATTTTTGAGTTTGTGAATCCGACCTTGTACTAGAGACCTAATTGTTCTAACCCAGTCTGACAAGGACTCTAACTCAGGATCTTGGTCTACTTCTCTCTTTATCCACCTTCTGGCATAATCTTCAACAGCATCCATAATTATCTTGAAATTATGTTTCCAATTGATGTGTTGAGGTTCTCTGAATTTAGGACCATGAGAAATCACCTTTCGGAGACTCTCATGTTGAATGATATTCAGATCACCAGTGATTACATGTCCAGATGGGTTGTATTGAAAAGGAGAGTGGGAGCAGTCACAAGTCAGAGGGTTCTTAAGGTACTCTTCTATGTTAATATCTTGCAATGCTTCTTTGTAGTTGAAAATTTTACGGCCAATGCTGTTAGTGTAGCTATAGGAGACAATGGGAACAGATTGATTTTTGAAATATGGTGGAATTTCTTTTACGACCTCTTTTCTATTAAGAATGTTGCTGATGTTAATAGCATCGATTCCTTTGTTAGCAAACGGAATATGGAGGAATTTTCTGTTGTTATCATGAAGAGGTTCAGATCGAACTGGTTTAAAAAGACGAAAGGACGCCACGTCACATATAATACTAGACAATCTGTACTTAGGAGAAAAAGGATCTACGCCTCCTTTGTCAAGTCCAAAATCCTTAAGATCTTTGAGGCAGTTTACAGGTAGTGAAAATAAGATTGTACGAATATGATGAATTCCAAGAGGTTTCTGTATATTAGAAAGTAAATCATTAAAAGTATCTTGTAACGTTCTTGGTTTAGAGGACTTTTTAACATTAGGATGTTGAATTCTTTTATGACCATGGCTACGTTTAGTTCTTGGAATAGTATTAAAAAGGCTCATCACGTTGATTTCGTTGCATCCAGGACTTGACAAATTTCCCACTCCTTTGATGTTATCATTGCAACCGTAAGGCATTGCAGTGCCTAATTCTTTTATCCAGAACAACTCTCTATCGGTGCGGTAAGGTGTACTAAGAATAGGACTGTTTGTATGATGGTAAATCTTCTCGATGATTCGAACTTTCATCGTCAAACAGCGGTCATGACCCGGTTGATTGAAATGATTATACAAAATCCTGTATTTGGGATCTTTTGCATCATATCGATGTTGGCTCATCCTACTTCGCAATGTTTGACGAGTTTCACCAACATACAAAAGTCCACAGAGTGTACATCTGTATATTTTATTAATGTATGATTGTACACAAGGTAAAAAAGTTACCTGTCTGTTAAAACCAGGTATGAAAACAGGTAAAAATCATAGTTTAAATGATGTAAATTTGATATAGATGCTGTGTTTTTCTTTAAGTAAACATGAATATCTGTGTATTACCACTTTCCACATATTAGTACTACTAACTGCAAGCATATTAATAGGAACAGTTAAAAATCTAATAAAAAAACAAGAAATACTACACTGTCAGAACAGTTAAAAATCTAATAAAAAAAAAAAAAATACTACACTGTCAGAACAGTTAAAAATCTAATAAGAAAACAAGAAATACTACACTGTCAGAACAGTTAAAAATCTAATAAAAAAACAAAAAATACTACACTGTCAGAACAGTTAAAAATCTAAAAAGAAAACAAAAAATACTACACTGTCAGAACAGTTAAAAATCTAATAAAAAAACAAAATATACTACACTGTCAGAACAGTTAAAAATCTAATAAAAAAACAAGAAATACTACACTGTCAGAACAGTTAAAAATCTAATAAAAAAACAAGAAATACTACACTGTCAGAACAGTTAAAAATCTAATAAAAAAACAAGAAATACTACACTGTCAGAACAGTGAAAAATCTAATAAAAAAACAAAAAATTCTACACTGTCAGAACAGTTAAAAATCTAATAAAAAAACAAGAAATACTACACTGTCAGAACAGTTAAAAATCTAATAAAAAAACAAGAAATACTACACTGTCAGAACAGTTAAAAATCTAATAAAAAAACAAGAAATACTACACTGTCAGAACAGTTAAAAATCTAATAAAAAAACAAAAAATACTACACTGTCAGAACAGTTAAAAATCTAATAAAAAAACAAGAAATACTACACTGTCAGAACAGTTCAAAATCTAATAAAAAAAACAAAAAATACTACACTGTCAGAACAGTTAAAAATCTAATAAAAAAACAAGAAATACTACACTGTCAGAACAGTTAAAAATCTAATAAAAAAACAAGAAATACTACACTGTCAGAACAGTTAAAAATCTAATAAAAAAACAAGAAATACTACACTGTCAGAACAGTTAAAAATCTAATAAAAAAACAAGAAATACTACACTGTCAGAACAGTTAAAAATCTAATAAAAAAACAAAAAATACTACACTGTCAGAACAGTTAAAAATCTAATAAAAAAACAATAAATACTACACTGTCAGAACAGTTAAAAATCTAATAAAAAAAAAAAAATACTACACTGTCACAACAGTTAAAAATCTAATAAAAAAACAAAAAATCCTACACTGTCAGAACAGTTAAAAATCTAATAAGAACACAAAAAATACTACACTGTCAGAACAGTTTAAAATCTAATAAAAAAACAAAAAATACTACACTGTCAGAACAGTTAAAAATCTAATAAAAAAACAATAAATACTACACTGTCAGAACAGTTAAAAATCTAATAAGAACACAAAAAATACTACACTGTCAGAACAGTTTAAAATCTAATAAAAAAACAAAAAATACTACACTGTCAGAACAGTTAAAAATCTAATAAAAAAACAAAAAATACTACACTGTCAGAACAGTTCTAAAATCTAATAAAAAAACAAAAAATACTACACTGTCAGAACAGTTAAAAATCTAATAAGAAAACAAAAAATACTACACTGTCAGAACAGTTAAAAATCTAATAAGAAAACAAGAAATACTACACTGTCAGAACAGTTCAAAATCTAATAAAAAAACAAGAAATACTACACTGTCAGAACAGTTAAAAATCTAATAAAAAAACAAGAAATACTACACTGTCAGAACAGTTAAAAATCTAATAAAAAAAACAAAAAATACTACACTGTCAGAACAGTTAAAAATCTAATAAAAAAACAAAAAATACTACACTGTCACAACAGTTAAAAATCTAATAAAAAAACAACAAATACTACACTGTCAGAACAGTTAAAAATCTAATAAAAAAACAAAAAATACTACACTGTCAGAACAGTTAATAATCTAATAAAAAAACAAGAAATACTACACTGTCAGAACAGTTAAAAATCTAATAAAAAAAAACAAGAAATACTACACTGTCAGAACAGTTAAAAATCTAATAAAAAAACAAAAAATACTACACTGTCAGAACAGTTCAAAATCTAATAAAAAAAACAAAAAATACTACACTTTCAGAACAGTTCAAAATCTAATAAAAAAACAAAAAATACTACTGTCAGAACAGTTAAAAATCTAATAAAAAAACAAAAAATACTACACTGTCACAACAGTTAAAAATCTAATAAAAAAAAAAAAAAATACTACACTGTCAGAACAGTTAAAAATTCGAATAAAAAAACAAGAATTACTACACTGTCGGAACAGTTCAAAAATCTAATAAGAAAACAAAAAATACTACAGTCGGAACAGTTCAAAATTCGAATAAAAAAACAAAAAATACTACATTGTCGGAACAGTTAAAAAATCTAATAAGAAAACAAAAAATACTACACTGTCGGAACAGTTCAAAAATCTAATAAGAAAACAAAAAATACTACACTGTCGGAACAGTTCTAAAATCTAATAAAAAAACAAAAATACTACACTGTCAGAACAGTTCAAAATCTAATAAAAAAACAAAAAATACTACACTGTCAGAACAGTTAAAAATCTAATAAGAAAACAAGAAATACTACACTGTCAGAACAGTTCAAAAATCTAATAAGAAAACAAAAAATACTACAGTCAGAACAGTTCAAAATTCGAATAAAAAAAACAAAAAATACTACACTGTCAGAACAGTTCAAAATCTAATAAAAAAACAAAAAATACTACACTGTCAGAACAGTTCAAAAATCTAATAAGAAAACAAAAAATAATAGTCAGAACAGTTCAAAATTCGAATAAAAAAACAAAAAATACTACACTGTCAGAACAGTTCAAAATTCGAATAAAAAAACAAAAAATACTACACTGTCGGAACAGTTCAAAAATCTAATAAGAAAACAAAAAATACTACACTGTCGGAACAGTTTAAAAATCTAATAAGAAAACAAAAAATACTACACTGTCAGAACAGTTCAAAATCTAATAAAAAAACAAGAAATACTACACTGTCAGTACAGTTAAAAATCTAATAAAAAAACAAGAAATACTACACTGTCAGAACAGTTAAAAATCTAATAAAAAAACAAAAAATACTACACTGTCAGAACAGTTAAAAATCTAATAAAAAAACAAAAAATACTACACTGTCAGAACAGTTCAAAATCTAATAAAAAAACAAAAAATACTACACTGTCAGAACAGTTCAAAATCTAATAAAAAAACAAAAAATACTACAGTCAGAACAGTTAAAAATCTAATAAAAAAACAAGAAATACTACACTGTCAGAACAGTTAAAAATCTAATAAAAAAACAATAAATACTACACTGTCACAACAGTTAAAAATCTAATAAAAAAACAAAAAATACTACACTGTCAGAACAGTTAAAAATCTAATAAAAAAACAAGAAATACTACACTGTCAGAACAGTTCAAAATCTAATAAAAAAAACAAAAAATACTACACTGTCAGAACAGTTAAAAATCTAATAAAAAAACAAGAAATACTACACTGTCAGAACAGTTAAAAATCTAATAAAAAAACAAGAAATACTACACTGTCAGAACAGTTAAAAATCTAATAAAAAAACAAGAAATACTACACTGTCAGAACAGTTAAAAATCTAATAAAAAAACAAGAAATACTACACTGTCAGAACAGTTAAAAATCTAATAAAAAAACAAAAAATACTACACTGTCAGAACAGTTAAAAATCTAATAAAAAAACAATAAATACTACACTGTCAGAACAGTTAAAAATCTAATAAAAAAAAAAAAATACTACACTGTCACAACAGTTAAAAATCTAATAAAAAAACAAAAAATCCTACACTGTCAGAACAGTTAAAAATCTAATAAGAACACAAAAAATACTACACTGTCAGAACAGTTTAAAATCTAATAAAAAAACAAAAAATACTACACTGTCAGAACAGTTAAAAATCTAATAAAAAAACAATAAATACTACACTGTCAGAACAGTTAAAAATCTAATAAGAACACAAAAAATACTACACTGTCAGAACAGTTTAAAATCTAATAAAAAAACAAAAAATACTACACTGTCAGAACAGTTAAAAATCTAATAAAAAAACAAAAAATACTACACTGTCAGAACAGTTCTAAAATCTAATAAAAAAACAAAAAATACTACACTGTCAGAACAGTTAAAAATCTAATAAGAAAACAAAAAATACTACACTGTCAGAACAGTTAAAAATCTAATAAGAAAACAAGAAATACTACACTGTCAGAACAGTTCAAAATCTAATAAAAAAACAAGAAATACTACACTGTCAGAACAGTTAAAAATCTAATAAAAAAACAAGAAATACTACACTGTCAGAACAGTTAAAAATCTAATAAAAAAAACAAAAAATACTACACTGTCAGAACAGTTAAAAATCTAATAAAAAAACAAAAAATACTACACTGTCACAACAGTTAAAAATCTAATAAAAAAACAACAAATACTACACTGTCAGAACAGTTAAAAATCTAATAAAAAAACAAAAAATACTACACTGTCAGAACAGTTAATAATCTAATAAAAAAACAAGAAATACTACACTGTCAGAACAGTTAAAAATCTAATAAAAAAAAACAAGAAATACTACACTGTCAGAACAGTTAAAAATCTAATAAAAAAACAAAAAATACTACACTGTCAGAACAGTTCAAAATCTAATAAAAAAAACAAAAAATACTACACTTTCAGAACAGTTCAAAATCTAATAAAAAAACAAAAAATACTACTGTCAGAACAGTTAAAAATCTAATAAAAAAACAAAAAATACTACACTGTCACAACAGTTAAAAATCTAATAAAAAAAAAAAAAAATACTACACTGTCAGAACAGTTAAAAATTCGAATAAAAAAACAAGAATTACTACACTGTCGGAACAGTTCAAAAATCTAATAAGAAAACAAAAAATACTACAGTCGGAACAGTTCAAAATTCGAATAAAAAAACAAAAAATACTACATTGTCGGAACAGTTAAAAAATCTAATAAGAAAACAAAAAATACTACACTGTCGGAACAGTTCAAAAATCTAATAAGAAAACAAAAAATACTACACTGTCGGAACAGTTCTAAAATCTAATAAAAAAACAAAAATACTACACTGTCAGAACAGTTCAAAATCTAATAAAAAAACAAAAAATACTACACTGTCAGAACAGTTAAAAATCTAATAAGAAAACAAGAAATACTACACTGTCAGAACAGTTCAAAAATCTAATAAGAAAACAAAAAATACTACAGTCAGAACAGTTCAAAATTCGAATAAAAAAAACAAAAAATACTACACTGTCAGAACAGTTCAAAATCTAATAAAAAAACAAAAAATACTACACTGTCAGAACAGTTCAAAAATCTAATAAGAAAACAAAAAATAATAGTCAGAACAGTTCAAAATTCGAATAAAAAAACAAAAAATACTACACTGTCAGAACAGTTCAAAATTCGAATAAAAAAACAAAAAATACTACACTGTCGGAACAGTTCAAAAATCTAATAAGAAAACAAAAAATACTACACTGTCGGAACAGTTTAAAAATCTAATAAGAAAACAAAAAATACTACACTGTCAGAACAGTTCAAAATCTAATAAAAAAACAAGAAATACTACACTGTCAGTACAGTTAAAAATCTAATAAAAAAACAAGAAATACTACACTGTCAGAACAGTTAAAAATCTAATAAAAAAACAAAAAATACTACACTGTCAGAACAGTTAAAAATCTAATAAAAAAACAAAAAATACTACACTGTCAGAACAGTTCAAAATCTAATAAAAAAACAAAAAATACTACACTGTCAGAACAGTTCAAAATCTAATAAAAAAACAAAAAATACTACAGTCAGAACAGTTAAAAATCTAATAAAAAAACAAGAAATACTACACTGTCAGAACAGTTAAAAATCTAATAAAAAAACAATAAATACTACACTGTCACAACAGTTAAAAATCTAATAAAAAAACAAAAAATACTACACTGTCAGAACAGTTAAAAATCTAATAAAAAAACAAAAAATACTACACTGTCAGAACAGTTAAAAATCTAATAAAAAAACAAAAAATACTACACTGTCAGAACAGTTAAAATTCTAATAAAAAAACAAAAAATACTACACTGTCAGAACAGTTCAAAATCTAATAAAAAAAACAAAAATTACTACACTGTCAGAACAGTTCAAAATCTAATAAAAAAACAAAAAATACTACACTGTCAGAACAGTTAAAAATCTAATAAAAAAACAAGAAATACTACACTGTCAGAACAGTTAAAAATCTAATAAAAAAACAAAAAATACCACACTGTCAGAACAGTTAAAAATCTAATAAAAAAACAAAAAATACTACAGTCAGAACAGTTAAAAATCTAATAAAAAAACAAAAAATACTACACTGTCAGAATAGTTAAAAATCTAATAAAAAAACAAAAAATACTACACTGTCAGAACAGTTAAAAATCTAATAAGAAAACAAAAAATACTACACTGTCAGAACAGTTAAAAATCTAATAAGAAAACAAAAAATACTACACTGTCAGAACAGTTCAAAATTCGAATAAAAAAACCAAAAATACTACACTGTCACAACAGTTCAAAATCTAATAAAAAAAACAAAAAATACTACACTGTCAGAACAGTTCAAAATCTAATAAAAAAACAAAAATACTACACTGTCAGAACAGTTCAAAAATCTAATAAGAAAACAAAAAATACTACAGTCAGAACAGTTCAAAATTCGAATAAAAAAACCAAAAATACTACACTGTCGGAACAGTTAAAAAATCTAATAAGAAAACAAAAAATACTACAGTCGGAACAGTTCAAAATTCAAATAAAAAAACAAAAAATACTACACTGTCGGAACAGTTCAAAAATCTAATAAGAAAACAAAAAATACTACAGTCGGAACAGTTCAAAATTCGAATAAAAAAACAAAAAATACTACACTGTCGGAACAGTTAAAAAATCTAATAAGAAAACAAAAAATACTACACTGTTGGAACAGTTCAAAAATCTAATAATAAAACAAAAAATACTACACTGTCAGAACAGTTCAAAATTCGAATAAAAAAACCAAAAATACTACACTGTCACAACAGTTCAAAATCTAATAAAAAAACAAAAAATACTACACTGTCAGAACAGTTCAAAATCTAATAAAAAAACAAAAATACTACACTGTCAGAACAGTTCAAAAATCTAATAAGAAAACAAAAAATACTACAGTCAGAACAGTTCAAAATTCGAATAAAAAAACAAAAAATACTACACTGTCGGAACAGTTAAAAAATCTAATAAGAAAACAAAAAATACTACAGTCGGAACAGTTCAAAATTCGAATAAAAAAACAAAATATACTACACTGTCGGAACAGTTCAAAAATCTAATAAGAAAACAAAAAATACTACAGTCGGAACAGTTCAAAATTCGAATAAAAAAACAAGAAATACTACACTGTCGGAACAGTTCAAAAATCTAATAAGAAAACAAAAAATACTACAGTCGGAACAGTTCAAAATTCGAATAAAAAAACAAAAAATACTACACTGTCGGAACAGTTAAAAAATCTAATAAGAAAACAAAAAATACTACACTGTCGGAACAGTTCAAAAATCTAATAAGAAAACAAAAAATACTACACTGTCGGAACAGTTCTAAAATCTAATAAAAAAACAAAAATACTACACTGTCAGAACAGTTCAAAATCTAATAAAAAAAACTAAAAATACTACACTGTCAGAACAGTTAAAAATCTAATAAGAAAACAAGAAATACTACACTGTCAGAACAGTTCAAAAATCTAATAAGAAAACAAAAAATACTACAGTCAGAACAGTTCAAAATTCGAATAAAAAAAACAAAAAATACTACACTGTCAGAACAGTTCAAAATCTAATAAAAAAACAAAAAATACTACACTGTCAGAACAGTTCAAAAATCTAATAAGAAAACAAAAAATACTAGTCAGAACAGTTCAAAATTCGAATAAAAAAACAAAAAATACTACACTGTCAGAACAGTTCAAAATTCGAATAAGAAAACAAAAAATACTACACTGTCGGAACAGTTCAAAAATCTAATAAGAAAACAAAAAATACTACACTGTCGGAACAGTTTAAAAATCTAATAAGAAAACAAAAAATACTACACTGTCAGAACAGTTCAAAATCTAATAAAAAAACAAGAAATACTACACTGTCAGTACAGTTAAAAATCTAATAAAAAAACAAGAAATACTACACTGTCAGAACAGTTAAAAATCTAATAAAAAAACAAAAAATACTACACTGTCAGAACAGTTAAAAATCTAATAAAAAAACAAAAAATACTACACTGTCAGAACAGTTAAAAATCTAATATAAAAACAAAAAATACTACACTGTCACAACAGTTAAAAATCTAATACAAAAACAAAAAATACTACACTGTCAGAACAGTTAAAAATCTAATAAAAAAACAAGAAATACTACACTGTCAGAACAGTTAAAAATCTAATAAGAAAACAAAAAATACTACACTGTCAGAACAGTTCAAAATTCGAATAAAAAAACCAAAAATACTACACTGTCAGAACAGTTCAAAATCTAATAAAAAAACAAAAATACTACACTGTCAGAACAGTTCAAAAATCTAATAAGAAAACAAAAAATACTACAGTCAGAACAGTTCAAAATTCGAATAAAAAAACAAAAAATACTACACTGTTGGAACAGTTAAAAAATCTAATAAGAAAACAAAAAATACTACAGTAGGAACAGTTCAAAATTCGAATAAAAAAACAAAAAATACTACACTGTTGGAACAGTTCAAAAATCTAATAAGAAAACAAAAAATACTACAGTCGGAACAGTTCAAAATTCGAATAAAAAAACAAAAAATACTACACTGTCGGAACAGTTCAAAAATCTAATAAGAAAACAAAATATACTACAGTCGGAACAGTTCAAAATTCGAATAAAAAAACAAAAAATACTACACTGTCGAACAGTTAAAAAATCTAATAAGAAAACAAAAAATACTACACTGTCGGAACAGTTCAAAAATCTAATAAGAAAACAAAAAATACTACACTGTCGGAACAGTTCTAAAATCTAATAAAAAAACAAAAATACTACACTGTCAGAACAGTTCAAAATCTAATAAAAAAACAAAAAATACTACACTGTCGGAACAGTTCAAAATCTAATAAGAAAACAAGAAATACTACACTGTCAGAACAGTTCAAAAATCTAATAAGAAAACAAAAAATACTACAGTCAGAACAGTTCAAAATTCGAATAAAAAAACAAAAAATACTACACTGTCAGAACAGTTCAAAATTCGAATAAAAAAACAAAAAATACTACACTGTCGGAACAGTTCAAAAATCTAATAAGAAAACAAAAAATACTACACTGTCGGAACAGTTCAAAAATCTAATGAGAAAACAAAAAATACTACACTGTCAGAACAGTTCAAAATCTAATAAAAAAACAAGAAATACTACACTGTTAGAACAGTTAAAAATCTAATAAAAAAACAAGAAATACTACACTGTCAGAACAGTTAAAAATCTAATAAAAAAACAAAAAATACTACACTGTCAGAACAGTTAAAAATCTAATAAAAAAACAAAAAATACTACACTGTCAGAACAGTTAAAAATCTAATATAAAAACAAAAAATACTACACTGTCACAACAGTTAAAAATCTAATAAAAAAACAAAAAATACTACACTGTCAGAACAGTTAAAAATCTAATAAAAAAACAAAAAATACTACACTGTCAGAACAGTTAAAAATCTAATAAGAAAACAAAAAATACTACACTGTCAGAACAGTTAAAAATCTAAAAAGAAAACAAAAAATACTACACTGTCAGAACAGTTAAAAATCTAATAAAAAAACAAGAAATACTACACTGTCAGAACAGTTAAAAATCTAATAAGAAAACAAAAAATACTACACTGTCAGAACAGTTAAAAATCTAATAAAAAAACAAAAAATACTACACTGTCAGAACAGTTAAAAATCTAATAAAAAAACAAAAAATACTACACTGTCAGAACAGTTAAAAATCTAATAAGAAAACAAAAAATACTACACTGTCAGAACAGTTAATAATCTAATAAGAAAACAAAAAATACTACACTGTCAGAACAGTTAAAAATCTAATAAAAAAACAAAAAATACTACACTGTCAGAACAGTTAAAAATCTAATAAAAAAACAAAAAATACTACAGTCAGAACAGTTAAAAATCTAATAAAAAAACAAAAAATACTACACTGTCAGAACAGTTCAAAATTCGAATAAAAAAACCAAAAATACTACACTGTCACAACAGTTCAAAATCTAATAAAAAAACAAAAAATACTACACTGTCAGAACAGTTCAAAATTCGAATAAAAAAACAAAAAATACTACACTGTCAGAACAGTTCAAAATTCGAATAAAAAAACAAAAAATACTACACTGTCGGAACAGTTCAAAAATCTAATAAGAAAACAAAAAATACTACAGTCGGAACAGTTCAAAATTCGAATAAAAAAACAAAAAATACTACACTGTCGGAACAGTTCAAAAATCTAATAAGAAAACAAAAAATACTACAGTCGGAACAGTTCAAAATTCGAATAAAAAAACAAAAAATACTACACTGTCGGAACAGTTCAAAAATCTAATAAGAAAACAAAAAATACTACACTGACGGAACAGTTCAAAAATCTAATAAGAAAACAAAAAATACTACACTGTCAGAACAGTTAAAAATCTAAAAAGAAAACAAAAAATACTACACTGTCAGAACAGTTAAAAATCTAATAAGAAAACAAAAAATACTACACTGTCAGAACAGTTAAAAATCTAATAAGAAAACAAAAAATACTACACTGTCAGAACAGTTCAAAATTCGAATAAAAAAACCAAAAATACTACACTGTCACAACAGTTCAAAATCTAATAAAAAAAACAAAAAATACTACACTGTCAGAACAGTTCAAAATCTAATAAAAAAACAAAAATACTACACTGTCAGAACAGTTCAAAAATCTAATAAGAAAACAAAAAATACTACAGTCAGAACAGTTCAAAATTCGAATAAAAAAACCAAAAATACTACACTGTCGGAACAGTTAAAAAATCTAATAAGAAAACAAAAAATACTACAGTCGGAACAGTTCAAAATTCAAATAAAAAAACAAAAAATACTACACTGTCGGAACAGTTCAAAAATCTAATAAGAAAACAAAAAATACTACAGTCGGAACAGTTCAAAATTCGAATAAAAAAACAAGAAATACTACACTGTCGGAACAGTTCAAAAATCTAATAAGAAAACAAAAAATACTACAGTCGGAACAGTTCAAAATTCGAATAAAAAAACAAAAAATACTACACTGTCGGAACAGTTAAAAAATCTAATAAGAAAACAAAAAATACTACACCGTTGGAACAGTTCAAAAATCTAATAATAAAACAAAAAATACTACACTGTCAGAACAGTTCAAAATTCGAATAAAAAAACCAAAAATACTACACTGTCACAACAGTTCAAAATCTAATAAAAAAACAAAAAATACTACACTGTCAGAACAGTTCAAAATCTAATAAAAAAACAAAAATACTACACTGTCAGAACAGTTCAAAAATCTAATAAGAAAACAAAAAATACTACAGTCAGAACAGTTCAAAATTCGAATAAAAAAACAAAAAATACTACACTGTCGGAACAGTTAAAAAATCTAATAAGAAAACAAAAAATACTACAGTCGGAACAGTTCAAAATTCGAATAAAAAAACAAAATATACTACACTGTCGGAACAGTTCAAAAATCTAATAAGAAAACAAAAAATACTACAGTCGGAACAGTTCAAAATTCGAATAAAAAAACAAGAAATACTACACTGTCGGAACAGTTCAAAAATCTAATAAGAAAACAAAAAATACTACAGTCGGAACAGTTCAAAATTCGAATAAAAAAACAAAAAATACTACACTGTCGGAACAGTTAAAAAATCTAATAAGAAAACAAAAAATACTACACTGTCGGAACAGTTCAAAAATCTAATAAGAAAACAAAAAATACTACACTGTCGGAACAGTTCTAAAATCTAATAAAAAAACAAAAATACTACACTGTCAGAACAGTTCAAAATCTAATAAAAAAAACAAAAAATACTACACTGTCAGAACAGTTAAAAATCTAATAAGAAAACAAGAAATACTACACTGTCAGAACAGTTCAAAAATCTAATAAGAAAACAAAAAATACTACAGTCAGAACAGTTCAAAATTCGAATAAAAAAAACAAAAAATACTACACTGTCAGAACAGTTCAAAATCTAATAAAAAAACAAAAAATACTACACTGTCAGAACAGTTCAAAAATCTAATAAGAAAACAAAAAATACTAGTCAGAACAGTTCAAAATTCGAATAAAAAAACAAAAAATACTACACTGTCAGAACAGTTCAAAATTCGAATAAGAAAACAAAAAATACTACACTGTCGGAACAGTTCAAAAATCTAATAAGAAAACAAAAAATACTACACTGTCGGAACAGTTTAAAAATCTAATAAGAAAACAAAAAATACTACACTGTCAGAACAGTTCAAAATCTAATAAAAAAACAAGAAATACTACACTGTCAGTACAGTTAAAAATCTAATAAAAAAACAAGAAATACTACACTGTCAGAACAGTTAAAAATCTAATAAAAAAACAAAAAATACTACACTGTCAGAACAGTTAAAAATCTAATAAAAAAACAAAAAATACTACACTGTCAGAACAGTTAAAAATCTAATATAAAAACAAAAAATACTACACTGTCACAACAGTTAAAAATCTAATACAAAAACAAAAAATACTACACTGTCAGAACAGTTAAAAATCTAATAAAAAAACAAGAAATACTACACTGTCAGAACAGTTAAAAATCTAATAAGAAAACAAAAAATACTACACTGTCAGAACAGTTCAAAATTCGAATAAAAAAACCAAAAATACTACACTGTCAGAACAGTTCAAAATCTAATAAAAAAACAAAAATACTACACTGTCAGAACAGTTCAAAAATCTAATAAGAAAACAAAAAATACTACAGTCAGAACAGTTCAAAATTCGAATAAAAAAACAAAAAATACTACACTGTTGGAACAGTTAAAAAATCTAATAAGAAAACAAAAAATACTACAGTAGGAACAGTTCAAAATTCGAATAAAAAAACAAAAAATACTACACTGTTGGAACAGTTCAAAAATCTAATAAGAAAACAAAAAATACTACAGTCGGAACAGTTCAAAATTCGAATAAAAAAACAAAAAATACTACACTGTCGGAACAGTTCAAAAATCTAATAAGAAAACAAAATATACTACAGTCGGAACAGTTCAAAATTCGAATAAAAAAACAAAAAATACTACACTGTCGAACAGTTAAAAAATCTAATAAGAAAACAAAAAATACTACACTGTCGGAACAGTTCAAAAATCTAATAAGAAAACAAAAAATACTACACTGTCGGAACAGTTCTAAAATCTAATAAAAAAACAAAAATACTACACTGTCAGAACAGTTCAAAATCTAATAAAAAAACAAAAAATACTACACTGTCAGAACAGTTCAAAATCTAATAAGAAAACAAGAAATACTACACTGTCAGAACAGTTCAAAAATCTAATAAGAAAACAAAAAATACTACAGTCAGAACAGTTCAAAATTCGAATAAAAAAACAAAAAATACTACACTGTCAGAACAGTTCAAAATTCGAATAAAAAAACAAAAAATACTACACTGTCGGAACAGTTCAAAAATCTAATAAGAAAACAAAAAATACTACACTGTCGGAACAGTTCAAAAATCTAATGAGAAAACAAAAAATACTACACTGTCAGAACAGTTCAAAATCTAATAAAAAAACAAGAAATACTACACTGTTAGAACAGTTAAAAATCTAATAAAAAAACAAGAAATACTACACTGTCAGAACAGTTAAAAATCTAATAAAAAAACAAAAAATACTACACTGTCAGAACAGTTAAAAATCTAATAAAAAAACAAAATATACTACACTGTCAGAACAGTTAAAAATCTAATATAAAAACAAAAAATACTACACTGTCACAACAGTTCAAAATCTAATAAAAAAACAAAAAATACTACACTGTCAGAACAGTTAAAAATCTAATAAAAAAACAAAAAATACTACACTGTCAGAACAGTTAAAAATCTAATAAGAAAACAAAAAATACTACACTGTCAGAACAGTTAAAAATCTAAAAAGAAAACAAAAAATACTACACTGTCAGAACAGTTAAAAATCTAATAAAAAAACAAGAAATACTACACTGTCAGAACAGTTAAAAATCTAATAAGAAAACAAAAAATACTACACTGTCAGAACAGTTAAAAATCTAATAAAAAAACAAAAAATACTACACTGTCAGAACAGTTAAAAATCTAATAAAAAAACAAAAAATACTACACTGTCAGAACAGTTAAAAATCTAATAAGAAAACAAAAAATACTACACTGTCAGAACAGTTAATAATCTAATAAGAAAACAAAAAATACTACACTGTCAGAACAGTTAAAAATCTAATAAAAAAACAAAAAATACTACACTGTCAGAACAGTTAAAAATCTAATAAAAAAACAAAAAATACTACAGTCAGAACAGTTAAAAATCTAATAAAAAAACAAAAAATACTACACTGTCAGAACAGTTCAAAATTCGAATAAAAAAACCAAAAATACTACACTGTCACAACAGTTCAAAATCTAATAAAAAAACAAAAAATACTACACTGTCAGAACAGTTCAAAATTCGAATAAAAAAACAAAAAATACTACACTGTCAGAACAGTTCAAAATTCGAATAAAAAAACAAAAAATACTACACTGTCGGAACAGTTCAAAAATCTAATAAGAAAACAAAAAATACTACAGTCGGAACAGTTCAAAATTCGAATAAAAAAACAAAAAATACTACACTGTCGGAACAGTTCAAAAATCTAATAAGAAAACAAAAAATACTACAGTCGGAACAGTTCAAAATTCGAATAAAAAAACAAAAAATACTACACTGTCGGAACAGTTCAAAAATCTAATAAGAAAACAAAAAATACTACACTGACGGAACAGTTCAAAAATCTAATAAGAAAACAAAAAATACTACACTGTCGGAACAGTTCTAAAATCTAATAAAAAAACAAAAATACTACACTGTCAGAACAATTCAAAATTTAATAAAAAAACAAAAAATACTACACTGTCAGAACAGTTCAAAATCTAATAAGAAAACAAGAAATACTACACTGTCAGAACAGTTCAAAAATCTAATAAGAAAACAAAAATACTACACTGTCAGAACAGTTCAAAATTCGAATAAAAAAACAAAAAATACTACACTGTCGGAACAGTTCAAAAATCTAATAAGAAAACAAAAAATACTACACTGTCGGAACAGTTCAAAAATCTAATAAGAAAACAAAAATACTACACTGTCGGAACAGTTCTAAAATCTAATAAAAAAACAAAAATACTACACTGTCAGAACAATTCAAAATTTAATAAAAAAACAAAAAATACTACACTGTCAGAACAGTTCAAAATCTAATAAGAAAACAAGAAATACTACACTGTCAGAACAGTTCAAAAATCTAATAAGAAAACAAAAATACTACACTGTCAGAACAGTTCAAAATTCGAATAAAAAAACAAAAAATACTACACTGTCAGAACAGTTCAAAAATCTAATAAAAAACTAAAAATACCACTATCGGAACAGTTCAAAAATCTAATAGCAAAATCAATACCTCTAAAACAAATAAACCTCACTTTCCCGGCTAGTTACAGACACTTCAATAAAACGTGGCGGTGTTAATCTAGTCCAAATCCTCCATCTTAACGAAATGATGCTGTCAAGCAAGAGTTTTCCACATGTGATTAAAATGTCAATCCTCACATATAACTGGGTAGGCAGATATCTAAATCTTTCTTTTTTGTGTTATTATTAGGGATTCATAATCATTGAACTGATTAAAGTTGAATACAAGATCATATAGTGGTTGGATTTACTGTGCAATTAGTTCCTATTACCACTAAAGTTGTGAATCCTGTTCATGGCGAGGTGTAGTCAATACAACATGATGTGATAAAGATTGTCAGTTCCTCAGACAGGTCGTGGTTTTCTCAGAGTACTCTGGTTTCCTCCACCAATAAAACAAACCGCCACGATATAACTGAAATATTGTAGAAAGTGGCATTAAACACCATAACTCTAACCCCCTTATCTATGTGATTTAAACTTGGTTATGACACAGTTTCAAATTAATGATGATCAACCTATGTTGATCTTGTGTTAATTTACAAATTGTAAACAAAAACTAAAGCAGAAAAGGAGTACTATATTTGAAAGGCAACTGCCACTTACTTATATTTGAAAGGTAACTGCCACTTACTTATATTTGAAAGGTAACTGCCACTTACTTATATTTGAAAGGTAACTGCCACTTTATATTTTCCATATAAATTAATAATATGACATTTAAGTTCCAGTAATTAATTTGTTGATTGATTGTTGTTGTTTCACTTCAAGTGAATTTATCTATATGTTGACTAGAACACATTTACAAACAATACATTGTGTAGGTTAACAAGTGGCATTAGGGTGGGAATAACATACATGCCAACTCTACCGATTTATGCGGTAGTCTGCCGAATTTTTAAGTCTGCTACCACCTACCGATTTTAGATGTTTTCCTACTGATTTAGAAAAAAATGTAAAAAAAATGTTATCGTGAATTGTTCACATGTTGATTATTCTTGTAGATTTCTACGACGTATATCAATGTGTACAAATCCAAATTATTTAGGCCCTTTCCGTAATCGTTTCCCTCTTAATTTGTACCGGAAACTTCCATTGGTCAATTCTTTATCATTAAACCAATCAGAAACTGTATTTAAAATAAAGTTTTGAAGCACTACATTTTGAACTTATGACTCCTAAACATATATATACAGTAGAACTTCGCTCGCTCGAACTCGAAGGTACTGTCAAAATATGTTCGAGCTATCGGAAGTTCGAGCCAACGAGGTCCTGTAATTTTAGATAGAAAAAAATCTTGTTCTGACCCGGGACAGTTTCATTACCTATGATAACTGATGCACAGTAAAACTGGCCTTTCTCGTAAAAAATATTTCATCATTTAAGTTTAAGTTCAAGTTCTTTATTCACTCGGACACATATACAAATGTAACAAGAGGAATATTATACAAAATATTTTACATAATTGCGGATATAACTAACCTAAAATAATACAGCCTCAGAATATAATTACAAAACATTTTGCAATTTAGATATAAATAATGACAATTTTTTCAGAACCTTAACATTACACAAAGATAACAGGCCTTTCATTTTGTACATGTTTGCATATCTAGTATAATAAATTGGAATAAATTTACATCTAAGCCTTTGTACATCAGCAGAGGTACATTCAAATAAAAAAATGAAATTCAGTACCTAAACCAACATTACACAGATGACAAATACTTCTTCTCTGGGAGTATTCGACCATCTTCCAGTTTCTATTGGAAGTGTAATGTTATTGCATCTAAACTTTGTTATCATGTTTCTCTCATGTGGTAATAATTTCAATAAGTATTTCTCTAAATTAAATTCATTTTTAAATATGCCATAAAATTCTCCCCTAGAAAAGTTCTCAATTTGGTTAAACCAGTTTTGAATATATTGATCAGTCAGATTTTGCTTAACAATAAATTTTAGTTGCATTGAATGAACTGGCTGTTGTTGGTTCCATAGATAATTAAGCCCAGTTTTCTCAAAAATTGATTTGATAGAATTTAGCCACTTAAATTGAACATTATCAATAATACTCAAATTAAGCATAATGTTATATAAAATACAACTAAGTTTCTTCTCGTTTGAAATAAGTCTATTCCAAAAATTTACAATCCTTAATTTTATACATGTATCTATAGGTGTTCTACCAAGTTCTCCATATGTCATAACATTTGGAGTAGTGGTTCTAACACCTAAAATATTTCTACAGAACTGAAGATGAAGTTTTTCTAGTTGCTTAGTGTTCTCATAACCCCATATTTCAAAGCCATAAGTAAGTATTGGAAATATAAGTGTATCAAACAATTTAAGTTGTAAATCTATTGGAATCGATATATTTCTCAATTTTCTATGCAAACAATATAAAGCTTTGCGAGCTTGATCCATCAATTTAGCTCTTGCCTTCACAAAAGAGCTGTTATAATTAAATATAACACCTAGATATGAATAAGAGTCTTCAATTTGTAAATTCTCTCCACATAGCTTAAAAATAGGTTGATTATTTTATTTTCTTTTACAAAATATTATTATTTTAGTCTTTTGCAAGTTAACCTTCAATTTCCAATGATGACAATACTTTTCAAATATAGCCAAAGCATATTGCATATCAGCTTCAGTTTCTGAAAGAATAATAGTATCATCTGCATACAGCAATGAAAAGAGTTTTACAAATATATTCAAATTTTCTGAACACATATTTCTATTAATATTTTCTAAATCATTTACATCGTTTTCAACAAAAAATTGTTCCAAGTCATTTAGATAGATAGCAAAAAGGAATGGTTAAATATTTTCCCCTTGCCTAACACCAATATCACACCTGAAAAATGATGAAAACTTATCATTATTCTTAATACAAGACTTGACATTGTCATAAAGACTGTGAATAATTCTAAAAACTTTACCAGTAATATTTGACCCATAATGATGAGCGAGTTATAGTGTCAAAAGCCTTTGAAAAGTCAACAAATGTGCAGTAAAAAAAATTTCCTAGAGACATATATATAGAAATCAATGCATGTAAACTAAATATGTTGTCCAATGCACTGTATCCCTTCCTGAACCCTGTTTGGGATTCTGAAATCAAGCCTACTTCATCTGATAATTCACACAATCTGTCATTTAGAACAGAAGTAAAAGTTTTACTGAAACATGACACTAATTAAGGGTAATAACAAAACTACCGAACTCCGAGCAATCTTACAAAGGGAAAGTCAAAACTCATAAGTATATCAACAGACAAAATCAGTCAACAACCGGAAAACTGTGAAAACCGTAATGACCCTGACTTGGTACAGGCATTTATAAAGAAATGGTGGGTTGAATCAGATTTTAAAGTCTATATGAACTAGGATCCTTGGTATCACCTTTATTCTTGTAAATTGGAAAAAATACACCCTCAGACCATGATTCCAGAATTAATCCAGAGTTTAATACAATATTAAAGAGTTTACAATAAATAGGCAAAAACATATTAATTGTACTTTTAATGTGTTCATTAACTATATCATCATAACCTAAAGCTTTATTACTTTTAAATTTTTAACAACTCACAAAATTTCTTCTTCAATAATTGGTGAATTCAAGATATTGTGAACATTTTCCCTATCTACACTATCAAAATCAATTTCCTGATCTTTTTCATTCTCTGGCAATTTATTCAAATTCTTGAACAATTATGTAGTGGAGAATACACTCCAATTGTAGATTCTTAAAAATAATCAATGAGACCCATCAGGGTCAAGTTTTATTATTTCTAAGAATCTACAAGTTGGAATGTATTCTCTTACATAATACATACATTTCTATCTGCAACAGTGTTTTCGTTTTATATTTTTACCTTTTTAATGTTCAGAAAGCTAAATAAGCCACAATTAACACATTTTTTTCGGCATCCGTGCTTTCGATTCTCGTTTATATTTAGATATTTCAAGGTCTTTCAAGTGAATAGAATCGTTTATATTTAGATATTTCGAGGTCTTTCAAGTGTCCCAGATGTTCACCTGTGGTCTGTCTGATTTGTTAAGTTGTGGTCGGTTCGTTGGTTGTTTTCGTATTGCGAGAATACTTGTCAGTTCTGAACATAAAGTATGTCAGAACTTTCTACTTGTATCGTGTCTTGTATATATATTGATCAATTGCTTTTTTTAAGCAAATTGTTGATATTTTTTAATAAAGCTTACTATCAAGAGTTATATATACTAATTATAAAATTTATTAATGTGGTCAACATAACCGAATGGTAAGATGGAAGTTTTGAAAGTCAGTGACTTTGAAAAGCCCAGCAATGGTTCGAGACACGAAAGTCCCAAAATAAGTAAAACACGTTTTTAAGACTAAAATAGTAAAAGGATAAAGTTCATATATTCAAAAATAAAAGAATAAACTGTAGATTCTTAAAAATAATCCGGTGTTCGAACAATAGTGTGACGTCAGAGAAATGTATTATCTGTTGGTAATCTGACATTTATCACACCTTGCAGTAAGCACATTCAACCGTACATCTGTCAATTAATGATAGCTTGGATTATGATCATTTAAATGGGTGCTCATTACATTCGGTTTACATCTTTATGAAAAATATACAAACCAAATGTATTCCTTATTTACCTGGTAAATTTTCAAAACTGTGCAGCAATAAAAAATGGTTTCAAAGCATACCTTATCCAAATATCCATATACCTTTAGCTAACTGGACAATATGTATGCTTACATACTAATAAGTAAAAAAAGGTTTTTTTCATAAATATAATGTGAAAAAGGGGGATAAATTAATTTTGCCACACTCAACTTTTGGCAGATATTAGTAAATGTAATATACCCCTCACTTCTGGTTCGGTATAAAATACTCATATCTGCCAATCCATGTTAAAACTCAAAACACATTCTGGCTTCCATGATTTATTTCTTAAACTAATTCGGTATAATTAAATTAACATTGGGTTTTATAATATAAAAAAGTTAAATATTTTTCAATGTGGAGCTAAAAACTCAGTTTCATTTTTATTATAATATAGCAACAATAGGCAGTCAGAGCAATGATAAATATCAATCAATATATTATATAATATATACATAGTTTTAAAAACATTTAATTTTGGAGTTAAAAACTCAGTTTCATCTTTACAATTTCATATGTGAATATTAGCATGTTTTTTTTATCAACTTAGCTGTGATGTAAAATGCGATGTTCGAGTTTGATATGGTAAAACTCGTGATTTTATTATTGATGAGACCATTTATTAAGTTCGACTGTTCGAGGTATCAGTGTTCGAACGAAAGATTTTTTTTAGCTTAAAAATATATGGAAAATTGGCGGGACTTTCAAATAAGTTCGAACCATCCATCGTATTTTACCCATCCGAGTTCGAGGGACCGAGCTTTGACTTGTATATATGTAAAATGCTAATTTCCATTTTTTCATGTTTTTTTCATACTATATTTAAAGATTTGACTGAACAGATTTTATATCCAAAATGCATCAGAATGCACCATTTTGGGTCCTTCTGAAAAACAATTTTCTGGGAGGGGGGGGGCAAACCCTAGACACCCTACCACTTTTAGTCTCTCGAGGGTTAGCATGTATGGTATAATGGTGGCAGAGTAGACTGCTACAGGAAAAACAGATATAACTGATATAAGGTTGGACAATTTTGTTTTCCAACGGTCCATCAACAACCATTCATAACAAACGTTTGCTCATTAGGAGCTGTTCCAAGTTTTCTTGTATGAGCATGGAGCAGGTCATGCCCCTTACACAAGACATCCATTTACTCCCATTAGCACTGAAAATTTGAAAGTGCTCTTTCAGAGTAGTACTCTGCAGTGGATAATTCTTATTTCTTTAGTTAGATGTTTCTTACTGTGTAAATAAACGTTAGAGATACCCTAGAAACATTGGACACACAAGAAACAGGACAAAGACAAACAAAAGAAACAGAAAACTAAAATAAGATGAGCACCACACACCCCACTAAGCACTGGGATGAACCCATCGTGAAGAGTAAGAAGTTCCTGCTTCTCATTAGACACCGGCCATGTTACTCATATAGCCATACGACACCACTATTCACAATAAAATAAACAACACAAAACACGAGTACTCACACAAACAACTAGGGGTAAAACAGCACTGAACATCGTTTTGATCAAATTTAAACATATGAAACTAGAACATTTGAAATTTTTCTTAAGTGGACATATTGTACTCGCTTCTAATAGAATTGTATGGAAATTAAGACTGATTTACAAAATAAAACCTCATCAAAATGAAGGAAAATAATGTATATTCAGCAATATGAATAAATAAAATAAATATCACAATATTATTTTACATTGTTGAATTTACAACATATATATAACAACAGCTAAAATAACAACATATCTGACTGGGTTCATATCATCTTCACAATTAGTTCCTTCATATCTTCACAATTAGTTCCTTCATAAATTATCAAATATATGACAGTATATCTTCACACACAATTCTCTCAAACCTCACATACATTCATTATATCAGACATTATTTACACATCTATAACTAATACATAAATAAAACATTGAATTATTGCTGTAGTTTGTCATCAATTTTATAAAATATAAGAATCATCCAGAAATTCTTCCAAATTGAAACAATGACTAGCTACACGGTCCAAGTTACTGTCGTAATTACAACACATTTAAAACATGAACTGTAAACATTGTATTGTCTAATGTCATAGCCTTCCACAATGGCTGTTAAATATAGAATATAGGACGTTTTTGTTTCTGATACAGACTTTCTCAGAGAGATTATCCTGTTAGCCCACATAATAATTATCATATTCCTCTGTTTTTAATTGAATATAAATAAAAGAATTTTTTAACCTGTCATCATCTTGTCAGGAATAATTTATTGTTTAAACCAGTTTGGAAATATATGAAATTAATAAGTAAAATGTTAGCTGGATCTTCTTATCACATAATACAATGTTATACAAATAATAGATTTCTGTAAGATATGAATGAATAAAATCACAATTATACAACAACATGTATATATAAATCATTATAAAATAATTCTTACAAAATATTTACATTTAATGTTCAAATAAAATTATAATAATAATGAAGATAAACTTTTCTTAATTTTTCTTTATGAAAACATTTTGCTGAATATACTCGACTTCTTTTTAGTGTGTTGTGAGTCTGAAGTGTTTATTGCTGCATCACTGTGTGGCTTGTTATCTGTTGTGCTTTCAGGTGGACTCAACTCATCATCAATGTCAGTCTGCTTTAATATTGTGGTAACTTCTGTTGTGGTCGAATCTTTTTTCTTTTTGGGTTTTATTATTTGAGATGAGAACATAACATCAGTTCTTATAGTATATTTTCTACCAGAAATTAACTCTGAGCCTTCATGAAATATAGGGTGCTCAAATACCAAGATGGAACCTAAAATAACGAAATAAATTGTTACCGTGTGGTCATAGTAATTACAGGAGAGGCATTATAAATTAATTTGTTGTATTTGTTCAATGACTAGAAAGGACTACTGGTATATAAAACGATTTTGAAGATATTTCGTGGGGTCACTTTTAATGGTGGAGTATTTAGCTTAAAAATATTTTATTTGCTCAAATGTGCAAAAAGGATAAGACACAAGTTAAACAAACTTATGAAGTCTTCTCCTATATACAATAATATACAACATTATTTGATAAAGCATGCATGTATATAAATATTTCTTACATTAATATGTGTAGAATGAAGAAAGGAATGAGAGAGAAGGGTTAGAGGTGATGATGTGTGCGATTGTTCTCTTGGTGAACTACTAGACAACAAGAAACCTTTCGGACCTCTTTATATATTCAAACATGTGCTTAAAAATAATTTCGTTCTGTTCATATGAGAGTGTAGGATTACCACAGGTCAAAAGTGTAAGATCTAAAACACAATAATTAGGTAGCCAGCTGAGATTCTGAAACAATGTTTGTCTCATATTTGTATAATGGGAACAACTGAAGAAGAAGAAATGATAGGAGTCTTCGCGATTGGCACCACAACGACAAGACGGATCTGAGATTATATTTACTTGGAACAAATCGTAATTCAAAAAAGAAGCAAAACATCTAAGCTGGGTTAATATAATATTTAGTTTTCGATGTCCAATTTCGTAATGTTTAGGAACTTGGCTAATATCTTTCCGTTTTCTTAATTCAGTTTTAAATTTTGCAATAGAATCCACATTTCAAAGTGATGGATCTTATAAAGCTATTCCATTAACGTATAGTTGAAAGAATAAATGGGTCATAAGTATTCGATGGTCTGCAAAATGGTATTATAATATCTTCCATTACGCAATGGATAAACGGTTGTACTTTGAATTGTTGGTGGAATTAAGTCACAAAGATACCTGGGTGCATCATTATTGTGTATATTATAAAACATTTGTAATTTCCTCCTTTTTCTTCTTTCTGTCAATGATTCACAGCCTAACTCTTTATAAATTAAAATTGAACTAGCAAATATTGGAAGACCAGTAACGATTCTGGTAGCCTCAAGTTGCAACTGATCAAGTTTATTAGAATTCCCTACCCCACAATTATCCCATACTTCACAAGCATATTCAAAAATTAGTCCGATATAAACTAAATATAATTTCTCTAGATTTTTCTGAGAAAGTTTATATTTTAACTTTCAAAGAACATTTAGGTGTTTGTAAATACTTGACAATATATTTTCAATATGTATATTCCATTTAGCATCGCTGCTAAATGTAACTCCCAAATGTTTGTGAAATTTTGTAATTGGAATTGTTCTTCCATTAAATATAAAATTTAATTCTGGAATATCCGTATTTGAAAATAGCATAATTTCTGTTTTATCTGGGTTAAAAGACATCAACCATTTCTTTGACCATTCATCCAGCTCTTTCAAGTCGTGATCAATCACAGTTTTGATCTGTAATTCATCACCGTTGGAATAGCTGAAGGAAGTGTCGTCTGCGAAAAGTCGGTTAAGAGAGATCAGATTCTCAGCAATAAATAATGGTGGAATATACAGAACTATAAAACTAAAACCATAGACATATCGGAAGTCATTGACAAATTTGATAAGGTTGTATCGAGTATACCTGACCAAGGAGAAGAGTGTTGATATGTATTACTTGCACTGGTATATATATGTTAATACAAATACCAAGTGATAACGATTACGATAATTTTGGTAATCACAGGTTATTTGAGGTCTAGTCGATTTCGAAAGATTGATTATTAAGTGTATAGATTCTTTTTTTTCTCTTTTCTCTTTGATTTAAATTACAATTCAGAACCTCCCGATGATCAGAACATACAAGTATCCCACAATTCAGAACCTCCCGATGATCAGAACATACAAGTATCCCACAATTCAGAACCTCCCGATGATCAGAACATACAAGTATCCCACAATTCAGAACCTCCCGATGATCAGAACATACAAGTATCCCACAATTCAGAACCTCCCGATGATCAGAACATACAAGTATCCCATAATTCAGAACCTCCCGATGATCAGAACATACAAGTATCCCACAATTCAGAACCTCCTGATGATCAGAACATACAAGTATCCCACAATTCATAACCTCCCGATGATCAGAACATACAAGTAACCAACAATTCAGAACCTCCCGATGATCAGAACATACAAGTATCCCACAATTCAGAACCTCCCGATGATCAGAACATACAAGTATCCCACAATTCAGAACCTCCTGATGATCAGAACATACAAGTATCCAACAATTCAGAACCTCCCGATGATCAGAACATACAATTCAGAACCTCCCGATGATCAGAACATACAATTCAGAACCTCCCGATGATCAGAACATACAAGTATCCCACAATTCAAAACCACCCGATGATCAGAACATACAAGTATCCCACAATTCAGAACCTCCCGATGATCAGAACATACAATTCAGAACCTCCCGATGATCAGAACATACAATTCAGAACCTCCCGATGATCAGAACATACAATTCAGAACCACCCGATGATCAGAACATACAAGTATCCCACAATTCAGAACCTCCCGATGATCAGAACATACAAGTATCCCACAATTCAAAACCACCCGATGATCAGAACATACAAGTATCCCACAATTCAGAACCGCCCGATGATCAGAACATACAAGTATCCCACAATTCAGAACCTCCCGATGATCAGAACATACAATTCAGAACCTCCCGATGATCAGAACATACAATTCAGAACCACCCGATGATCAGAACATACAAGTATCCAACAATTCAGAACCACCCGATGATCAGAACATACAAGTATCCAACAATTCAGAACCGCCCGATGATCAGAACATACAAGTATCCCACAATTCAGAGCCTCCCGATCATCAGAACATACAAGTATCCCACAATTCAGAACCTCCCGATGATCAGAACATACAAGTATCCCACAATTCAGAACCGCCCGATGATCAGAACATACAAATATCCCACAATTCAGAACCTCCCGATGATCAGAACATACAAGTATCCAACAATTCAGAACCTCCCGATGATCAGAACATACAAGTATCCAACAATTCAGAACCGCCCGATGATCAGAACATACAAGTTTCCCACAATTCAGAACCTCCCGATGATCAGAACATACAAATATCCCACAATTCAGAACCTCCCGATGATCAGAACATACAAGTATCCAACAATTCAGAACCTCCCGATGATCAGAACATACAAGTATCCCACAATTCAGAACCTCCCGATGATCAGAACATACAAGTATCTTACAATTCAGAACCACCCGATGATCAGAACATACAAGTATCCCACAATTCAGAACCTCCTGATGATCAGAACATACAAGTATCCCACAATTCAGAGCCTCCCGATCATCAGAACATACAAGTATCCCACAATTCAGTACCCCCGATGATCAGAACATACAATTCAGAACCTCCCGATGATCAGAACATACAAGTATCCAACAATTCAGAACCGCCCGATGATCAGAACATACAAGTATCCCACAATTCAGAACCGCCCGATGATCAGAACATACAAGTATCCAACAATTCAGAACCTCCCGATGATCAGAACATACAAGTATCCCACAATTCAGAACCTCCCGATGATCAGAACATACAAGTATCTTACAATTCAGAACCACCCAATGATCAGAACATACAAGTATCCCACAATTCAGAACCTCCTGATGATCAGAACATACAAGTATCCCACAATTCAGAGCCTCCCGATCATCAGAACATACAAGTATCCCACAATTCAGTACCTCCCGATGATCAGAACATACAATTCAGAACCTCCCGATGATCAGAACATACAAGTATCCAACAATTCAGAACCGCCCGATGATCAGAACATACAAGTATCCCACAATTCAGAACCTCCCGATGATCAGAACATACAAGTATCCCACAATTCAGAACCTCCCGATGATCAGAACATACAAATATCCCACAATTCAGAACCTCCCGATGATCAGAACATACAAGTATCCCACAATTCAGAACCTCCCGATGATCAGAACATACAAATATCCCACAATTCAGAACCTCCCGATGATCAGAATATACAAGTATCCAACAATTCAGAACCTCCCGATGATCAGAACATACAAGTATCCCACAATTCAGAACCCCTGATGATCAGAACATACAAGTATCCCACAATTCAGAACCCCTGATGATCAGAACATACAAGTATCCAACAATTCAGAACCTCCCGATGATCAGAACATACAAGTATCCCACAATTCAGAACCGCCCGATGATCAGAACATACAAGTATCTTACAATTCAGAACCACCCGATGATCAGAACATACAAGTATCCCACAATTCAGAACCTCCCGATGATCAGAACATACAAGTATCCCACAATTCAGAACCTCCCGATGATCAGAACATACAAGTATCCCACAATTCAGAACCGCCCGATGATCAGAACATACAAGTATCCCACAATTCAGAACCTCCCGATGATCAGAACACACAATTCAGAACCTCCCGATGATCAGAACATACAAGTATCCCACAATTCAGAACCTCCCGATGATCAGAACATACAAGTATCCTACAATTCAGAACCTCCCGATGATCAGAACATACAATTCAGAACCTCCCGATGATCAGAACACACAATTCAGAACCTCCCGATGATCAGAACATACAAGTATCCCACAATTCAGAGCCTCCCGATCATCAGAACATACAAGTATCCCACAATTCAGTACCTCCCGATGATCAGAACATACAATTCAGAACCTCCCGATGATCAGAACATACAAGTATCCAACAATTCAGAACCACCCGATGATCAGAACATACAAGTATCCAACAATTCAGAACCGCCCGATGATCAGAACATACAAGTATCCCACAATTCAGAGCCTCCCGATCATCAGAACATACAAGTATCCCACAATTCAGAACCTCCCGATGATCAGAACATACAAGTATCCCACAATTCAGAACCTCCCGATGATCAGAACATACAAGTATCCTACAATTCAGAACCTCCCGATGATCAGAACATACAATTCAGAACCTCCCGATGATCAGAACACACAATTCAGAACCTCCCGATGATCAGAACATACAAGTATCCCACAATTCAGAACCTCCCGATGATCAGAACATACAAGTATCCTACAATTCAGAACCTCCCGATGATCAGAACATACAATTCAGAACCTCCCGATGATCAGAACACACAATTCAGAACCTCCCGATGATCAGAACATACAAGTATCCCATGAATTATCATACCCAAATAGACAAACAAGCAAAGATATATCTACTTAAAAATGGGAAATTTACTAAAGAAAACACGTTTATGATCAATTTTACCACTCAGCTGTTCTTTTGTATTTTCGATTAGGTGTTCCTATTTTAATGCTTAGATATGTTTTATCTTTATTATCAAAACGAGGTCATATTGAAGGAAAATATGATATTTTTGTTTGTTTACCATACATTACCTATTTTCGGTACAACTTCAACCCGTTCAGCTCCACTTTTACTTAAAAATGTTGTACTACCACCTTTAAAACCCTGTAGAAAAGTCATCCATATTATTAGACACTGTCAAGTTAGTATATTTGCCTATTTCATATCTTTGATTTCTGTTGATACTTTAAATAAGGAGTAGAAATCATCAATCTACAATCTGTTTTAAGAATATGAATACATTATTTTATTTGAGCCACATACCAATATAAAACATTTTATACATCTGTACATGTTTAAAACAAATAAAACATACACAATAAAATTGTATATCAATTATAATATTGGTACCCAGCAACATAGGGGTCAGGTCATTATTCCGACAGCTCATTATTCCGACAGCCCATTTCTCCGACAACCCATTATTCCGTCAAACATGGTCAAAAGTTGTATAATTATCTTAAAACCTGTTGCTTTTCTTCTATACCTAACGGAAGACTGACTTTAATCTTTATACTCACTGGGCGGATTGTTTCTGTATTAAACTAAAGGGTAAATATGGGGTCAAAGTCAAATGTCATGGTGCTAGCAGATTCCTTACGTCATGACGACATTTTGAAATAAATTAAACCAAAATTGAAAACGAATTATAATTCGAAGGTAAAAATGTGGGAAAGGAGCAAATTCGTGTCTGAAAATAAAATATATTTGGCCTAAAAATCACATTTGAGTTCTCGATCATGCAACAAACAAAGTAGCCAATTTCATTTCAGAGGTTTTTAATAGCAAATTATTATTTACCATAAATGTAAACCTTTACCTCCACTGCTGCCGAGTGACCATTTTGAATATCTGTTTA
The DNA here is from genome assembly GCA_963680875.1 of Bathymodiolus brooksi. Lineage (NCBI taxonomy): Eukaryota > Metazoa > Mollusca > Bivalvia > Mytilida > Modiolidae > Bathymodiolus > Bathymodiolus brooksi. The sequence goes on along the minus strand of OY804575.1, from coordinate 49,307,351 downwards.
CCACCAATGCAGTAAAGGGCATTCATGTACTGGAAGATATATGTCATGCTTGGTTTTGATTCCTCAAGCCATTTTTCAGGAAAAAAATTCTCGAAGTTAAGCCAGTAAACAACAATCAGTCATGACAGAGATATTTGTAGATGGGTCAGTACCAATGTCACAACACAAAAAGTAACATCTCTGTAAAGTTTGGTTAAGTTCTGTTCAGGGGGTTACTGGAACTAATATCGATCGAGTGAAAAATCTGTTATATTCATCTCAGGTGGTTATCAAAGAGACAAGCAATATGTGAAAAGTTTACAGTCGAACGCACGACAGACATCAAGTGATTGTGGGGACCTGGGTGGCTCAATGAGTTAGGTCGTTGGATCTAACACCTCATACAAGCCTATCACCAATACGGCGTGGGTTCGCGCCCGGCTTTGTAAATTACAAAAAGGGTGCACACGACTCGCAGCCGCAAGTGATAAAGTTTACCAGTTGCTTGTCCATGGTCGGTAGTTATCTCCGGGTACTCCGGCTTCCTCCACCACTAAAACTGGTCGCCATGATATAGCTGAAATATTGTTGAAAGTGGCATTAAAACACAAAAAAATCAATCAACCAAGTGATTGTAATACTCACTTGCAGTTTTAACCAGGTTAGCTAATTACCGCAAAATTTTCACGACAATTAGGACATTTTGTTGTTGTCTAATGGTCAGGCATCTCTCTATTTTAAGATAGCTGTATGCATGTTTGGTTTCATTTTAATGTCTCGGGTACAAAATAAGTCATTTTCCATTTTGGTTTAATTTATTTCAAAATGTCGTCATGATGTAAGGAATCTGCTATCACCATGACATTTGACTTTGACCCCATATTTACCCTTTAGTTTAATACAGAAACAATCCGCCCAGTGAACATAAAGATTAAAGTCAGTCTTCCGTTAGGTATAGAAGAAAAACAACAGGTTTTAAGATAATTATACTACTTTTGACCATTTTTGACGGAATAACCATTTTGTGTTTTCTTAAAGTTTCCCTTCTTGATGTTTAACCTGAACAGTTTTCAGATCTATGCATGACCAATAACTTGCCAAAAAACCTTATTTGTCTCACCTCGGTCGATTACGTTCCTCCGGAATCACACGAGGTATTTCTGATTGGTAAAAAAGGTAACACTGAACTGGTATCATAAATTTTGATTTTGATTTACACCAAGTGAAAGGGGAAGATAATGCAAGGATCGGAAACAAATATTTCCCACGAGACCCTAGGGTGGGTGGGGTAAAATATGAATATTGCCTTATGGGTCTTGAATGGGGTGGCAATATTGTTGACCAGGGATGAGTATACAAGAAGGAACTAACACACTGTTAAATTACGGATCTATCTACAACAAAGATTATCATCACATATGGAGGCTTTGGGAGTCAAAAAAGACTGTCCCTACCCACTATACACTATATCTCTTTGTAATCCTAATCTGCCCCTACCCACTATACACTATATCTCTTTGTAATCCTAATCTGCCCCTACCCACTATACACTATATCTCTTTGTAATCCTAATCTGTCCCTACCCACTATAAACTATATCTCTTTGTAATCCTAATCTGTCCCTACCCACTATACACTATATCTCTTTGTAATCCTAATCTGTCTCTACCCACTATACACTATATCTCTTTGTAATCCTAATCTGTCTCTACCCACTATACACTATATCTCTTTGTAATCCTAATCTGTCCCTACCCACTATACACTATATCTCTTTGTAATCCTAATCTGTCTCTACCCACTATACACTATATCTCTTTGTAATCCTAATCTGTCTCTACCCACTATACACTATATCTCTTTGTAATCCTAATCTGTCCCTACCCACTATACACTATATCTCTTTGTAATCCTAATCTGTCCCTACCCACTATACACTATATATCTTTGTAATCCTAATCTGTCCCTACCCACTATACACTATATCTCTTTGTAATCCTAATCTGTCCCTACCCACTATACACTATATCTCTTTGTAATCCTAATCTGTCCCTACCCACTATACACTATATCTCTTTGTAATCCTAATCTGTCCCTACCCACTATACACTATATCTCTTTGTAATCCTAATCTGTCCCTACCCACTATACACTATATCTCTTTGTAATCCTAATCTGTCACTACCCACTATACACTATATCTCTTTGTAATCCTAATCTGTCTCTACCCAATATACACTATATCTCTTTGTAATCCTAATCTGTCCCTACCCACTATACACTATATCTCTTTGTAATCCTAATCTGTCTCTACCCACTATACACTATATATCTTTGTAATCCTAATCTGTCCCTACCCACTATACACTATATCTCTTTGTAATCCTAATCTGCCCCTACCCACTATACACTATATCTCTTTGTAATCCTAATCTGTCCCTACCCACTATACACTATATCTCTTTGTAATCCTAATCTGTCTCTACCCACTATACACTATATCTCTTTGTAATCCTAATCTGTCCCTACCCACTATACACTATATCTCTTTGTAATCCTAATCTGTCCCTACCCACTATACACTATATCTCTTTGTAATCCTAATCTGTCCCTACCCACTATACACTATATCTCTTTGTAATCCTAATCTGTCCCTACCCACTATACACTATATCTCTTTGTAATCCTAATCTGTCCCTACCCACTATACACTATATCTCTTTGTAATCCTAATCTGTCTCTACCCACTATACACTATATATCTTTGTAATCCTAATCTGTCCCTAACCACTATACACTATATCTCTTTGTAATCCTAATCTGTCCCTACCCACTATACACTATATCTCTTTGTAATCCTAATCTGTCCCTACCCACTATACACTATATCTCTTTGTAATCCTAATCTGTCCCTACCCACTATACACTATATCTCTTTGTAATCCTAATCTGTCTCTACCCACTATACACTATATCTCTTTGTAATCCTAATCTGTCTCTACCCACTATACACTATATCTCTTTGTAATCCTAATCTGTCCCTACCCACTATACACTATATCTCTTTGTAATCCTAATCTGTCCCTATCTACTATACACTATATATCTTTGTAATCCTAATCTGTCCCTACCCACTATACACTATATCTCTTTGTAATCCTAATCTGTCCCTACCCACTATACACTATATCTCTTTGTAATCCTAATCTGTCCCTACCCACTATACACTATATCTCTTTGTAATCCTAATCTGTCCCTACTCACTATACACTATATCTCTTTGTAATCCTAATCTGTCTCTACCCACTATACACTATATCTCTTTGTAATCCTAATCTGTCCCTACCCACTATACACTATATATCTTTGTAATCCTAATCTGTCTCTACCCACTATACACTATATCTCTTTGTAATCCTAATCTGTCCCTACCCACTATACACTATATCTCTTTGTAATCCTAATCTGTCTCTACCCACTATACACAATATATCTTTGTCATCCTAATCTGTCCCTACCAACTATACACTATATCTCTTTGTAATCCTAATCTGTCTCTACCCACTATACACTATATCTCTTTGTAATCCTAATCTGTCCCTACCCACTATACACTATATCTCTTTGTAATCCTAATCTGTCTCTACCCACTATTCACTATATCTCTTTGTAATCCTAATCTGTCCCTACCCACAATACACTATATTTCTTTGTAATCCTAATCTGTCCCTACCCACTATACACTATATCTCTTTGTAATCCTAATCTGTCCCTACCCACTATACACTATATCTCTTTGTAATCCTAATCTGTCCCTACCCACTATACACTATATCTCTTTGTAATCCTAATCTGTCTCTACCCACTATACACTATATATCTTTGTAATCCTAATCTGTCCCTACCCACTATACACTATATCTCTTTGTAATCCTAATCTGTCTCTACCCACTATACACTATATCTCTTTGTAATCCTAATCTGTCCCTACCCACTATAAACTATATCTCTTTGTAATCCTAATCTGTCCCTACCCACTATAAACTATATCTCTTTGTAATCCTAATCTGTCCCTACCCACTATACACTATATCTCTTTGTAATCCTAATCTGTCCCTACCCACTATACACTATATCTCTTTGTAATCCTAATCTGTCTCTACCCACTATACACTATATCTCTTTGTAATCCTAATCTGTCTCTACCCACTATACACTATATCTCTTTGTAATCCTAATCTGTCCCTACCCACTATACACTATATCTCTTTGTAATCCTAATCTGTCCCTACCCACTATACACTATATATCTTTGTAATCCTAATCTGTCCCTACCCACTATACACTATATCTCTTTGTAATCCTAATCTGTCCCTACCCACTATACACTATATCTCTTTGTAATCCTAATCTGTCCCTACCCACTATACACTATATCTCTTTGTAATCCTAATCTGTCCCTACCCACTATACACTATATCTCTTTGTAATCCTAATCTGTCCCTACCCACTATACACTATATCTCTTTGTAATCCTAATCTGTCACTACCCACTATACACTATATCTCTTTGTAATCCTAATCTGTCTCTACCCAATATACACTATATCTCTTTGTAATCCTAATCTGTCCCTACCCACTATACACTATATCTCTTTGTAATCCTAATCTGTCTCTACCCACTATACACTATATATCTTTGTAATCCTAATCTGTCCCTACCCACTATACACTATATCTCTTTGTAATCCTAATCTGCCCCTACCCACTATACACTATATCTCTTTGTAATCCTAATCTGTCCCTACCCACTATACACTATATCTCTTTGTAATCCTAATCTGTCTCTACCCACTATACACTATATCTCTTTGTAATCCTAATCTGTCCCTACCCACTATACACTATATCTCTTTGTAATCCTAATCTGTCCCTACCCACTATACACTATATCTCTTTGTAATCCTAATCTGTCCCTACCCACTATACACTATATCTCTTTGTAATCCTAATCTGTCCCTACCCACTATACACTATATCTCTTTGTAATCCTAATCTGTCCCTACCCACTATACACTATATCTCTTTGTAATCCTAATCTGTCTCTACCCACTATACACTATATATCTTTGTAATCCTAATCTGTCCCTAACCACTATACACTATATCTCTTTGTAATCCTAATCTGTCCCTACCCACTATACACTATATCTCTTTGTAATCCTAATCTGTCCCTACCCACTATACACTATATCTCTTTGTAATCCTAATCTGTCCCTACCCACTATACACTATATCTCTTTGTAATCCTAATCTGTCTCTACCCACTATACACTATATCTCTTTGTAATCCTAATCTGTCTCTACCCACTATACACTATATCTCTTTGTAATCCTAATCTGTCCCTACCCACTATACACTATATCTCTTTGTAATCCTAATCTGTCCCTATCTACTATACACTATATATCTTTGTAATCCTAATCTGTCCCTACCCACTATACACTATATCTCTTTGTAATCCTAATCTGTCCCTACCCACTATACACTATATCTCTTTGTAATCCTAATCTGTCCCTACCCACTATACACTATATCTCTTTGTAATCCTAATCTGTCCCTACTCACTATACACTATATCTCTTTGTAATCCTAATCTGTCTCTACCCACTATACACTATATCTCTTTGTAATCCTAATCTGTCCCTACCCACTATACACTATATATCTTTGTAATCCTAATCTGTCTCTACCCACTATACACTATATCTCTTTGTAATCCTAATCTGTCCCTACCCACTATACACTATATCTCTTTGTAATCCTAATCTGTCTCTACCCACTATACACAATATATCTTTGTCATCCTAATCTGTCCCTACCAACTATACACTATATCTCTTTGTAATCCTAATCTGTCTCTACCCACTATACACTATATCTCTTTGTAATCCTAATCTGTCCCTACCCACTATACACTATATCTCTTTGTAATCCTAATCTGTCTCTACCCACTATTCACTATATCTCTTTGTAATCCTAATCTGTCCCTACCCACAATACACTATATTTCTTTGTAATCCTAATCTGTCCCTACCCACTATACACTATATCTCTTTGTAATCCTAATCTGTCCCTACCCACTATACACTATATCTCTTTGTAATCCTAATCTGTCCCTACCCACTATACACTATATCTCTTTGTAATCCTAATCTGTCTCTACCCACTATACACTATATATCTTTGTAATCCTAATCTGTCCCTACCCACTATACACTATATCTCTTTGTAATCCTAATCTGTCTCTACCCACTATACACTATATCTCTTTGTAATCCTAATCTGTCCCTACCCACTATACACTATATCTCTTTGTAATCCTAATCTGTCTCTACCCATTATACACTATATCTCTTTGTAATCCTAATCTGTCTCTACCCACTATACACTATATCTCTTTGTAATCCTAATCTGTCCCTACCCACTATACACTATATCTCTTTGTAATCCTAATCTGTCCCTACCCACTATACCTCTTTGTAATCCTAATCTGTCCCTACCCACTATACACTATATCTCTTTGTAATCCTAATCTGTCCCTACCCACTATACACTATATCTCTTTGTCATCCTAACCTGTCCCTACCCACTATACACTATATCTCTTTGTAATCCTAATCTGTCTCTACCCACTATACACTATATCTCTTTGTCATCCTAATCTGTCCCTACCCACTATACACTATATATCTTTGTAATCCTAATCTGTCCCTACCCACTATACACTATATCTCTTTGTAATCCTAATCTGTCCATACCCACTATACACTATATCTCTTTGTAATCCTAATCTGTCTCTACCCACTATACACTATATCTCTTTGTCATCCTAATCTGTCCCTACCCACTATACACTATATATCTTTGTAATCCTAATCTGTCCCTACCAACTATACACTATATCTCTTTGTAATCCTAATCTGTCCATACCCACTATACACTATATCTCTTTGTAATCCTAATCTGTCTCTACCCACTATACACTATATCTCTTTGTCATCCTAATCTGTCCCTACCCACTATACACTATATCTCTTTGTAATCCTAATCTGTCCCCACCCACTATACACTATATCTCTTTGTAATCCTAATCTGTCCCTACCCACTATATCTCTTTGTAATCCTAATCTGTCTCTACCCACTATACACTATATCTCTTTGTAATCCTAATCTGTCCCTACCCACTATACACTATATCTCTTTGTAATCCTAATCTGTCTCTACCCACTATACACTATATCTCTTTGTAATCCTAATCTGTCCCTACCCACCATACACTATATCTCTTTGTAATCCTAATCTGTCCCTACCCACTATACACTATATCTCTTTGTAATCCTAATCTGTCTCTACCCACTATACACTATATCTCTTTGTAATCCTAATCTGTCTCTACCCACTATACACTATATCTCTTTGTCATCCTAATCTGTCCCTACCCACTATACACTATATCTCTTTGTAATCCTAATATGTCCCTACCCACTATACACTATATCTCTTTGTAATCCTAATCTGTCCCTACCCACTATACACTATATCTCTTTGTAATCCTAATCTGTCCCTACCCACTATACACTATATCTCTTTGTAATCCTAATCTGTCTCTACCCACTATACACTATATCTCTTTGTAATCCTAATCTGTCCATACCCACTATACACTATATCTCTTTGTAATCCTAATCTGTCCCTACCCACTATACACTATATCTCTTTGTAATCCAATTCTGTCTCTACCCATTATACACTATATCTCTTTGTAATCCTAATCTGTCTCTACCCACTATACACTATATCTCTTTGTAATCCTAATCTGTCCCTACCCACTATACACTATATCTCTTTGTAATCCTAATCTGTCCCTACCCACTATACCTCTTTGTAATCCTAATCTGTCCCTACCCACTATACACTATATCTCTTTGTAATCCTAATCTGTCCCTACCCACTATACACTATATCTCTTTGTCATCCTAACCTGTCCCTACCGACTATACACTATATCTCTTTGTAATCCTAATCTGTCTCTACCCACTATACACTATATCTCTTTGTCATCCTAATCTGTCTCTACCCACTATACACTATATCTCTTTGTCATCCTAATCTGTCCCTACCCACTATACACTATATATCTTTGTAATCCTAATCTGTCCCTACCCACTATACACTATATCTCTTTGTAATCCTAATCTGTCCATACCCACTATACACTATATCTCTTTGTAATCCTGATCTGTCTCTACCCACTATACACTATATCTCTTTGTCATCCTAATCTGTCCCTACCCACTATACACTATATATCTTTGTAATCCTAATCTGTCCCTACCCACTATACACTATATCTCTTTGTAATCCTAATTTGTCCCTACCCACTATATCTCTTTGTCATCCTAATCTGTCCCTACCCACTATACACTATATATCTTTGTAATCCTAATCTGTCTCTACCCACTATACACTATATCTCTTTGTCATCCTAATCTGTCCCTACCCACTATACACTATATCTCTTTGTAATCCTAATCTGTCCCTACCCACTATACACTATATCTCTTTGTAATCCTAATCTGTCCCTACCAACTATACACTATATCTCTTTGTAATCCTAATCTGTCTCTACCCACTATACACTATATATCTTTGTAATCCTAATCTGTCCCTACCCACTATACACTATATCTCTTTGTAATCCTAATCTGTCCCTACCCACTATACACTATATCTCTTTGTAATCCTAATCTGTCCCTACCCACTATACACTATATCTCTTTGTAATCCTAATCTGTCTCTACCCATTATACACTATATCTCTTTGTAATCCTAATCTCTCTCTACCCACTATACACTATATCTCTTTGTAATCCTAATCTGTCCCTACCCACTATACACTATATCTCTTTGTAATCCTAATCTGTCCCTACCCACTATACCTCTTTGTAATCCTAATCTGTCCCTACCCACTATACACTATATCTCTTTGTAATCCTAATCTGTCCCTACCCACTATACACTATATCTCTTTGTCATCCTAACCTGTCCCTACCCACTATACACTATATCTCTTTGTAATCCTAATCTGTCTCTACCCACTATACACTATATCTCTTTGTCATCCTAATCTGTCCCTACCCACTATACACTATATATCTTTGTAATCCTAATCTGTCCCTACCCACTATACAATATATCTCTTTGTAATCCTAATCTGTCCATACCCACTATACACTATATCTCTTTGTAATCCTAATCTGTCTCTACCCACTATACACTATATCTCTTTGTCATCCTAATCTGTCCCTACCCACTATACACTATATATCTTTGTAATCCTAATCTGTCCCTACCAACTATACACTATATCTCTTTGTAATCCTAATCTGTCCATACCCACTATACATTATATCTCTTTGTAATCCTAATCTGTCTCTACCCACTATACACTATATCTCTTTGTCATCCTAATCTGTCCCTACCCACTATACACTATATCTCTTTGTAATCCTAATCTGTCCCCACCCACTATACACTATATCTCTTTGTAATCCTAATCTGTCCCTACCCACTATATCTCTTTGTAATCCTAATCTGTCTCTACCCACTATACACTATATCTCTTTGTAATCCTAATCTGTCCCTACCCACTATACACTATATCTCTTTGTAATCCTAATCTGTCTCTACCCACTATACACTATATCTCTTTGTAATCCTAATCTGTCCCTACCCACTATACACTATATCTCTTTGTAATCCTAATCTGTCCCTACCCACTATACACTATATCTCTTTGTAATCCTAATCTGTCTCTACCCACTATACACTATATCTCTTTGTCATCCTAATCTGTCCATACCCACTATACACTATATCTCTTTGTAATCCTAATATGTCCCTACCCACTATACACTATATCTCTTTGTAATCCTAATCTGTCCCTACCCACTATACACTATATCTCTTTGTAATCCTAATCTGTCCCTACCCACTATACACTATATCTCTTTGTAATCCTAATCTGTCTCTACCCACTATACACTATATCTCTTTGTAATCCTAATCTGTCCATACCCACTATACACTATATCTCTTTGTAATCCTAATCTGTCCCTACCCACTATACACTATATCTCTTTGTAATCCAATTCTGTCTCTACCCATTATACACTATATCTCTTTGTAATCCTAATCTGTCTCTACCCACTATACACTATATCTCTTTGTAATCCTAATCTGTCCCTACCCACTATACACTATATCTCTTTGTAATCCTAATCTGTCCCTACCCACTATACCTCTTTGTAATCCTAATCTGTCCCTACCCACTATACACTATATCTCTTTGTAATCCTAATCTGTCCCTACCCACTATACACTATATCTCTTTGTCATCCTAACCTGTCCCTACCGACTATACACTATATCTCTTTGTAATCCTAATCTGTCTCTACCCACTATACACTATATCTCTTTGTCATCCTAATCTGTCTCTACCCACTATACACTATATCTCTTTGTCATCCTAATCTGTCCCTACCCACTATACACTATATATCTTTGTAATCCTAATCTGTCCCTACCCACTATACACTATATCTCTTTGTAATCCTAATCTGTCCATACCCACTATACACTATATATCTTTGTAATCCTGATCTGTCTCTACCCACTATACACTATATCTCTTTGTCATCCTAATCTGTCCCTACCCACTATACACTATATATCTTTGTAATCCTAATCTGTCCCTACCCACTATACACTATATCTCTTTGTAATCCTAATCTGTCCCTACCCACTATATCTCTTTGTCATCCTAATCTGTCCCTACCCACTATACACTATATATCTTTGTAATCCTAATCTGTCTCTACCCACTATACACTATATCTCTTTGTCATCCTAATCTGTCCCTACCCACTATACACTATATCTCTTTGTAATCCTAATCTGTCCCTACCCACTATACACTATATCTCTTTGTAATCCTAATCTGTCCCTACCAACTATACACTATATCTCTTTGTAATCCTAATCTGTCTCTACCCACTATACACTATATATCTTTGTAATCCTAATCTGTCCCTACCCACTATACACTATATCTCTTTGTAATCCTAATCTGTCCCTACCCACTATACACTATATCTCTTTGTAATCCTAATCTGTCCCTACCCACTATACACTATATCTCTTTGTAATCCTAATCTGTCTCTACCCATTATACACTATATCTCTTTGTAATCCTAATCTCTCTCTACCCACTATACACTATATCTCTTTGTAATCCTAATCTGTCCCTACCCACTATACACTATATCTCTTTGTAATCCTAATCTGTCCCTACCCACTATACCTCTTTGTAATCCTAATCTGTCCCTACCCACTATACACTATATCTCTTTGTAATCCTAATCTGTCCCTACCCACTATACACTATATCTCTTTGTCATCCTAACCTGTCCCTACCCACTATACACTATATCTCTTTGTAATCCTAATCTGTCTCTACCCACTATACACTATATCTCTTTGTCATCCTAATCTGTCCCTACCCACTATACACTATATATCTTTGTAATCCTAATCTGTCCCTACCCACTATACACTATATCTCTTTGTAATCCTAATCTGTCCATACCCACTATACACTATATCTCTTTGTAATCCTAATCTGTCTCTACCCACTATACACTATATCTCTTTGTCATCCTAATCTGTCCCTACCCACTATACACTATATATCTTTGTAATCCTAATCTGTCCCTACCAACTATACACTATATCTCTTTGTTATCCTAATCTGTCCATACCCACTATACATTATATCTCTTTGTAATCCTAATCTGTCTCTACCCACTATACACTATATCTCTTTGTCATCCTAATCTGTCCCTACCCACTATACACTATATCTCTTTGTAATCCTAATCTGTCCCCACCCACTATACACTATATCTCTTTGTAATCCTAATCTGTCCCTACCCACTATATCTCTTTGTAATCCTAATCTGTCTCTACCCACTATACACTATATCTCTTTGTAATCCTAATCTGTCCCTACCCACTATACACTATATCTCTTTGTAATCCTAATCTGTCTCTACCCACTATACACTATATCTCTTTGTAATCCTAATCTGTCCCTACCCACTATACACTATATCTCTTTGTAATCCTAATCTGTCCCTACCCACTATACACTATATCTCTTTGTAATCCTAATCTGTCTCTACCCACTATACACTATATCTCTTTGTAATCCTAATCTGTCTCTACCCACTATACACTATATCTCTTTGTCATCCTAATCTGTCCATACCCACTATACACTATATCTCTTTGTAATCCTAATATGTCCCTACCCACTATACACTATATCTCTTTGTAATCCTAATCTGTCCCTACCCACTATACACTATATCTCTTTGTAATCCTAATCTGTCCCTACCCACTATACACTATATCTCTTTGTAATCCTAATCTGTCTCTACCAACTATACACTATATCTCTTTGTAATCCTAATCTGTCCATACCCACTATACACTATATCTCTTTGTAATCCTAATCTGTCCCTACCCACTATACACTATATCTCTTTGTAATCCAATTCTGTCTCTACCCATTATACACTATATCTCTTTGTAATCCTAATCTGTCTCTACCCACTATACACTATATCTCTTTGTAATCCTAATCTGTCCCTACCCACTATACACTATATCTCTTTGTAATCCTAATCTGTCCCTACCCACTATACCTCTTTGTAATCCTAATCTGTCCCTACCCACTATACACTATATCTCTTTGTAATCCTAATCTGTCCCTACCCACTATACACTATATCTCTTTGTCATCCTAACCTGTCCCTACCGACTATACACTATATCTCTTTGTAATCCTAATCTGTCTCTACCCACTATACACTATATCTTTTTGTCATCCTAATCTGTCTCTACCCACTATACACTATATCTCTTTGTCATCCTAATCTGTCCCTACCCACTATACACTATATATCTTTGTAATCCTAATCTGTCCCTACCCACTATACACTATATCTCTTTGTAATCCTAATCTGTCCATACCCACTATACACTATATCTCTTTGTAATCCTAATCTGTCTCTACCCACTATACACTATATCTCTTTGTCATCCTAATCTGTCCCTACCCACTATACACTATATATCTTTGTAATCCTAATCTGTCCCTACCAACTATACACTATATCTCTTTGTAATCCTAATCTGTCCATACCCACTATACACTATATATCTTTGTAATCCTAATCTGTCTCTACCCACTATACACTATATCTCTTTGTCATCCTAATCTTTCCCTACCCACTATACACTATATCTCTTTGTAATCCTAATCTGTCCCTACCCACTATACACTATATCTCTTTGTAATCCTAATCTGTCCCTACCCACTATATCTCTTTGTAATCCTAATCTGTCTCTACCCACTATACACTATATCTCTTTGTCATCCTAATCTGTCCCTACCCACTATACACTATATCTCTTTGTAATCCTAATCTGTCTCTACCCACTATACACTATATCTCTTTGTAATCCTAATCTGTCCCTACCCACTATACACTATATCTCTTTGTAATCCTAATCTGTCCCTACCCACTATACACTATATCTCTTTGTAATCCTAATCTGTCCCTACCCACTATACACTATATCTCTTTGTAATCCTAATCTGTCCCTACCCACTATACACTATATCTCTTTGTAATCCTAATCTGTCTCTACCCACTATACACTATATCTCTTTGTCATCCTAATCTGTCCCTACCCACTATACACTATATCTCTTTGTAATCCTAATCTGTCTCTACCCACTATACACTATATCTCTTTGTAATCCTAATCTGTCCCTACCCACTATACACTATATCTCTTTGTAATCCTAATCTGTCCCTACCCACTATACACTATATCTCTTTGTAATCCTAATCTGTCCCTACCCACTATACACTATATCTCTTTGTAATCCTAATCTGTCCCTACCCACTATACACTATATCTCTTTGTAATCCTAATCTGTCTCTACCCACTATACACTATATCTCTTTGTCATCCTAATCTGTCCCTACCCACTATACACTATATCTCTTTGTAATCCTAATATGTCCCTACCCACTATACACTATATCTCTTTGTAATCCTAATCTGTCCCTACCCACTATACACTATATCTCTTTGTAATCCTAATCTGTCTCTACCCACTATACACTATATCTCTTTGTCATCCTAATCTGTCCCTACCCACTATACACTATATCTCTTTGTAATACTAATCTGTCCCTACCCACTATACACTATATCTCTTTGTAATCCTAATATGTCCCTACCCACTATACACTATATCTCTTTGTAATCCTAATCTGTCTCTACCCACTATACACTATATCTCTTTGTAATCCTAATCTGTCTCTACCCACTATACACTATATCTCTTTGTAATCCTAATCTGTCCCTACCCACTATACACTATATCTCTTTGTAATCCTAATCTGTCCCTACCCACTATACACTATTTCTCTTTGTAATCCTAATCTGTCCCTACTCACTATACACTATATCTCTTTGTAATCCTAATCTGTCTCTACCCACTATACACTATATCTCTTTGTAATCCTAATCTGTCCCTACCCACTATACACTATATCTCTTTGTAATCCTAATCTGTCCCTACCCACTATACACTATATCTCTTTGTAATCCTAATCTGTCTCTACCCACTATACACTATATCTCTTTGTAATCCTAATCTGTCCCTACCCACTATACACTATATCTCTTTGTAATCCTAATCTGTCCCTACCCACTATACACTATATCTCTTTGTAATCCTAATCTGTCTCTACCCACTATACACTATATCTCTTTGTAATCCTAATCTGTCTCTACCCACTATACACTATATCTCTTTGTAATCCTAATCTGTCCCTACCCACTATACACTATATCTCTTTGTAATCCTAATCTGTCCCTACCCACTATACACTATATCTCTTTGTAATCCTAATCTGTCTCTACCCACTATACACTATATCTCTTTGTAATCCTAATCTGTCTCTACCCACTATACACTATATCTCTTTGTAATCCTAATCTGTCTCTACCCACTATACACTATATCTCTTTGTAATCCTAATCTGTCCCTACCCACTATACACTATATCTCTTTGTAATCCTAATCTGTCTCTACCCACTATACACTATATCTCTTTGTAATCCTAATCTGTCTCTACCCACTATACACTATATCTCTTTGTAATCCTAATCTGTCTCTACCCACTATACACTATATCTCTTTGTAATCCTAATCTGTCTCTACCCACTATACACTATATCTCTTTGTAATCTTAATTTCTCCCATATGACTATCATTGTGTCACTTTTATCCTTCTAGATGTATTGTGTATGTACTTTTTCTTGTTACATATACAGCTGAGGTACTGTTCACTAGAGGATTTCATGATGTCAGGTTGTTTGTTCTATTTTTTGTGTGTTTTTTCTGTTCGAAATGTGTTTCTTTCTACTTTTTCCTAGCATTTGTGTTTATAGTCTTCAGCTTAAGACTTGGTCTTTATGTGGTTTATATATTTTTTAACATGTCTAAATTTTAATATTTTCCCCACTTTACCTCATTCAAATAAATCTGGATTGTTATATAACTTCTTTCTCCATTATCTCTTTGGTATATTCCATCATAATGAGGCTTAAAATATTCACCAGGATCATATCTCAAAATTCTTAATCTACGAAATAAAAATTATTTTAACTCTATATATTCTGAGTTTATTCAATTAATATACTTTTTTTGTATATTGAAATAAATTCTAACAAAGATTTTTGGTTCCATAAAATGGCTGCCACAATATATCTAAAATTATCAAACACCCATTAGCCAAGTCTAGGGTTCTTTGTCAAAGTAGTTGTACCTTTGAAATAAATGGTTATCCTTCGCGAGCACCTGGGCCCATCCCTGTTTTTGGTGGGGTCCGTGTTTCTCATCAACTTTGCTGTATTGTTTTTGTTTCGTTTTGTTTGTCTTCATCCTGTATCTTGTGTGCCCAATGTTGCCAGTGTCTCTAGATTGTCCATTTCTGATTTCCCCTTCGGTTTTCTCTAACATTTATTTGTCCTGTATCTTGTGTGCCCAATGTTGCCAGTGTCTCTAGATTGTCCATTTCTGATTTCCCCTTCGGTTTTCTCTAACATTTATTTGTCCTGTATCTTGTGTGCCCAATGTTGCCAGTGTCTCTAGATTGTCCATTTCTGATTTCCCCTTCGGTTTTCTCTAACGTTTATTTGTCCTGTATCTTGTGTGCCCAATGTTGCCAGTTTCTCTAGATTGTCCATTTCTGATTTCCCCTTCGGTTTTCTCTAACGTTTATTTGTCCTGTATCTTGTGTGCCCAATGTTGCCAGTGTCTCTAGATTGTCCATTTCTGATTTCCCCTTCGGTTTTCTCTAAAGTTTATTTGTCCTGTATCTTGTGTGCCCAATGTTGCCAGTTTCTCTAGATTGTCCATTTCTGATTTCCCCTTCGGTTTTCTCTAACGTTTATTTGTCCTGTATCTTGTGTGCCCAATGTTGCCAGTGTCTCTAGATTGTCCATTTCTGATTTCCCCTTCGGTTTTCTCTAAAGTTTATTTGTCCTGTATCTTGTGTGCCCAATGTTGCCAGTTTCTCTAGATTGTCCATTTCTGATTTCCCCTTCGGTTTTCTCTAACGTTTATTTGTCCTGTATCTTGTGTGCCCAATGTTGCCAGTGTCTCTAGATTGTCCATTCTTCACTGAACCTTCGGTTTTCTCTTCCATTTATTTCTTTACATGCTTAACAATTTTGAGGTCAATGTCTGTTAAGTTTTTTTCATTTTCATTGCTTTTTCATAACATTATAGAAAATCACAAACATTTATTGTCAAATATAATTGACTATTCACTGTAAGGGAATGACCATTTAACTTGAAGGGGGGGGGTTATGGTTTTTTTCTAAAAAAATATTCTGATTCCCAATGTTGCTGAAAAAAATATTCTGATTTTGGTGGAGGAAAAAAAAAATAATCTGATTCAGAGTTTTTGTCATATAACGTAATGTTAAATTCTGGAAAAAAAAATTGCGCTTAGCGCGACAAAAAAAATAAATATTCTAACTCTCGTGTTGTCCGAAAAAAAAATTCTGAACGAAACAAAAAACCATAACCAGGGGCGGATCCAGAGGGGCGTGCGCCCCCCCTAAAATTGAAAAAAATATGATTTTTTGGCGTAAAATCGTGATTTTTCACACGAAATACCCCAAACATTTTCGCGCCTCCCTCCGCAATTGGAAAAAATATAATTTTTTGGCGTAAAATCGTGATTTTTCACACGAAATACCCCAAAAATGTTCGCGCCACTCTCCGCTCGGTGCAATTTTTTAAAGTGCGCCCCCCCTAACTTGAAATCCTGGATCCGCCCCTGATAACCCCCCCCCCCCCCCCTTCAAGTTAATTGGTCGGTCCCTAATTATACCCTAATATGATTATTGTTAGAAATGCTGTTGGCCTACATTTACTAGCATTTGCATTATTGTGGGTTCTTGTGAAATAGTAAACATTCTATATACTTTCTATGAGACTTCTATCAATGACATATGAAGTGATTACTAAATCTGAATATGAGGTCTGTCCATTGACCTTCATTGCAGTTGCAATACTAGTAATATACAATTTAATTGTTCTGTAGAATTTCTTATGGATAATTCTAATTGAATTTAAATTATAAATACTCAAAGGCAAATGTACCACGACCATTTTGTGGACACATGACCTATTCCTCGGTAAGATGGGGAACCATATTTGCAGACAGAAGTATTCTGTCTCAGTCAACCAAATGATATCGTACAGATTGTTCCATGGATCACAGATGAAAGGAAATATAGCTCCTTTCAGTCACTACTATTACTAATATTTAAGATTTCATTCTTTGTGCATGGTCGTACCTTTCATTCAGACCAAGTACTTTTCTGTGACACCATACTTCAGGTACATATGACTTGATCCTTTTCCAAATTTTGTCAACCTCTTCAACAGAATCCCAAATACACCGTGAGCTGTTTCTGATATCTGTCATTAACTTCTGTCTAAAAGAAATGATCCGATGAAAACTTACAATAAATGACAATTAAAAATAACTAAAGGCTCAGTGGGCTGAGCCTGTGTCACTCATCTTTCATTCTGCTTTGAGGAAACTTAATACACAACCTTCCATACATGTAGATGCTTCCTACCAAGCTTCGGTTCACTTGGCTAGGCAGTTTCAGAGGAGAAGATGTTTTAGATATCGACCAATCAGAAACAAGAATTGCCTGTGGTGGCCATGTTTGTTAACCAATCGAGATGAAATGAGCAATCTTCATAGAGGACATTCCATAGATGCTTCCTTCTATGTTTCGGTTAATTTGGCCAAGCGGTTTCAGAGGAGGAGATTTTTTTTAAATTGGCCAATCAGAAACAAGAATTGCATGTGGAGGGCCATGTTTGGTAATGGATCATAACAAAATGTGCACTCTTTAGAGAGGACCTTCCATAGATGCTTCCTACTAAGTTTCAGTTCATTTGGTTGATGGGTTTCAGAGGAGAAGATTAAAATGTGAAAAGTTAACAGATGACAGACAACAAACGATGGACGCCAAGTGATTCCAAAAGCCCACATTGCCTTTGGCACGGTGAGCTAAAAAGAATATTAAAATGTGAATACCTACATGTAATGTATAGTATAAACATGTTACACTATATTAGCATTAGTTAATTTCTAAGGGAGATAATGGCAAGTTATCTTTCTTTTAACAGTTTAATGCAAGAGTTATCTCCCTTTTAACAGTGTACTACAATTGAGAAGATTTTTTTGGAAATGAACCAATCAGAAACAAGAATTGCCTGTGCCGTACATGTTTGTTAACGGATCGGGATGAAATGAGCAATCTTTATAGAGCACCTTCCATAGATGCTTCCTACCAAGTTTCGGTTCATTTGGCCCAGCGGTTTCGGAGAAGATTTAAAAAAATCGGCCAATCAGAAACAACAATTGCCTGTGGTGGCCATGTTTGTTAACGGATCGGGATGACATGAGTTATCTTTAGAGAGGACCTTCCATAGATGCTTCCTACCAAGTTTCAGTTCATTTGGCTGAAAGGCTTCAGAGAAGATTAAAATGCGAAAATTTAACGGACGACGGACAACGGACGCCAAGTGATGGCAAAAGCTCACATTGTCTTTGGCAAGGTGAGCTAAAGAGAAATTCTAGGTAAAAATAAATAAATAGTGAATGCTTCCTACCAAGTTTCGGTTCATTTGACCAAGCGGTTTCGGAGGAGAAGATTTTTTTAAATCGGCCAATCAGAAACACAAATTGCCTGTGGTGGCCATGTTTGTTAATAAATCGGGGAGAGGACCTTCCATAGATGCTTCCTACCAAGTTTCAGTTCATTTGGCTGAGAGGTTGCAGAGGAGAAGATTAAAATGCGAAAAATTAACGGACGACGGATGCCAAGTGATGGCAAAAGCTTACTTTGCCTTTGGCAAGGTGAGCTAAAAAGCTAATGGTCGACAATATAGATCAATAAAATCAATCACTTCTCTGATATCCATAATCAATCACTTCTGTGGTCTCTGTCGAAACCTTAAGCTGCCTTTAAGATATAACCACAAAGGTTAAACAACTCAATTAATACAAATCTATGGTGTCACCTCACTTAGACAACATTCTATATTTTATATAGGTACAGGTAAGACAAAAATGTTGGCTATGTGAGACAGTGTGAAAGAATGTTGGCTTTCCTAATTAAGAGGGATTAAGGGGTCCAATTAAGGGAGAACAATCACGGTAATCACAGGTAAATAAAGGTAAATTTGATTGTGTTTTTGTTCTTTCTACATAAATGGAATTACATAAAATACGAAAACATAATGAAAAATTATTATCAAACTTTAAAACTATATAAGCACAAATGAGATATGAAAACATAATAATGAAAATTTATTATTAAATTTTAAACCTATATAAACACACATGAAATATGCTCTGCAAGCTTGATTGTTCACTAATTTTTATAAATAACAAGTCAAGTTACATATAAATAAAAGAAATATTTTTTCTTGTTTTACTTCATTTTCATTAGATTTTAACTAAATATAACATGTGATATCTCACTTATTAATTACTTTTTTTAATTTAAATTTCAACAAATATATTATTTCATTTCTCATTAATTTTATTTTTTTCTTTCTTAAATCTGTTTTACTTCATTTTCATTAGATTTTAACTAAATATAGCATGTGATATTGCACTTATAAATTACTCTTTTAAATAAAATTACAACAAATGTATATTATTTCATTTCTCATTAAATTTTTAATTTTTTTTTTCTTAAATCAGTGTTTTACTTCGGTTTTATTAGATTTTAACTAAATATTGCATGTGATATTTCACTTACTAATTACTTTTTTAAATATATATTGCAAAAATATATATTTCATTTCTCATTAAATTCGTCATTTTATTTTTTTTTCTTAAATCAACATATTTTAGTTCATTTTCATTGGATGAAATATAGCATGTGATATTTCACTTATTAATTACTTTTATAAAATTAAATAACAACCTTTAAGTGGCCCCAACTTTAGTGCTAAAACAACAATATATA
The DNA here is from genome assembly GCA_963680875.1 of Bathymodiolus brooksi. NCBI lineage: Eukaryota > Metazoa > Mollusca > Bivalvia > Mytilida > Modiolidae > Bathymodiolus > Bathymodiolus brooksi. The sequence goes on along the minus strand of OY804575.1, from coordinate 49,286,587 downwards.
GGAATAAAATCAATCAGGTATGACTCAGGTAAGAAATTAGCATGTTGACCATGTGAAACAATGAAATTTTCAAATGTTGGAGAGATGAGACTAAACCAAATCTATACCTATTTTCAGCAATGGTTTATCATCTAGATATAAATACCAATTTTACAACATTCTGTGATAAAGTTTGTTAGTGACTAGTGACAGGTTGGTGGTTTTCTCCGGGTAGTCTGCTTTACTCTACCAATAAAACTAACCACCACAATATAACTGAAATATTGTTGAAAGTGGCATTAAACACCATCAAACAAACAAACAAAACTAATTTTAACATGTTCCCTCCCATGTTTAACATCTACTATCAATATATAATGCTATGTATATGTAATAAATATGATATATTATTTTGTTCATGAGAATATTGTTGTTGTCGATTGATTGATTGATTTTTGGTGCTTAATGCCACTTTAAGCAATATTTCAGCTATATTATGGCGACCAATTTTAGTGGTGGAAGAAGCCGTAGTACCCAGAGTGTTGATAAAGAAAATATTACATCATCAGGGCAAATAGGTTATCAAAAAGTTGCTTACAAGTTTTTAATATTAGACCTTATGTTCTAGATATTTCTGCATATTGTTTATGTAAACAAATAAACAAGGTCACATTTGGAAAGTTCTAGACTTTGTAAATAACTATTTAAGGGACAGCAAATTTGAGAGCAGTCAGTCTGATATCTTACTTCAACGGGAATTCATTTTCATAGGAAAAGGTCCAAGGGATTTAACTGTGAACAGACCAGTTGTAAATTTTATTAATTTGATTTTTGTAATTGTATATTGTCATTAAGTAATTTCTGTTATTTTTATTAAAGTAATTACAGTAACCTTAATTGATCGTTGGTTGTTTATTTCTGTTACTAGAATATTCTAGAAAAAACTTTACATAACAATAAATGTATATATACCTATTTCCTCCAATATTTAACAAAGCTTGCTCATATCCTTTCTTCTCTGATTTTTGTATGTATTCATCACATTCCTGAAAACCATGAAAATGTTTACTGATTTTTCAATATGACTGATATGATTATATTTTAAACAAAAAGAATTCATTATAATATAAATTCACCGTATATTAAACATTTATATGTTATTATAATATAAATTCACTATATATTAAACATTTATATGTTATTATAATATAAATTCACCATATATTAAACATTTATATGTTATTATAATATAAATTCACCATATATTAAACATATTTATATGTTATTATAATATAAATTCACCGTATATTAAACATTTATATGTTATTATCATATTAATTCACCGTATATTAAACATTTATATGTTATTATAATATTAATTCACTGTATATTAAACATTTATATGTTATTATAATATAAATTCACTGTATATTAAACATTTATATGTTATTATAATATTAATTCGCTGTATATTAAACATTTATATGTTATTATAATATAAATTCACCATATATTAAACATTTATATGTTATTATAATATTAATTCACTGTATATTAAACATTTATATGTTATTATAATATAAATTCACTATATATTAAACATTTATATGTTATTATAATATAAATTCACCATATATTAAACATTTATATGTTATTATAATATTAATTCACCATATATTAAACATTTATATGTTATTATAATATTAATTCACTGTATATTAAACATTTATATGTTATTATAATATTAATTCACTGTATATTAAACATTTATATGTTATTATAATATAAATTCACCATATATTAAACATTTATATGTTATTAGAATATAAATTCACTGTATATTAAACATTTATATGTTATTATAATATAAATTCACCATATATTAAACATTTATATGTTATTATAATATAAATTCACCGTATATTAAACATTTATATGTTATTATAATATAAATTCACTGTATATTAAACATTTATATGTTATTATAATATAAATTCACCATATATTAAACATTCATTCATTTTTGTATTTGTTCTAGATAGAGATTGCATGAATTGATATTATAAACAATAGATTAAACAGAAGTAAACAAAATATGTATAAAATGACAAAGTATTAGACAACCATGAAATATTTACATATAAGAAAAATGTGCTTAGCTGGCGATATTACATGAATTAGAAATTCCTAGTTGTACATAGTTGTAGTATGAATCATATTGTAATCGACTGTAGACTTTCCTAAATGTATGTACAATGTAAATCAATTTCTTAAATGCGTCGAGGTCGGAAGCACCAAAATCGGTTCAAGAGTCCTTTCCAAGAAGTATTCGAAATAAGGTTTCATAGTCGTATTCGCTTACTTCAGCAGATAGGTCGACAGGGAAGTTTTCAATTATTAAGTCCCACTTGATACTATACATTTCCAATGTAGTTGGCCAACTAAGATTCGCATGTAAAAGACGTCATTACACACACACTTTGCAAATTTCACATGGTGGTTCATTGTAATTTGAAGTAAACTTAGCAGTACGAAGTTCGGAACAGTTGGTCGGAAATTCCATACACTTACTATAGGTACTAAGTGATATTTATTTTTCTGCTATAAATACTGTAAACTTGAGTGGAAATCTTTCTGATTAATTTAAACCTATTTTTCCCAAAGGCACTCGTGGCACGGAATTACCAACCCCCCTTTTTTAAACTTTCTGTTTGCATATTTATTTTCAATAAAATTTATTTATTTCTTTATCATTTCACCTCTTTTTCTTTAATTTAACTTGTTCATGTCCATATTCATACAATCTTATGTTAACAGCAACCTACATGTGTGGACCCTATATATATTATCATGTGTGGACCCTATATATATTATCATGTGTGGACCCTATATATATTATCCACTATGGTCCACACATGTAGGTTGCTGTTAACAAGATTGTATGAATATGGACACGAACAAGTTAAATTAAGGAAAAAGAGATGAAATAATAAAGAAATAAAGAAATCTTATCTAAAAATATATATATAAGCAGAAATAAGTTGGGTTTTTTTAAAAGGGGGGGAGTAATTCCGTGCTACGAGCACTTGTGGTTGTTTTTTGTGTTTTTCGCTTAGTATTGATTTTGTTTTGATTTCTTGGTTTTGTGTTTGTTTTTTTAAACTAAATTACGCCTTCTCTATGACCTATATATTCAACAATGAACAAAATACAAAACATACCTCCTTTGTGAATACATTGTACAGTACAAAAGCTAGACATCCTTTGAATTCTGAAGGCAGCTTTACTTCTTCCTTCCTTATTTCTGTTGTTGCCATGACTTTATATATCTATCTATTTACATATATTAGTCTACAAATAAAATAATTTCTACATATTTCATTGTTTATTTCAACATTACATGGTAATCAATACACTGGTCATATACCTGTTTAGAATGTGCAATTAAACTAACAATTACTTATTCGATTTGATTCACTCTACCTGGGGAAACAATTCCTTCTTCACATTATAATATATCGGTAATATTTTCCTGGAATTAGTTAATACCAGTCTACCAGAGTGAATACTTATTTTGAAGTGAGCATTTTGTATACTCTTTAAAAATATATTCACATACTCAATTTAATTTCCTTAATTTGATGCTTCAAAGTTGTCAAAATCAATGAACTAGAAACCTGGAACTACAATTCGAGTAAAAGACAAGTGAATATATAATACTTTGCCAGCACCAGTTGCTGAGGCTCCCTGTTTGGTATCTTTCAAACAGCAGCTGTCCACTGCCTCTATCTAAGATTAGGGTCGTCAAGTTGTAAGTAGCATCTAGTGAGGCTGATAGTGCTGTGCTGGTTGGGCGTATACCCAGTGGCCGCTACGGTAGCCAGAGTGGACTATTGCTGAAGGTATGAACATGCAACTTGACAAATCTTTCGCCTATTCCTCTGACTTTCCTAATTATTTGTCAATCATTAAAAATTTTGAGCAGAGAAGAAGGTTGTCCAAATTAAGAATATCAGCTCACAAATTACAAATAGAAATAGGAAGGTACCAGGGTACTCTCCGGGAAAACCGCATCTGTTGCAGGTGCACTTCGGGTCAGGTAGAAGATGAGATCCATTATTTACTTCATTGTACTTGCCATGCAAACCATAGGGAAAGTTTTACTACATATTTGACATCCGAGTGTCAAAATTTTCAAAATTTAGATGACAAATGTAAACTCATATGGATCATAAATAATGAAGACCCAACTATACTCAGATATCTTTGTCAATATCTTTTATCAACAACTATTTGATTAAATGGAATTGGAGATCTGCAAACTGGATGACCTGCATTGAGCCATCTTCGCTAGCCAAGGGTTACGATTCGGGTCCCCCTTCTCTCCAGAAGAGAAGTGGAGAGAAGGGGGACCCGAATCGTAACCCTTGGCTAGCGAAGATGGCATTGAGCATGAGAAAGAAAATATTCTTTTTGGCATCGTCCCATGATGCTCGCTGCTGGTTATCCAAAAGCTCTGATCCCTTTCCATGTTCCAAACAATATTCCTTCCACATCAACATGGCCGGTCTGCACTAGACACAAGTAGGACTTTATTCTTTTTAGCATCGACTCAAGGTGTCTCTTGCAGATTGGTGATGAATCACCTGATATATATGTATATGTTCTCTCTACCTTTCCTACTTTCTCTGTAATTCATACTTTTTCTTAAGGATTGTACAAAATTATTTATTTAAATTAGTGCGCAACCCCACGTGCAATAATAGTCAAAAGTGACGGTCAGCACGTACCATGTAGATGTAGATGTAGATGAATAAGAGGGAATCGTCCATCAATTTAATCCACAATGTCATTTGTACCGAAATGTTAAAATTCTAGAAAAGTTGAAAGTCAGCTTGGATTTCCATATTTTTCCAGTCGGTTTCCCCATAACCTACATATGAAATCTGGAAATGTAAATGAGGAAAATAAATATTGTTTGTTTACATTTATTTTGGTCGATTAAATCAATATAAAGATTACATATTGATATTGATCACTTCTGTTTTTTATCCTGCAATGGCAGCATTTACCGACCAATATAGCCTGCCTAATATATTTTTTGATATTGGTCAGTTATAAATAGAACATTTTTTGATATTGGTCAGATATAAATAGAACATACAAATGTAAAACGGGGCACATCGGGGGATATTGTTTTCAAATACATACATAAAATTATTTCAAATACTTTTATCATCGTCCAGTAAACGTTTATTTACGATTTAAAATTGCAGGATAAATACAATACATGTGCACTGTCGAAGCATATAGGTAAATATGTGTATTCGGCGCGAAACGCGGGAAAAGGCTCGGCGAAGCCTCGCCTTTTCCCGCGTTTCTAAGCCTCATACACATATTACCCATATGCTTCGACAGTGCACAAGTATTGTATATATATAGACCTATATCTTAAGTTCTCTTCTTCATTTTATGTCTTACCTTAAGATTATGTGAACCCCTAATGTTAAATGGATCCTGTATTTGTTATTCTTTAATGTTGACAAAACATCTATATTTAGACAAGTTATTTATAGAAATGAACGGTTAATCCTAGTTTTGTCATAATTTATTCTGAATAGAATTATCTCCCTTTGACAATGTATTCTGCATTGAAAAATGGTAAATCAAATCAAATCAAATCAAATCAAATAAGTTTTATTTAAAGACGGCAAGACACAAACAATATAACATAAGCTCGCAATGAGCTTTTGAACCGACATATATAAATATTACATAAAAACATATACAATACATTTACATACAGACACAAGTAACACATACATGTTCATAAATATCAAGCATGCACAATTAAATTGCAAAGCAGGTAATACATAATGCAATGAAACATAAAAACACAGCAAAGCAAAGCACAAAATAAAGCAAATAAATAAAATAATAATGCAAAGCAAACAGAATAAAAAAGCAGAACAATGAAACTAAGGATGTTGACATGCTATGCATGTATAGGATTTACCATTCCAAAAAGAAATAAAAGAATACAAAAGAAACCCTACGTTTGCAATAAGAATGATTGGTTCATTTTTATCAAGGTTGAACTAAGCGTATTTTTCCATTTAGTCTCTATTTTAAGATTATTATTCCTCAAAAGGGGGTGTTGTCATTTCAAAAAATAAGGGAGTTTTATTTAGTTCATTTAAACATATTTTATTGTCTTATAAATGCACAATTAGATTGGAAACAAGTTATATCAACTTAGTACATCCGCTCCATACAATAATGTTATATACATGTACATAAATATGAAAATGACAGCAAGTTACATACCGGTATCATAATAAATGTATACATAATATATTTGATAAACTGAAGTGGTGGGGGGAAAGGGGATTGAGTGCAAATGTATGATAGCATAATGAGTTTTATATCTTCTGTGAAGTTGCTTCTTATAAAAAAAACCACATTAAATTAAACATTTCGTCCGCGAACAAAGATCGAACTCACTAAATCTTAGTGATTATTGCCGGCCACTCTAAAGGACAGTTAGACCTCGGAAGTATTTCTTTTAGTGATATTTTTTTTATTATGTGTGGTTGTGTTATATGTAGGAGCCGATCTTAGGAAGTGCGGCGGCGTCCATGCTGTTCTCTATAAAACCTCAGTGTGTTGTACTTAACCATCCGAGAGTTGTTAATTCCAGCACGGAGTCCAATTTGGAGCAATTGTACCAATTGGCTTTTAGAAGGCCGTCCCTGATGATATAATGTGGTATTTACATATTAAGGGGTTTTATCTTTGTATTAGGTAGTGTTTCCATTATCATGATAGTATTCGGCTTTTTTTATTACTGAGAATGTTTATAAAAAAAATTTAAAAAAATTAAAAAAAATGTTAAACAGGTAATTATTTATTTGGTTGATATAAATGTTTTATAGTAAAGTAATATGTATAGAATCGAATGGCGCTGTAATAAGAAATATAAGTTTATGTGTTGCATTCCTGTCCGTCTTTATATGCATAGATAGTGAAGATCCGTGGATAGTAAAATTGCATCTACAGGTATTTTATTGATAACATTTCAGATTCATGCGGTTACTTCCTATTTGAGCATTCGTCGTTTGTCAACAGCATGATGGGTAATAAATCAAGTCTATGGGTAAACATGTCGCCTCACTCACAAACATTATCCTGATTCCTAGTCAACCAGTCTTTAAGTCCTTAATGCTGCATGCTTAGCGGAGAAGGAGCAAATACCCATATAATAATCTTTGGTTTAACACGACTGGGGGTCTAACTCACGATATATCACAGCTCAGGCCAGAACACGACTGGGGCTCTAACTCACGATATATCACAGCTCAGGCCAGAACACGACTGGGGCTCTAACTCACGATATATCACAGCTCAGGCCAGAACACGACTGGGGCTCTAACTCACGATATATCACAGCTCAGGCCAGAACACGACTGGGGCTCTAACTCACGATATATCACAGCTCAGGCCAGAACACGACTGGGGCTCTAACTCACGATATATCACAGCTCAGGCCAGAACACGACTGGGGCTCTAACTCACGATATATCACAGCTCAGGCCAGAACACGACTGGGGCTCTAACTCACGATATATCACAGCTCAGGCCAGAACACGACTGGGGCTCTAACTCACGATATATCACAGCTCAGGCCAGAACACGACTGGGGCTCTAACTCACGATATATCACAGCTCAGGCCAGAACACGACTGGGGCTCTAACTCACGATATATCACAGCTCAGGCCAGAACACGACTGGGGCTCTAACTCACGATATATCACAGCTCAGGCCAGAACACGACTGGGGCTCTAACTCACGATATATCACAGCTCAGGCCAGAACACGACTGGGGCTCTAACTCACGATATATCACAGCTCAGACCAGAACACGACTGGGGCTCTAACTCACGATATATCACAGCTCAGGCCAGAACACGACTGGGGCTCTAACTCACGATATATCACAGCTCAGGCCAGAACACGACTGGGGGTCTAACTCACGATATATCACAGCTCAGGCCAGAACACGACTGGGGCTCTAACTCACGATATATCACAGCTCAGGCCAGAACACGACTGGGGCTCTAACTCACGATATATCACAGCTCAGGCCAGAACACGACTGGGGCTCTAACTCACGATATATCACAGCTCAGGCCAGAACACGACTGGGGCTCTAACTCACGATATATCACAGCTCAGGCCAGAACACGACTGGGGCTCTAACTCACGATATATCACAGCTCAGGCCAGAACACGACTGGGGCTCTAACTCACGATATATCACAGCTCAGGCCAGAACACGACTGGGGCTCTAACTCACGATATATCACAGCTCAGGCCAGAACACGACTGGGGCTCTAACTCACGATATATCACAGCTCAGGCCAGAACACGACTGGGGCTCTAACTCACGATATATCACAGCTCAGGCCAGAACACGACTGGGGCTCTAACTCACGATATATCACAGCTCAGGCCAGAACACGACTGGGGCTCTAACTCACGATATATCACAGCTCAGGCCAGAACACGACTGGGGCTCTAACTCACGATATATCACAGCTCAGGCCAGAACACGACTGGGGCTCTAACTCACGATATATCACAGCTCAGGCCAGAACACGACTGGGGCTCTAACTCACGATATATCACAGCTCAGGCCAGAACACGACTGGGGCTCTAACTCACGATATATCACAGCTCAGGCCAGAACACGACTGGGGCTCTAACTCACGATATATCACAGCTCAGGCCAGAACACGACTGGGGCTCTAACTCACGATATATCACAGCTCAGGCCAGAACACGACTGGGGCTCTAACTCACGATATATCACAGCTCAGGCCAGAACACGACTGGGGCTCTAACTCACGATATATCACAGCTCAGGCCAGAACACGACTGGGGCTCTAACTCACGATATATCACAGCTCAGGCCAGAACACGACTGGGGCTCTAACTCACGATATATCACAGCTCAGGCCAGAACACGACTGGGGCTCTAACTCACGATATATCACAGCTCAGGCCAGAACACGACTGGGGCTCTAACTCACGATATATCACAGCTCAGGCCAGAACACGACTGGGGCTCTAACTCACGATATATCACAGCTCAGGCCAGAACACGACTGGGGCTCTAACTCACGATATATCACAGCTCAGGCCAGAACACGACTGGGGCTCTAACTCACGATATATCACAGCTCAGGCCAGAACACGACTGGGGCTCTAACTCACGATATATCACAGCTCAGGCCAGAACACGACTGGGGCTCTAACTCACGATATATCACAGCTCAGGCCAGAACACGACTGGGGCTCTAACTCACGATATATCACAGCTCAGGCCAGAACACGACTGGGGCTCTAACTCACGATATATCACAGCTCAGGCCAGAACACGACTGGGGCTCTAACTCACGATATATCACAGCTCAGGCCAGAACACGACTGGGGCTCTAACTCACGATATATCACAGCTCAGGCCAGAACACGACTGGGGCTCTAACTCACGATATATCACAGCTCAGGCCAGAACACGACTGGGGCTCTAACTCACGATATATCAAAGCTCAGGCCAGAACACGACTGGGGCTCTAACTCACGATATATCACAGCTCAGGCCAGAACACGACTGGGGCTCTAACTCACGATATATCACAGCTCAGGCCAGAACACGACTGGGGCTCTAACTCACGATATATCACAGCTCAGGCCAGAACACGACTGGGGCTCTAACTCACGATATATCACAGCTCAGGCCAGAACACGACTGGGGCTCTAACTCACGATATATCACAGCTCAGGCCAGAACACGACTGGGGCTCTAACTCACGATATATCACAGCTCAGGCCAGAACACGACTGGGGCTCTAACTCACGATATATCACAGCTCAGGCCAGAACACGACTGGGGCTCTAACTCACGATATATCACAGCTCAGGCCAGAACACGACTGGGGCTCTAACTCACGATATATCACAGCTCAGGCCAGAACACGACTGGGGCTCTAACTCACGATATATCACAGCTCAGGCCAGAACACGACTGGGGCTCTAACTCACGATATATCACAGCTCAGGCCAGAACACGACTGGGGCTCTAACTCACGATATATCACAGCTCAGGCCAGAACACGACTGGGGCTCTAACTCACGATATATCACAGCTCAGGCCAGAACACGACTGGGGCTCTAACTCACGATATATCACAGCTCAGGCCAGAACACGACTGGGGCTCTAACTCACGATATATCACAGCTCAGGCCAGAACACGACTGGGGCTCTAACTCACGATATATCACAGCTCAGGCCAGAACACGACTGGGGCTCTAACTCACGATATATCACAGCTCAGGCCAGAACACGACTGGGGCTCTAACTCACGATATATCACAGCTCAGGCCAGAACACGACTGGGGCTCTAACTCACGATATATCACAGCTCAGGCCAGAACACGACTGGGGCTCTAACTCACGATATATCACAGCTCAGGCCAGAACACGACTGGGGCTCTAACTCACGATATATCACAGCTCAGGCCAGAACACGACTGGGGCTCTAACTCACGATATATCACAGCTCAGGCCAGAACACGACTGGGGCTCTAACTCACGATATATCACAGCTCAGGCCAGAACACGACTGGGGCTCTAACTCACGATATATCACAGCTCAGGCCAGAACACGACTGGGGCTCTAACTCACGATATATCACAGCTCAGGCCAGAACACGACTGGGGCTCTAACTCACGATATATCACAGCTCAGGCCAGAACACGACTGGGGCTCTAACTCACGATATATCACAGCTCAGGCCAGAACACGACTGGGGCTCTAACTCACGATATATCACAGCTCAGGCCAGAACACGACTGGGGCTCTAACTCACGATATATCACAGCTCAGGCCAGAACACGACTGGGGCTCTAACTCACGATATATCACAGCTCAGGCCAGAACACGACTGGGGCTCTAACTCACGATATATCACAGCTCAGGCCAGAACACGACTGGGGCTCTAACTCACGATATATCACAGCTCAGGCCAGAACACGACTGGGGCTCTAACTCACGATATATCACAGCTCAGGCCAGAACACGACTGGGGCTCTAACTCACGATATATCACAGCTCAGGCCAGAACACGACTGGGGCTCTAACTCACGATATATCACAGCTCAGGCCAGAACACGACTGGGGCTCTAACTCACGATATATCACAGCTCAGGCCAGAACACGACTGGGGCTCTAACTCACGATATATCACAGCTCAGGCCAGAACACGACTGGGGCTCTAACTCACGATATATCACAGCTCAGGCCAGAACACGACTGGGGCTCTAACTCACGATATATCACAGCTCAGGCCAGAACACGACTGGGGCTCTAACTCACGATATATCACAGCTCAGGCCAGAACACGACTGGGGCTCTAACTCACGATATATCACAGCTCAGGCCAGAACACGACTGGGGCTCTAACTCACGATATATCACAGCTCAGGCCAGAACACGACTGGGGCTCTAACTCACGATATATCACAGCTCAGGCCAGAACACGACTGGGGCTCTAACTCACGATATATCACAGCTCAGGCCAGAACACGACTGGGGCTCTAACTCACGATATATCACAGCTCAGGCCAGAACACGACTGGGGCTCTAACTCACGATATATCACAGCTCAGACCAGAACACGACTGGGGCTCTAACTCACGATATATCACAGCTCAGGCCAGAACACGACTGGGGCTCTAACTCACGATATATCACAGCTCAGGCCAGAACACGACTGGGGCTCTAACTCACGATATATCACAGCTCAGGCCAGAACACGACTGGGGCTCTAACTCACGATATATCACAGCTCAGGCCAGAACACGACTGGGGCTCTAACTCACGATATATCACAGCTCAGGCCAGAACACGACTGGGGCTCTAACTCACGATATATCACAGCTCAGGCCAGAACACGACTGGGGCTCTAACTCACGATATATCACAGCTCAGGCCAGAACACGACTGGGGCTCTAACTCACGATATATCACAGCTCAGGCCAGAACACGACTGGGGCTCTAACTCACGATATATCACAGCTCAGGCCAGAACACGACTGGGGCTCTAACTCACGATATATCACAGCTCAGGCCAGAACACGACTGGGGCTCTAACTCACGATATATCACAGCTCAGGCCAGAACACGACTGGGGCTCTAACTCACGATATATCACAGCTCAGGCCAGAACACGACTGGGGCTCTAACTCACGATATATCACAGCTCAGGCCAGAACACGACTGGGGCTCTAACTCACGATATATCACAGCTCAGGCCAGAACACGACTGGGGCTCTAACTCACGATATATCACAGCTCAGGCCAGAACACGACTGGGGCTCTAACTCACGATATATCACAGCTCAGGCCAGAACACGACTGGGGCTCTAACTCACGATATATCACAGCTCAGGCCAGAACACGACTGGGGCTCTAACTCACGATATATCACAGCTCAGGCCAGAACACGACTGGGGCTCTAACTCACGATATATCACAGCTCAGGCCAGAACACGACTGGGGCTCTAACTCACGATATATCACAGCTCAGGCCAGAACACGACTGGGGCTCTAACTCACGATATATCACAGCTCAGGCCAGAACACGACTGGGGCTCTAACTCACGATATATCACAGCTCAGGCCAGAACACGACTGGGGCTCTAACTCACGATATATCACAGCTCAGGCCAGAACACGACTGGGGCTCTAACTCACGATATATCACAGCTCAGGCCAGAACACGACTGGGGCTCTAACTCACGATATATCACAGCTCAGGCCAGAACACGACTGGGGCTCTAACTCACGATATATCACAGCTCAGGCCAGAACACGACTGGGGCTCTAACTCACGATATATCACAGCTCAGGCCAGAACACGACTGGGGCTCTAACTCACGATATATCACAGCTCAGGCCAGAACACGACTGGGGCTCTAACTCACGATATATCACAGCTCAGGCCAGAACACGACTGGGGCTCTAACTCACGATATATCACAGCTCAGGCCAGAACACGACTGGGGCTCTAACTCACGATATATCACAGCTCAGGCCAGAACACGACTGGGGCTCTAACTCACGATATATCACAGCTCAGGCCAGAACACGACTGGGGCTCTAACTCACGATATATCACAGCTCAGGCCAGAACACGACTGGGGCTCTAACTCACGATATATCACAGCTCAGGCCAGAACACGACTGGGGCTCTAACTCACGATATATCACAGCTCAGGCCAGAACACGACTGGGGCTCTAACTCACGATATATCACAGCTCAGGCCAGAACACGACTGGGGCTCTAACTCACGATATATCACAGCTCAGGCCAGAACACGACTGGGGCTCTAACTCACGATATATCACAGCTCAGGCCAGAACACGACTGGGGCTCTAACTCACGATATATCACAGCTCAGGCCAGAACACGACTGGGGCTCTAACTCACGATATATCACAGCTCAGGCCAGAACACGACTGGGGCTCTAACTCACGATATATCACAGCTCAGGCCAGAACACGACTGGGTCTCTAACTCACGATGTATCGCAGCTCAGGCCAGAACACGACTGGGGCTCTAACTCACGATATATCGCAGCTCAGGCCAGAACACGACTGGGGCTCTAACTCACGATATATCACAGCTCAGGCCAGAACACGACTGGGGCTCTAACTCACGATATATCACAGCTCAGGCCAGAACACGACTGGGGCTCTAATTCACGATATATCACAGCTCAGGCCAGAACACGACTGGGGCTCTAACTCACGATATATCACAGCTCAGGCCAGAACACGACTGGGGCTCTAACTCACGATATATCACAGCTCAGGCCAGAACACGACTGGGGCTCTAACTCACGATATATCACAGGTCAGGCCAGAACACGACTGGTGCTCTAACTCACGATATATCACAGCTCAGGCCAGAACACGACTGGGGCTCTAACTCACGATATATCACAGCTCAGGCCAGAACACGACTGGGGCTCTAACTCACGATATATCACAGCTCAGGCCAGAACACGACTGGGGCTCTAACTCACGATATATCACAGCTCAGGCCAGAACACGACTGGGGCTCTAACTCACGATATATCACAGGTCAGGCCAGAACACGACTGGGGCTCTAACTCACGATATATCGCAGCTCAGGCCAGAACACGACTGGGGCTCTAACTCACGATATATCACAGCTCAGGCCAGAACACGACTGGGGCTCTAACTCACGATATATCGCAGCTCAGGCCAGAACACGACTGGGGCTCTAACTCACGATATATCACAGCTCATGCCAGAACACGACTGGGGCTCTAACTCACGATATATCACAGCTCAGGCCAGAACACGACTGGGGCTCTAACTCACGATATATCACAGCTCAGGCCAGAACACGACTGGGGCTCTAACTCACGATATATCGCAGCTCAGGCCAGCACGCTAACCATTACACAATCAAGGCGGTTGAGTGTGTAAAAAGTAGTCTCTATAATCTTTCAGTTGCGGATACCATCGTGATCAGTGCCAGATTTACCATTGTGCTTAGGTGTGCTTAAGCACAGGGCCTCGTTGATCAGGGGGGGGGGGCTCCATCTTCCTGCCAATATTTTTTTTACGATGGATTTTTGCTTATGTGGTGCATAAATGATCCATATAATTTAGTTGTTAAATACAGGTTTATTTTCATTAAATTAGCTTTACTTCAAATAAAGCATATACATTTACTATTTCTATAATACAATTCGTAAACTTATCTATTAGTAAAAAATAAAATAAGCTTCTTCATCAAATGGTTATGGGGGTCCACCAAAATGAAATTAAGAGTAAAAGTGGTCCATGGGAAAAAAAGGTTGAGAACCACTGCGTTAAATGATGTTTAGATTTAATTACATGATGTTGACTGTAATGACTGTCCTGTCTGTTCTCTTTTTATCAAGTTTGACTATTTCATCATGTGAGCTGTGGAACACAGTGTTGGGCGGGTTGAGGCTTTAGGTAATACAGGACCTATGAGAGAGGGGTATAACCGGAACATCCGTCCAGAGCCCGTGAATCTCTTGTTGTTGTTTTTTGGTATTTTCAAAAGGGAATAGGTTAGCACACAAATATTCCACTGACCTTAATTATGAAGATTTTGTAGTAGAAATGCAACATTTACCATTAGTACATAAAGCACAGTTTGGAAAACCAGAACTGAAACCTTTAGAGTTGCTATTTTTTTAACAGACTACAAACTTTTAGAGATATTTCTAAATGTTTTTGTTAGTTTGAGAATATTGTTGACAATTCCAGCTACAGTAGCATCAGCAGAAAAATCTTTTAGCAAACTCATACTTATCAAAAACTGTTTGTCTACTATGTCTTAAACCTGACTTGTCGACTTAGCCGGCGAAAGACATTTCAGAATATTTCCTTCAATATATTCATGGCTTCCAGTTCAAAATCCACATGGACAATAGCAGGATTAAGTTGTAATCCATTATCAAAGCATAGTGTGGCAGTAGTTGACATGCAGTGACGATAAACATTTTCCGATTTTCAAGACAACGGAACCTAGTGACCATTTTGGACAGTTACCTTTATGTTCATCTTTACTAAATGATAACCATTAGTTGACTAAAACAAACTCGTATAATACTTTACATGTGAGTACAGGTTGATGTTGTGAGAGTCGCTCAATTGTCCACATAGATTTTAGGCTCAATTGAAATTGTGTCGCTCAAATATCCACAGTGTAAATTTATTTTTTCGCTCAAATATCCACCGCCCGACTTGGCAAGACTGAGTATTGAATCAAGCGTTGCCAGAGAAATTAATTTTGATATTGTTATTAGAAATTTTGCAGGCAAAAAAGCCAGAAAAGCTCACTTCAGTAAATAGCTATAAACTATAAAATTCACCCATGAAGCATCTAGAAATAACATCTACTTTCTGGATACTTACACCACCTGTGAAAATGGTATTATGTCAACTGACATATACAACAAACGGACAGATAAACATCAGCACCTGTCCCCACAGAGTTGTCATCCAAAGCATTGCACCAACAGTATTCCGTACAGCCAAGCTCTCTGAATCAAACGCATCTGCTCCAACGAACAAACCACCAAAAAACGGCTTGGGGAACTGAAATGTCATCTGAAAAAGAGGGATTACAACAATGCGAGCATTAACCGTTGTTTTAACAAAGCAAGTGGTATTGACAGAAAAGACCTCATCCAATAAAAAGAAAAGAACGCGAACAACAGTGTGCCATTTGTCATCACATACCATCCTGCGCTCAGTAATTTATCCAACATCGTTCGTGAGCACTGGACAACCATACAAAAACATCTAGAACTGTGCACAATCTTCACAGAACCACCCGTCTTGGCCTTCAGGAAACCCAAAAGTTTGAAAGACATCTTGGTGAGAGCTGACATCTCCCCTCGATCTGCCTACAATGGTCAGTGTCAAAAATGTGATTCGAGACGATGTATGACGTGCAAAAACATCCAATGCACACACAAATTCAGCAGGACACATACAGGAGAAGAATTCATCATATACTGCAATGCCAACTGCAAGAGAGAAAATATTATCTACCTCATGGAATGTGCAATTTGTGGTCTTCAATACATCGGAGAAACTAAACAACAAATTAGTAAACGCTTGAATGGCCACAGAGGCGATGCAAATTGCAAACCTGACCTTCCACTCAGCAGACATCTCAGATCGACGGGCCACCATGATTCTTTTGGCAAACTGAAGATCACCATAATTGACCATAAGTGGGATGATAAAAGCAGACAGGAAAGGGAAAGCTTCTGGATTAGAAAACTTGAGACCTTATCACCGAATGGAATCAATGAGAAAAAGTAATATCCTCTCTTGACTCCTATTTTTGTTGGTCTCCTCCAGTCGTATTAGGACATACAGTTTGCTCAATTGGCCCAAAGTATATATTCCACACTGTGGTGGGCCGTTTATTTGAATGAGTTTGGGTATTATACCGTTTTCAAAAATATTTTGACAGTGCTATTTGATACATTTACCAATAATATCTCATTTTTATTTTTATTTCTAATTTAACATTTATTTAAATGTGTAGCCTTATTGTGTATTTATATTATTGTTATTGTACTTTTATTAATTTATATGTAGGATTTCCATTCTTTTATGTATGTAGTTTCATATGTGCATCTTCTGGTTCTTTTGTCCCGCACATGGACCGTCAAAAACTTGTTTTTTGAGATTGTAAAGTCGCTATATTGGTTCGAGATTTTATTTAATTAGACATTGATAAAGTCCCTCGGTGGGACGAAAATTTTGTCATTCAACGAAGTGTTTAAATCTTTATCATTTTGTTTTGTGTTGTTTTACAAACCATTTTAGACGTTTATAATTGTTTTACGGGTTGTACTAAACTACGAAACGAAATCGAAACGCAACGAACGAAACGAAACGAAACGAAACGAAATATTACGAAACGCAACGAAATGTACTAAACTACGAAACGAAACGCAACGAAACGAAACGAAATTTACTATAATGCGAAACGAAATGAAATGAATACAATGAAACGAAACGAAATATACTAAAGTGCGAAACGCAATAGAACGAAACGGAATTTAGCGAAACGCGATGAAGTTTTCCTATAATCATCATTCATCAGAAGCAAGGCAGTTATCATTATTAATTAAAAACTCAGAATTCAATGTAATCTAATAGCTAATAGTTAAGTGACAATACTCTGCTTTTGAATTTCTCTGATAGGCATCGTTTACGGTTCCATCCTAATACCCGTAATTAACGGAGCAGCGAACATGTTTTAAGTACTATATACATTATCTGGCGTCAAAAGAAATTAAATATCTTAAGACATTGAGGATCATTTAATATGATGAAAACCCTGTCGCTTCACATGCAAACAAATAATGGGGTTTCCACAAACATGGATATTGTCTATGTGGCCCCTGTCCAAAATAAAGCGGGCATATGGTGAATTTATCAGACCACGAACTGCAATGTCATTATAATAAAAATAGTTATTAGTAATAATATTTTTTTAGAAACCTTTTGTTTGATCAATTGACCAAAAGGAGCTTCTGTGCTAGTACTGTATTGTATTGATTTGATTGATTGAATTTGATTTTTGATGTTTAACGCCACTTTCAGCAGTATTTCAGCTATTTCATGGCGACCAGTTTTAGTGGTGGAAGAAGCGGAGAGAACCACCGACCATGGGCAAGCAACTGGAAAGCTTTATCACATGCGACTGCGAGTCGAGTGCACCCTTTTTGTAATTTACAAAGCCGGGCGCGAACCCACGCCGTATTGGTGATAGGCTTGTATGAGTTGTTAGATAATCCAACTACCTAACTCATTGAGCCATTCAGGCCCTGGAATAGAGTTTAAAATTGGACCCTTTTGAAATATGCTACAAAAGAACCACTGCATGGATTGAAACCAAACATGACAGAAATAGACCTTATACGGTCCTCATAAGGTGTCCAACATGCATGTATTTATCATCACCTTAGTTATCCCCAAGCAGCAAGGTTTCACAGGGTGTATTGTATCTAGACTGTCCTCACTCCCTGCATACCAATACCAGTCCTGTTGTGTGTCCGTCCATAACATTAATTCTTGTGGATATCCTGGATGTTTCTCAGCCAATCTTAATCAAATTTAGTAAACATATTCAGTATAATAGCAGCAAACCCTATTCGAGTTTCAAGGTCATAGGCTAAAGGTTAAGATCATGAATACATATTTGCTAAGTTTACAGCGTTGTGGACACAACATAGCTTTTCTTCCTTGGATTTCAATCGGACTTTGTTCCACTCTCGGAAGATATTTTTCATTGAGAGTGGAACAAACTAGTTGGTTTTCTACGTGTAGGTCAAATGTCCAATCCTATTTTGCATTTCTTTAACAGCCATGTGAACACAACAAAAAATATTTGTTCAACCGGCCGCAAGTTGGTTGCTTATTCCTGGCTCGTAAGTTATTCCTTATTCATTACTTATTCCTTATTCACTATTCCTTATTTCATTCGATGGATTTCAATTAAACTTGGAGAATACATCAACAACTGAGAATGCAAGTATAGCCTTTTAATTTTTGGATTCAGAGGTCAGGGACATGGTGACATTTTGTCTTTTCATATATAGCCTAGCGGACACAACATAGCTTTTTTAATTGGTTTCGATCAAACTTGGTTAGAACATTAACCATTTAGAGAGCAAGAAGTTTATCGTATTTTTAATATGATAGTTCAAAATGCCAAGATCACCGTTATATTTTAAA
Organism: Bathymodiolus brooksi; assembly: GCA_963680875.1. Classification (NCBI taxonomy): domain Eukaryota; kingdom Metazoa; phylum Mollusca; class Bivalvia; order Mytilida; family Modiolidae; genus Bathymodiolus; species Bathymodiolus brooksi. The sequence goes on along the minus strand of OY804575.1, from coordinate 49,267,210 downwards.
TTTTTTCTACAGCCTTGTTGACACAACAAAGCTTGTGTTTTTCAATGGATTTCAATCAAACTTGTAAATATTAATCGTTGAGATTGCATGATTGTTTATTTTCAATGTCAATGGTAAAATGTCAAGGTCAAAGTGACATTTCGCGGTCCTTAGATAAACTTAAGTAGTTACATATATATCGAATCAAGAGAGGTCACGAAAAACCGCGATTCTAATGATAATCAATCTGAAAATCCAGAGACAAGGACAAGGTCAAGATAGCAATGACAAAGACGAAATTCAACTCTCAAAAACTTGAAATTTACACAATAGAAACTAAAGAGTAATCAGCAACTCGGACTCTGCCAACTATGTGGAACTTAGACCAGATGCACCGTTGGGTAAGTGTTCTCTGCTTTCCATGAAACACCCATCACCTTGCTCGTGTCATAGTCCGGTAAGACGTTGCTCATGTCATAGTTCGGTAAGACGACAGAAAAAACTACGAGTTAATTAGGAAACTAATCAGTTCTAAATTGAAAAAAAAACTGCAGTGTCCTTGCACCACAAAGTGATCCTCTAAATGCAACATTTATTCTTCGTAATTCGAAACCGACTAAACATTATAAAAAAAAATGCGAATGTAAAATAACAACAAACGAAGTTTTTTTTCTCGAGTTTTGAGAAGATATCGTTTCCGTAGAGATGTTCTTAAGATATTCTATTAAGATATCATCGTGACTTTTATTAACTGTGGTTTCATTTAATTTCGATAGGTACCAATTTTCCAACCACCTGTTTATTCTATTATTCTATAAAAGATGATCTGGTAGAATTCCACAAACCACGAAATTGAGCATCCACAACTTGCCATTTTTTTTCAGTTTACGAAAATCGATACCCACAAAAATAATTGAATCCATAGTAATCGGATTTACTATAATAAATGATGCGTTATTACGTACTCTGTATGCGTATATCAAATATAAATATATATGTACGTACTGAAATGTGCACGAATAATAAATTTGTTTCCACACTGATATGAAAACGTCTAGATCGATTGTGTGTCAGACGAATATGCCTCTGATAATGCGAATCGAAAACGCTTTTAAATTTTGTGGTAAACTGATTCACTTTTACAACGAACGGATTTCTTTTCTTTTTTATTGTGAAGATGGAAAACGTGGGGCTGTCAGTTGACTTTCATCGAACGCTGTGGAAGTCAAGCAGACCTCTCATTTACTTGATGTCTGCAGGTTTCGGTTGTTCCTCTGACAGTTCGATGATTTCTTTCGGAAACCCCTTGAGGATTTTCCGCTTTCCTCCATCTTTAATACAGCCGGTTTTGTACATAGTGCATGTACATCGGCATCAGTGATATCTGGGGCTACTCGACTGGATAGTATGTAGTTGTCCAGGTCGGTATTCCCTGTTACAGAGCCTTTTAATGTTTGGGGCTGAATTTGTTCCCCGGTCCGTGGTTCTTTCCCCCGTTTACACTACCCTGTAAGTAATGTTCACATCACTGTAGGGATGATCATGGAGTGGCATGTAAGTGTTTCCTGCATCCCCTTTTAAGCTGTTAGATCAGACGCATAGGCCCTGAGGTCCGACTCTGGAAATACTACAGAAACCCTGACAGGAATGCCTGGATATCCTTCTTACCTTATTTATTGAGGGTGCTCCTTATAGAAAGGAGGATTCTACCTGGCATAATGGTCGTTGATAAATTTGTATTTTGTTTGTTTTGACGAATGGTTCATAAATCTTATACATTAAATTTTTGTCTTGAAGAATGGTTCATCAATTTTCTTATACATGCATATCAGTATAAAATTCTGCTTAGACTTTTTCATCACTTCTCGTTCCATTCATGTTGTTCTTATTGGATTTTAGTATATTTTCGTTTCGTTTCGCATTTTAGTATATTTCGTTTCATTGCGTTTCGTTTCGCATTTTAGTATATTTCGTTGCGTTTCGTAATATTTCGTTTCGTTTCGTTTCGATTTCGTTTCGTAGTTTAGTACAACCCTTGTTTTACTTGTATAGTAGTTTAAACATATTTGATTGTCCAAAAACATGACAATAGCATCAGATACAAGTTTTTCAACTTAGAACATCTTCTCCTTTATATAAACAATATACAAATACAATTGAACATAAATACACAAAAGCTGCAGTCTTTCTTAATAATTAGAAAAACAACAAAAAACAACAACATGAAATGTACGAGTGCAACACAATTTGAAATTTACCCAATGACAAATCGAACAGACCTTTACAATAAATGGACTAGTTTATAGAACACACCTAGAATGAAGAAAATCAATAATTGTTATACAATGTAGTGGGATTATTAATTCGGTAAAGGTAGGATCTTTTAAAATTTAGTTTCAAAATATATAACAATATCATTATTTATTCAGTAAGAATTTTAACATAAAGTGCTCACACGTGTGTATTGCAACATTTACTAATTCACACCAGGTCAGCCACAAACCAATTGTCACCTGATTACATTCACGATAATCAGCGGAAAGAAAAGCGACATGTTTCCTTAATATATGTCTGTACAGTAATGAATACATGCCTATTTGTATCAATATTATAAATTTGACTTCCAAACAGCAGTTCAAATTGAGAGAGTTCTAACGGGCTTTTTGATTGGCTGAAACAGATTGTTCAGCCGATCAAAAGCCCGTTAGAACTCTCTCAATTTTCATGTCTATGGCGTTTGTGAAGGATGCAAAGGGGATTTCTTTCAAAAATATACTTAAAGGGCATATAAATTGGCATAAGGTAAGAAATTTTAACGTAATTTGAATCGATGAAAGTATTTAGCTAGTCAAAATGACTCGTTTACGCATGTGAAAGTCTGTACACAGATGGGAAGTGGTCAACCCAGCGTTTGTACTACTTCGGATTTTCACGCCGTTTTGTTTTGGTTCGTGTATGATACTTCAGCAGCTCGGAGGCCTACACTAACAATTGGGGTCTCTTTGGAAAGGAAAATTACTTGACTTTCGACTGGTGAAAATATTTTTTGAAAATATTAAGGCGTTCCGAAGTTACGATCAATTTAACACGACGACTTAAAAAAATGGAAGCAAGTGAGTTCGCCCCCTTGTAGTATTATATAGTTTTTTTTGGGGGGTTTTTCGGACGCACCTAGCCCCTGTGATCCTACCAAGCAATTTTACATACAGTGGGACCACTTTTAGGATTCCGTAAGGTTTTCTCCAGATGGTAAACAAAACACATAGTTTTATTAATATTGTATCTATAGAAGGATAGATAACTGGATTTACAGAATCAAGTGTGGTACAAAAACATATTTGATATATTATTTTGATAGCAGTAGACCAGATTTTATCGACTATAAAACAACTTAAACAAATAACGCATTGCATTAACATATTATGTTTGTCACTGCTTTGTATAAAGTATATGTTATCTGGACATTCTACTGCACTGGAAATTATGCATTTATGAAAGTTTACCAGTGGTTTTATTGGACCTCAAATCTTCAATTTTGAGAGAAATCTCAACCTGTCACGGGGGCCCCAAAGCAGTCTTGTTCCGCCAGTGACGTAGCTGAGGCTTAATAGTGTGCACGCCATAATTCTTGAGAGGGGCAGGCGGTCTGGGATTTTTTTGATGACGAGATGCAAAATGGTGCGATCTGGTGCCATTTTAGGGTTTCATATAACATAGAATCAAGCACAATTTTACATGACTTTGATAGACAAGAATTTCTTAAAATTGTCCAAAATCTGCCCTTCGTGTCTTAGCCGATACGAACACCTCCATTGCTTTGTACAAGTCCACTTCAAAATCTCGATGGATATGTACCAATCCATGGGAAGATAGCCTGTCATTCTTCATGGTCGACCTAACATAATTTTTCAAACACCTCAGTACTAAATGACCTTTCAGCAGTAGCGCTTGCTACTGACATGGTAAACAAAACACATAGTTTTATTAATATTGTATCTATAGAAGGATAGATAACTGGATTTACAGAATCAAGTGTGGTACAAAGTGTTGTTGGCAAATCATTACGCTTAGTAATGACCCAGTGGGTTAGCCATCTGGCTACTTCTCTCCTGAAATCCTCTAATGACAAATAAATGTCAGCCTGATACCCCGGTATGCCTCGTATATTGTAGCAAAATGATCATCAGTTAATTTGTCTACAGCACGGGGCAGTAGATGCTGTGCATGGAAGCGGTTTTCCGATTTAAGGAGACGTGTTTCAAGCTTGTAATCAAATTGTCCAAGAATGGATAGTGCAAAAATACTGGTTTGGCGTTTCCGCGGGGTGATTAACTCTGGTAGTCTGTCTACCGCCTCCCCTGGGTATACTATCAGATATATCAAAAGATTTGGCTAAGCTAAGTGAAGACTGATTCAACTCATCCTAAACAGATTCGTCCTGTCGTTCAGCTCTTAGCATTTCAATCACGGTCTTGGATTCTTTGATTGCTTCCAGAATGTCGTAATCGGTATCTTGGAGGAATGTTGACAGATAAACAGTGCTATGTAAAATATGTTCCGCTATTACCAAAGCTATGATCAACTGAAACCGCATGATGGATGCAAGAAACTGCCAGGCTTTGTCATCGCCTTGGTTTTGTAAGCGTTCTAACGCATGGCCCGCAACTGGATATTGACGTCTTAAAGATATGCAATGCGTCCGTTCGACTTGTCCATCACAAAATTGCCATACAAAAGTAACTAGTACGTTTTATTTGTGATATATTAATTATACTGATTAAATTAGACTGTTAAAAGTAACAAAACATTTTTTTTTATATTTTATTTCATTTTTTTTTTAACCTGCCGATGTGCACGCCATGGCGTGACAGCGTATATGCAGTTACGTCTCTGTCCGCCTTGCAAGACTTCTCTTGGAGGCCCTGGTAATATATAATAGCTTCGAGTTTGTTACAGATGCAGTGTACATGTCTGACCTAATATAACATAATATTTTAACTATTCCTAAATTTCCTGCGCATGTATGCCTGACTGCCTGTGTAGGCCTATAGGATCTACCTCCTTCAGGGCCCAAGTAAGGGGCTTCATAACTTAACTAGCACAGGGCATTATTTGTCCTAAATCCGTCACTGAACGTGATAATCAAAAGGCAACAGAACAGACAATACAATGACCAAAAGAAAAAGGACGAAAAGACGAAAAATGGTCAACCAATCACGGCACAGAAAACTAAAGATTCGCCAACATGAATCCTACAACACGGAACCGATCTCTGGGAGGGTAAGCAGTTAAAAAAATAATGAAAAACAAAATTCTTTTAAACCACTGATGTTAATTTGATAATAATTACATGTAGAACTCCGACATGTGTACACGTAGATTGTTGTTCAAGTGAGTATGGAATATAAAAATCTAATTCAGAGTTAGTCTATCATCATCATATCACATCATAAAAAAGTAACTTCAACGCTTGTTCTTGTCATTGTATAGATCTAGAAAATTGCTGGCTTAAAGTTTAACAACAGGCAATCACTCGCACAATTTTATGTATTCCTTCTTTGGTAATTGATCTCTTATTTATTTAAATGTGGACCACATTTAGTGTTTGTCATACATACATTTATACATATATTGTTAAGCATTTAAATTCAATAGTCATGTGTTATTTAAATATCGGGCTTCATGCTTGAATCCATTTATTAGTACTATTTATAGCATTTTGGAATTTACACACTTTGCTTTTGCTTTTGCTTCCAACAAGGTGTCTTTGAGAATATTTAGATACAGGTGAGTACTGTATTTGGTATTTTGTTTTGATTTGATCTGATATCTAGAAATGAAGTATTAACTGACAAGTAATAAAGAGTGAAGGATCACCATTCATGAAACATAGTACGATAATATAAATAAACGTTAGAGAAAACCGAAAGGGTAATCAAGAATAGACATTCCAGAGACACAGGAAATGTTGGGAACAAAAAACAAAACGAAGACAAACAAAATAGAAAACACAACACAGAAAACTAAAAAGATGAGCAACACGGGCCCCAAAACAACACAGAAAACTAAAAAGATGAGCAACACGGGCCCCAAAACACAACACAGAAAACTAAAAAGATGAGCAACACGGACCCCAAAACACAACACAGAAAACTAAAAAGATGAGCAACACGGACCCCAAAACACCGGTGGTGAACCAACGTGCTCGCTAATGATAAGCAGTTCCTGTTTCTTACAATAATCATGCGAAACCAGTTAATCATGTTCATTACCCAAAAGTCAAAGGGATTGTGTTTTTGCTCATTTGTCTAAAACATCGTACAAACTATACTCTTGTTTAAATTTGAGTATTGTTTACAGGTAATAAAATGGCCACAGCTGGTGAAAAGAAACCTTCCGTAATGACATTACATGATATGATCGTCAAATTAGAGACATTGGCAAAACCGGTTGTCAATGATAGAAGACAAAAAAACTACTGTGAATACATCACTATGTTCCTCTCTCACTTTGGGAGTCCAAAAGGGAGAGAACGATGTATGGTCGTCGGAAGTACTTGTGAAGAAACACGTCTGAGGTTATGTGAAAACGAAGGAGATTATGATTATCTGATTATATCAGAAATTGTCATTCCATCTGAATGTCTAGAATACAAAGATGATATTCCAGCTTTTGTGAACATAAATGGAACATCCCTCAAAGAATTTCATGGAGTTAAAATGATAGATGATACATTCTTACCGACCAATTTACTGAGTGATTTTAGACCAGAAGCATTTAAGCACATAAAGAATATATATGATATAATCTCAGGATCATCTATAGCACGTAAACGAAATTCGAGAAACGTTTCATTTGATCATAGAATAAAACCTGGAACATCATTGGTACATTACATCGATTTGAAATGTCCTGAAATTCCATCCAAAGTACCATATAAAGATAGGAATAAAATCAGGAAAAATATTAAAGCACATCTACAGAATGATTCACGCGTTATAGTTACTATGAAGCCAGTTGTTCGTGTTGTACATGATTACAATAAGATTAGTGCATTTCGTGGAGGACAAAAATCTATGTTTAACCAGGAATGTGGTTCAATCACAGGAGCTATTGATGGGCCCGAACATGAATCTACAGAAATGCACGATGACGAAATAAAGCAACCGAACCAAGAAGATTCTCCATATCAAGTGAAACTTCTAGAAACAGATCCGAAATGTACTCGTCAGAAAGCACAGGAAGAAATGGCGAATATTCCAGCCGATAGCAATGGCTGCAAAGAAACCGAAAGTGACAAGGTAAAAATACAGTATACGTATAAATGTAGCAAAGATTTTATACCTGCTTTCCCTCTATCAGGAAAACCAAAATATTTAGACGCTTGGAGAATGAGACAAAGAAAATCTGAATGGCCACCAAGAAGCACTATTGATGAGATATATAAGAGCGAGTTTTTCGTTGTTGCCAAACCAGCTGTGGATAAGCCTGAAATAGAAAAGGATTTCTGTTTGGCTTATAATATACCTGAAATTAAACTTGCGAGAGCCATGACCAGTGTCCAAAAGAGTGTAATGCTCATCATAAAAGCTTTTCAAAAAACCAGCCTTGAAGAATATTCAGAAGAATTGACCACCTTCCACTGGAAAACGGCAATCTACTGGGAATCTGAATGTGTTGATCATTCTTTGTTTGAAACAAGAACCGAAGAAAATATACGTAAGTTCCTACACAAGGTTTTAATGCGAATGATTAACTCTCTGCGTGAAGGCAATCTTGAACATTATTTTGTTCCCAGCAATTTGTTTGCTGGAAAGAAAGAGGATGCAATGCTCAAAATAGCAGCAAAGGTTGCTGAAATTCAGAATGATCCCGTAGGATTCCTACGTAAGTTCTTCATCACACAAACTGCAAACGAATTGAAAGTTGAGTTTATTCCAAGAGATAAAGTAAATGAATTACTAACAAATTACTATGATGAAGGGGACTACTTGCTTGTCAAAACTCTGATTTCTCTTTTACGGGGTTTTTCCATTGAAGACCCAGTAGTTGTCAGAAAAGCTTTGACGCATGTATTGACAGAGGGACTATCCTTTTTCATAGAAGAGGAAGCCAGAGGTCGGAATAGAGACAATATTGACCAAAGCTTACATATCATACAGTCCCATCTTGGAATAGACGTTGTAAAGTGTAATTTGATTAAGAGTTGCGTTTCTCAGTTTATGGACCACACTTATGATGAAGGAGGGATGGATTTAAACGAAATATCCAGAAACTTTTTCAATTTAGTTGTGGAAAGAGCTTTATCTGGAAACTGCTGATTTCGTAAACAATTGGAATGATAGATGACGGGACAGATATATTTCACACCATACATCGGTTTTCTTTTATTTAATATTTATTAAATACTCCTAATGCTTTCTGTGTTGTTAATACCTTTAGAAAATATATGAAGTGACAATAATAATATTTTAGACCTGTTAACATGTGAAGTTGTAATGAGCAATGTTATAAAATTTTGGTGAAATACCTGTTGTACACTCTATAGTGTTTTTGAACATTTGTGAAAACAAGACACCATTATGTCAGAGAGATGGCACTAGTTATGCACACCATGGTGCACAAACATTTGTGAAAACAATACCCCCTTGTCTCCTGAAGATTGCACCACTGTTACAGTAATCATATCAATGAACATTGCTACACTGTCATTTTACTGCTAACAATCATTTTAAAGTAAGAAGTTTTAATACAGGCTTATTACATTTATTAAAGTTCATTTTATTGTAAAACCTAGTTATGGTTGAATGAAATTATCTTTGCTATTTATATACACAAGTACATATTGTGTGACACGATATGATCAATGTACAATCAACAGAGGTGTAAATAATAGTGTACAGGTATAGTCTGTTTGGTGACTCTGAAAATAGGGAAAACAATTATTTAAAAATCAGGGATTTGCTTTCTATTGCTCTTTTTAACATTTTAGGCACGCATTATTTAATACATATCTGAGAAAAAATTGTCAAAGAAATAATTCAAATAATAAAAAAAATCTCCATAGGGCCCAATACTAATTTTATCAGATTGTAAGTAAAGGAGGCTGCCATTATAATGAACAGCATTACCTGTTCTTTCCTGTCTGTTGTTATGCTAATTTCAGTCACATGGGAATGTCATATTAGGTTAAAGATTCAAGATGTTTTGAATAAATGATAAACAATTTGACCATATGATATTTGTTTGTAAACAATTAATAACTGCTGGTCACATGAGACCCTTATATGGAAATGTCCATTGTTATTCACTCATGCTGATTTATAACAAATTTTAAATTAACACTTAAAAAATGATACCAAAATAAAATAAATGCTAATTTCGTGAAAGTATAATTTATATAAATATATAAATTAAATAATATTCTTATTTGATACTTGTTTTATTCCAAAAATTAAACAATTCATATACAACGTTAATTTCTTGTAGGCAAATTAGATAAACATTTTTTTCATGACATTGGGGGGGCCCGGGTGGCTCAATGGTTTTTTAAATTTGTAAATTACAAAAGGGTGCACTCGACTCGCAACCGCAAGTGATAAAGCTTACCAGTTGCTTGCCCATGGTCGGTGGTTTTCTCCGGGTTACTCCGGCTTCCTCCACCACAAAAACTGGTCGCCATGATATAGCTGAAATATTGTTGAAAGTGGCGTTAAAACACCAAAAATCAAATATCAAAATCAAATCATGACAGTGAGGTTGAAACTACTGATATGTACTGGTCAGAATATACAACATTTTCAGGTAATTTTGTTCTCTTTTATTAACCTCTATACACATAAAGGGAATGGGTAGTTTGCATGTATTTTAAATGCTCCACAATCAGTTATGTAATAATGTATCATCATTATTGATTTTTACCTGAACAGGTGTGAATCTAATTTGAATATTGTCCATATTTGGTATGGTCAGGATGTCAACATCTGATATAACATGCTAATGATGAAATCAGCTGACTTGCTGTTTGTCAATACTGACCACATGTTGCTGTTCATTTCAGTAGTACTTACTCCCATGTTTGTTACATGACAAAATGACAGAATTTTACAATTAAGTCCTATGGCAAACTTTTTTAATCTTTAATGAATTTTTTTGAAAAATTCACCTATAATATGTATTAATCAGTCCTTAATATAAATATAATTAAAAAATAAATCTGATAACCCGTTGATTTCTTAGGAATTGTTTTCCCTATTTTCAGAGTCACCAAACAGACTTATACGTGTGTATCTAATATTAGAAAATGGGATTTCAGTTTAAGATATTAGGAACAACACAAAAGATACGCCTTTTGTAAATAATGATAAAAAGATATTTACTAAATTGTACAGGTAAGAGAATAATTTATATACGTGTTTTAATCATTATTTTTTTTTAATTTCCATTCTTTATTAGTTGTTAATATTTATGAACTGTATATAAATATATCGTATGCATGTAAATAAAGTTTGTAGTCACGTTTAATTACGTCAACGGACGCAAATAGTTTATTGTATATTAAAAGTACTGATTGGTGTCGGTCTCCAGCATTCAACAAACAGAGCTGCCCAACACATCCCCAATTGGAGGAAGAAGAATTTGAAGATACCAAAGGGGTAATCAGAATCCGTAATTCTAGGAAGGACAGACATACAGCATAAAGTACAAAAGGACAAATTTCGGGCAACACGAAGCCCACTAAAATCTAGGGTGTGCTCATGTGCTCAGGAAGGGTACCTAGTTCCTGTTCCACTAGTGAGACTCGTCTTGTTACTCCATATGCAGATGCTGCTCAGGGGCGTAGCTTACTATGTTATTCTACCGAGGCAGGGGGTCTGGGTGCTGCCCGAAGCCCCCAGTGGGGTACAAGGGCAAAGCCCCCCATACACGATTTTGAGCAATTTAGAGTATATTTGGGACCAGCTTTGCTTCAAAATAGTCATAACAATATGTCACAGCTATACACAATTGCACATTCATAATGGTCATCTAACATGTACAACTTAGTCCAAGAAACTTTGTTAATTGCCGATTCAAAAATATTATGGATTGCATTAGACAAAATCACACATATAAACTTGAACATACTATGTTCGTGATTGCTATGCAGGAACAGCACCTTATAATTGCTGTTCTTCATCTTGAAGTTACAATGAGGCCTAAATCCTTCAACTAGGTGCCATTTCGTCAGTAACTGAGTCTTAATCTGTTAACTTATTTATTGTCTCTTTATTGAGAACATGGAAATAAAATTTAATTGTCTTTATATATTTTTTTTGCATATATTTTTTACCGAGGCAGTTGCCTCGGTTGCCTCAACGTAAGCTACGCCCTTGCTGCTGGAATGTGGCGTACATATAAATGGAAAATTCACAATGGGAAAATTGAAATCATCCTTTTTTTGTCGTAAAATTTCCTTCTTAACCGGCTTTCACTGTCAATATCGAGGTGTAGGTCAAGTTATATAGCAGATCTAGCTGTATCTGTGGTGTCCTTTACTTCAAGGTCAATGGGATAAACAGAAAAATCATCACCAAGGGACAATTTTTATTTTGTAAAAAAAAAAAAAAAAAAAAAAACCACTCTGATTCTACCAAAAAGTTCTCTGAAGCATGCTTGAGCTGCTGATTGACAACATATTTGTTATGTTTGGTGGACGTAGTTTTCAAAAGAGTGTCGGCATACCTATGGGTACAATTTGTGGTCCTCTTCTCGCCGACTTGTTCCTTTATTAGTATGAGGGTAATAACAAAATTACCGAACTCCGAACAATCTTACAAAGGGAAAGTCAAAACTCATAAGTATATAAACAGACAAAATCAGTCAACAACTGGAAAACTGTGAAAACCGTAATGACCCTGACTTGGTACAGGCATTTTTAAAGAATCGGTGGGTTGAATCAGATTTTAAAGCGCCAAACCCTCCCCCCCCCCTTTCATTACGGCTCAAAGTTTCCGGCTGTCACTATAACAGTATTTATAACAATACTTGAACAAAACAGGTAAAACAGTTGTCAAAGCAGCACCAAGCTCAGTGAAGTAAATGTCAAAGACACTTTTACGTCACACATTGATAAAAAAATATTTTTGACATTTTTGTTGACAAATTATCTTTATACATTTTCACTATATGAAAATCCATCGTTTATAATCTTTTCTGCAGAGACGGAATATATTTCGACAAGATCTTGGTATCGGAATATAAATTTTTTAAGAGATCGAATAATGCGAATCTTTTTATGAGGCAGACTTCATACAGGGACTTCTCAAGAAAAACGAAAAGAAGCTAGCCGCTCCTTTAATTTCACGTTCCGCTATATAGATGATGTCCTTTCACTAAATAATTCTAGGTTTTGTGATTTCGTTGATCGCATCTATCCCATTGAGCTTGAAATAAAGAATACCACAGATACAGATATGTCTACTTCCTACCTTGACCTACACCTCGAAATCGCCAGTGTGGGCCGGTTAAGAACGAAACTTTACGACAAAAGAGATTTAATTCAATTTTCCCATTGTGAACTTTCCATTTATATGTAGCAACATTCCAGCAGCACCTGCATATGGAGTATATATCTCTCAGTTGATACGATATTCCAGCCTTGTGGTTCTTATCAGGATTTCTTGATGGAGGGTTGCTGCAAGCTACTGTACCAAGGGTTCCTCTTCGTTAATTTGAAGTCATCACTTCGAACGTTTTACGGTCGCCACTATTACATGGTTGACCGTTATTGAATATCTGTGTCACAAATGACGGATATGTTCCACTTGTCGTAAACACTTCCCGATCCTTTCCTCATTCATGACTTATCACCGAGTTTGGAGCTAGATTACCATGACGGGTGTCACTAGTGGAGGAGGAACTGCTTACCCTTTCAGAGCACCTGGCTTCACCCCGGTTTTTAGTGGGGTTCGTGTTACTCGATCTTTAGTTTTGTAGATCGTTGTTGTCCTTTTGTACTTTTTTTTTGCCATTGTGTTGTCTGTTCTTTTTCGATATACGGATTCTGATTACCCCTTTGGTATCTTCAAACTCTTCTTCGTGAAAGGACAGCATCTATATAGCAAAACATGAAATTAAAATCGGCGAGAAGAGGAGCACAGATTGTGAAATATAGATGATATCCTTTCACAAAATAATTCTAGGTTTTAATATTAGTTATTGACCCCAGACTGAGACGGGTATATAACATTGAATACTAGTTATTGACCCCAGACTGAGAGGGACATATGACATTTAATATTAGTTATTGACCCCAGACTTTGATGGGTTTTACGGTCGCCACCATGAGCTGGTTGACCGTTATGGAATATCTGTGTCACAAATGACGGATATGTTCCACTTTTAGTGGGGTTCGTGTTACTCGATCTTTAGTTGTATGCGTATGTTTTGTAGATCATTGTTCTTTTGGCCATTGTGTTGTCTGATTACACCTTTGGTATCTTCAAGCTCTTCTTAGTGAAAGGACATCATCTATATAGCAAAACATGAGATTAAAGCATCGGGCTAGCTTCTTTCGTTTTTCTAGAGAAGCCCCTGTATAAAATCTGCCTCATGCAAATTAAGGAACGAGTCGGCGAGAATAGGGGCATAGTATGTACCCATAGGTATACCGCCTCTCTGTTGAAAAACACTACCACCAAAAATAACAAATTTGAGAATCAAGGTATTTATATCTACGTTGGCCATTATTTTTTATGAAACACAGTTGGACTACATGTACTATTATACACCAGTCTTGTCTGTGATCATACATATAAAGTGTCGTGTTTTGGAGTGTTCCACCCGTGGACGTTTTTTTGGAGTGTTCAACCATTGGCCGTGTTTTGGAGTGTTCAACACTTGCACGTTAAAGACGCCCATTGTATATTTTGCCAAAAGAGTATAGTATTCGCATTGTAAGCTGCTACAGAAGGCAAATATTCATCTTCCCTTCACAACTCCCCCTACCTTTCCTGAGGTAGTAAAGAGACGTTCTCCCAGTTATCATATTCCACCCTGGAATCTATAAATGATTCATATATACTGAGTATGTCGGCTTGTTATAATATATTGTTGTACTTGACTTGCATAAGTGTAATATGCAAATACAATCTAGTTATATGGAAGTCACATTTCAAAATATCCAAGGATTCGAGGTATCCGTGATAAATTAAGCTGAAATCTATTGCGAACGCATCAAAATGTTTACATTGAGGTATCCATGATAAATTCAACTGAAAGCTATTATGAACGGATAAAAATGTTTACATTGAGGTATCCATGATAAAATAAACTGAGAGTTATTACGAACGGATCAAAATGTTTACATTGAGGTATCCGTGATAAATTAAACTGAAATCTATTACGAACAGATCAAAATGTTTACATTGAGGTATCCGTGATAAATTAAACTGAAAGCTATAACAAACGGGTCAAACTGATTACATTGAGGTATCTAAGGACACGACTTACCCGGGTTCGAGATAAGGAACTTCTACTGTATATCAAAGTATCATGTATATCTTAGAATTAGATTGAAGCCATTGGATATCAATTGTTTCATAATGTAATTTAAAACTCGATAAACTGTATCTGCTAAGCATCTAATAATGTTAAGTGATAAACAAAATACAAAAAATAAGTAGAAACTGGAATTTCTGTGTATATCAAGTATCTGAGATTTTTTTCAGGATAGAAACCATGAATGTTGAGATGGTATTAATTTAGAAGAATGCGGTACATAGATATAAATGGCTTGATATATATTCTTATATGTAAGTATTGAAGACTTATGTAAATGACAAATAAAATACAAAAACAGATATCATATGGTAAAATTCAAATCCTTTTAAAGGAAAAGTTTGAAGATATCAAAGGGGTAATCAGAAGCCTTACATCGCAGGATAGAAATACAATGGTCAAAAGAAAAAGGACAAATGGACAAGCAATGATCTACAAAACACTACAAAGAAAACAAAAGAACGAGCAATACGAACTCCACTATAAACGGGGCTGAACTCAGGTGCTCCGGAAGGGTTATCAGTTCCTGTTCCACTAGTGACACCGTCGTGTTACTGTTAAATGACACAAACATCATTTGAAATGGAATCGTGTTGGACACCAGTACATAAATACAAATAACATAAATAAAACATGAACTCCCTACAAAACACATGGAAGTAAAGACGAATCCAACATCATATTTACGCGGAAATCGTAGCGTACACAGTATTTTTCAAGTTTAATAGTTAATTATGAAAATAAAATAAAACGTTGATGGTCATTTATTCCACCAATATCAACAAAACGAATAACCACCTCTCATCTTAACTGAACTCACTGGACACAAAAAGATCACGATTTATGACGTTGTAAAATCAGATCCTGACTTGAGAAGGCATACAATGTGTCTGGGTTAAACCGGTTAATGGAATCTACCTTCTAGATCTCCAATGGCAATACATATATAAACAAACGATAACATACTGAACAGATTCGCTTCCACTCAAAAACGTCACATACTGTCACACAAATGCATGACAACAAAAACATGGACAGTACAATAGCAGGGTCAATGAATGCTCGTAGTTAACTGACTACCAGCCAGAAAGGTATATCGGTATTCTATTTGTTAAAGACCATTTCCCTTTACACATCAAAAGTTACAACTGATAGTTCTAACTGATATAATATCAATTAGTTATAAACATCCAAAGAAATTAATAGTCTTCGTGGGAGACCAGAATGAATAGGTCATCAAATATATTTTAGGTATCAACAATTCGCTAGGATTCAAGGAATCACAACATGAATTATCATTAATGGAAATGATCAAACGTCTAGTTGAAATGAACAAGCCTGTCTTTAACGACGAACGTCAGAACAAGTACTGTCATTATATT
The DNA here is from genome assembly GCA_963680875.1 of Bathymodiolus brooksi. Classification (NCBI taxonomy): domain Eukaryota; kingdom Metazoa; phylum Mollusca; class Bivalvia; order Mytilida; family Modiolidae; genus Bathymodiolus; species Bathymodiolus brooksi. The sequence continues at coordinate 49,251,308 of OY804575.1, read as the reverse complement.
ACGTTGTTCCTGTCTCATTTTGGAGGAGAGCGATGTATGGTTGCCGGAAGTACCCAGGAACTGACACGATTGAGAATCCGACAGGACGAAGGAGATTATGACTATCTTGTTATGTCCGAAATAATAATCACAGTCGACGCCCTTGAATACAGAGACGATCTTCCGTGTTTTGTTCACATAAATGGTTTAAGGTTGAAAGATAAGTTTCCAACGGTTGCGTTAATTGATGATCGTTATTTGCCAAGCTCTTTATTGAGTGATTTACGACCAGAGGCGTTTAGACATATCAGGGATTTCTATCATATATTTACTAGATTTGGAACCAGGCGTGGTGGTGACAGTCTTCACGTCTCTTTAGACCACAGAATAAAACCTGGAAAAACACTAGTGTCGTACAGAGATGTTGAGTGTCCCGAGTTGGGGATAGAAAATACAAAAAATAAAGATTCAAAGAATATATTAGAATATTTTCACAGTAAAATGGAGGAAGAATCATTTGATGGAAAAGACGAGGCAATACTTAATCTTGGTAAACTTATTGACGTAATAAATCAGTTTCAAAATATAGACAATGATAAAAATAAAGTTGAATCAATTTTTGTTCAAACGTTTGGTTCAGTTATTGATGCGCTTGCTGGAAATGATGTTAAACATGGGTTACCTAAGCATGAATTTGACACAGAAAAATCGAAGCGTGATGAAACGCCACTTGTTCAAAAAGATGGAGAGCTGGACACTTGTAAAGACGGTGCCAGTGAGACAGAGTGTAGACATTCGATGTACCAGGAACATACTCAATCGGAATTGACAACTGATGAGTTTTGTAACTATAAGGAGGAGACGACTGGAAATGCATTGGAGAAGAAATCATCATGCAATGGGAGTGATAGATCACGAGAAAAGGAAGAGAATATAATATTAAAATATAGATCTAAAGCTAGCAAAGATTTCATACCAGCATTCCCAATATCGGGAAAGCCAAAGTTTCTGAACGATTGAAAAAACAGGGAAAGACACTGGCCACTGAAGAATGTTGTTGATGATATTTATAACAGCGAATTTTTCGTTGTTGCAAAACCAGCTTTAACAAATCAGGATAAAGCAAAGGATTTTTGCCTGGCGTATAACAACGCAGAAATAAAACTTGCTAGATCGATGACTCCGGTTCAAAAGAAAGTAGTTCTTATTATAAAAGCAATAAAAAAATGTTTGTTGAATGAATACTCGGAAATCTTGACAACATTTCACTGGAAAACTGCAGTGTATTGGAAATCCGAAAATCTAGATTCGTCCATGCTACAAGACACGACAGAAAACGTGTTGAATTTGTTTTTAATTGTATTAGAACATATGATTGATTGTCTACATAGGCAAGAACTTTATCACTTTTTCATTCCGAGTAACCTTTTTGCAGGAATGGACCAGAACGTTGCATCTGAAATAGCCACGAAAATTCAGCGCATTCGCAAAGAACCTATAACATCCTTACGAATATTCTTTGAAGAACAAAATCTAAACAAGTGGAAATATGAAACAATTCCGAGAGAGAAAGTGGAACAATTTAGACAAGCATACAACGATCCAAGAGACAGTTCTAACATAGATATTATTGTTTCCATTTTAAGGAGATTTTCGAACGAAAAAACAGAAACGGTTAAACAAGCACTACGTGATGTATTGAAAGACAGTCTGCCATTTTTAATCGAAGAAGAGGCTAGAGGACGAAATTCAGATGACATCATCAACTCGGCTTTATTAAAGATAGTCTTATCGAATAGTCGAACACTTTTTGAACGCTTGATAGATAGGGTCATCTCTTTTTTGATGGAGGAAGTTGATATGGACGTAAAAGACATCGGTCAAACTTTTTTAACATTAATTTCAAAGGAAATGTTGATAAAATAACGATTTATCTCTATACAATATTTTTTATGACTGAACGAATTAGAATGCAGCCAGTGTTATGATTGGTCCCGTTACAACATTTGTACTTTATATATGATAATTGTACTTTCATCTAAAATACACATATCTTTTTAATTAATGCATAGATTGGAATTGAGATGCTTAACAATAATTTGAAATAGGTGAATAAATATGTGTTTACTGAACAATCTATTTAATATATTTCCAGTTTTCATACTAGGTATTGTGCTCGCCTCGAGTGTGGTAGATCGTCGGTTCGAGCCCCGATCGGGTCTAACCAAAGACTATAAAATTAGTATCACTCACTCACTCTTATTGGAGTCTTGCTAATGTTCTTTGAATGATTGATTGCTAGTTATCCTCCATTGCTGCTCTGCTGTTGGATGCACATCGCCCATCCTCAATAAAGTGAGACACCCATTTGTTGTGCGGGACAAGTCATGTATGTATAATCCGGACTAATGACGGAACATATAGGCATGTCATGTGTTTGTAACATACTTCACTCCTTATAAGACTAAAAGCGACTTGCAGGAGCATATTTTCCCAACTGTATCCAATATCTCCTATTTGTCTTTGTGGCAATCATAATGTCATTAGACCATCCCCATGTCAATTATTTTGTATACATGAGTTTTGTTTTTGTTTTTGGTTTTTTTTGGGGGGTGGGGGTCAAAGAATGAGTCAAGTCATTGTGTCACATAACATCATAGATCCAGATTTTTGACCTTGTATTTCTCTTTTAGTGTTTTTGTTTTCGCGTATTGAAATCTTCTGCATACGACTTTATGGACCTCGAGAAAAATTAAAGGATTTGGATACATGATACAACCAACTGTGAATGGGAGGATAGTGTTTAACAACACATTTAACAATATTTCAGTTATATCATGGCGGTCAGTTTTATTGGTGGAGGAAGCCAGAGTGCCCAGAGAAAACCACCGACCTGTGGCAAGGCACTGACAAACTTTATCACATATTGTTGTATCGAGAACTCCTCGCTTGCGTGAGATTCGAACTCACAACGTTAGTGGTGATATGCATTGATTGCATATGTAGTTATAAATGGAAAGCTATTCTTTGGGGAAAATGAATGATTGGATGTTTGTTGTTTAACGTAAGAACAGTTTGAAGATAACAAAGGGGTTATCAGAAGCCGTAACTCGACGAAAGACAGACAATACAATGGCCAAAAGAAAAGGAACAAAAGGACAAACAACTCTGCTTTGGTTCAGCAAAAATAAATATTTTGACAAAAGAACTGTAAACAAATTCACTAAAAAACAATCGTCTCACGACTTGCATTCCTAAAACAGACAAAACATAGTTGATAAGTCAGAGAAAAGAAAGTGCTTGACCCCTAACCTATATGACGTATGATTTATATGACAAGTGTGGTGTGCTGATTCTTACTACATTTACATAAATAATGTAGTGTAAACCTAACATTCGGCCTCCAATACATTAATATAAACGTAGATGATACTTCTTTAGGTTATTCAAGTCAAAATGTTGTTGAAATTTAAAATGTTATAAATCACGACTTGTGTGAACTAAATACCTGGTCCACAAAATGGTTAATGTCTTTTAATCCAGACAAAACTGAGATTATCTTATTTTCCAATACAGACGTTAGATATAATTTTATGGAAACAATATCCCTATAACAATGAGCCATAAACACTTGGGTGTAACCTTGTCAAGCGATGCTAAATGGAATAACCACATTGAAAATATAATCTTAAACGTATGAAGACATTTAGGTATACTGCGAAAATTAAAATATAGGTTAAGTAGACAAAATCTAGAAAAATTGTACTTAGTATATATCCGCCCAATTTTGAATATGCCTGTGAAATATGGGATAATTGTGGAGTGTGTTATTCAACCAAACTTGAAAAATTACAACTAGATGCTGCAAGGATTGTAACTGGCTTAACAATTTTCACAAAAACAGATAAATTGTACTCAGAAACAGGATGGACTACTCTCTCTAGTAGAAGGCATAATAGGAAATTCCAGTAATTTAATAACATAAAGAATGTACATGCACCAAATTCTCTTAGAGAACTTATTCCTGCTACTGTTCAAAGCACAACTATTTACTCCTTAAGAAACGGTTCGGATTTAAAAATACCTTTTTGTAGACTCTCGATTACAACTGAATCTTTTATTCCATCTACTATTAAAATCTGGAACCGGCTAGATCAATTTGATCGTAATCTTGACACATTAACTAAATTCAAAAAAGCCATTCGAAAGGAACAGTCAGATAACACAAAACGTATCCCGAAACATTTTTATTATGGTCCCAGAAAACTTAATATTATTCTTACTCAACTTCGTAACTCGTATTCCTTTCTAAATTACGATCTATCAAAGATTAATATAGTAAATGATGCTGCTTGTTCTTGTGGAGCTCCACGGGAAGATGCATTCCATTATTTTTTTACTTGTCCTAACTATACTGAAATAAGACTTATTATGATGAACAATTTAAATTGGGTACAGACAAGCGATCTGAATATACTAACCTGTGGGTCCGATGATTTAACATTCGAAGAAAATATTAATATCATCAAACACGTTTTCAATTTTATTAAATCTTCAAAAAGATTCATTGTAGTATAATTACTCGATAATTATCTATTCTCCAACCTCGCATCTATCCAACACAACCTTTTTATTAACTCGTTAATTATTTACAATATATTTCTATATGTATTATATGTATGCTCAGAATGATCATTATACTATGTGAATTTATTGTATTATTGGGACAGTGTTCCAGCTAGGATTTCAAAAGGGCAGGGTGTTGGTCCTGAAAAAGGGCTATTTAGTGCGCTGTTGGATTTTCAAAAAAGGCATTTTTTAGGGACACTGTAAAATCAAATAAAGTATACAATGAAATATTATTATTTATACATGAGCAAATAGGTCAGTTTATTCAACAAATCAACCTAGATATAATTCTATCTTTCTGTCATTAACTTTAAAAAACTTGGCAACTACTGTATCTGACACATGCTCATAACATTGTTTGTTGCAATTTAGTTTGACATGTAAAATATTGTTCATTGTGACCTGTTTCATGCGATTTATGTGATCACACTTTACCAATTTGACCTGTGAAAATACCCTTTCTACTTCTGTTGTGCTCAGAGGTAACACAGCAGCTGTACTCATTAAGTGTATGCTATTATTGGGGTACAGTGCTGATAAGCCAAGCTTTTCATTTAATAAAAGCTTAAGGCATGCCATGATGTTCCATTCATGACATTCCTCTATTTTTATCACTTGTTTAAGTTTCAGATGAATTTGAAAGTTCAACATTTTAAAATTGGATTAAATAATTTTTGTTATCAAAATACAAGGATGTTACGGGAGGACAGACGGACGAACGGAAGGTAGCGTTACTACGTGTATATCCCTTCGCAACTTCGTTGGCGATGGGATAAAAACTACCCCCCCCCCCCCCCCCCCCCACAAAATAAAAACCTCTACAAACTATCAGTTGTAAAAGGCAACCCCTTACAACAATTACAGCAGCATCAATTATGGCAATAGACGATGTAAGTGGGTTTTTTTCTTCTTCAAATTTACAATAAAAACAATGATGCCTGTGATATGGCAGTTAAAGGCACTCACTAAAAACTATAAATATCATACTTCTACACAACATTTATACTTATATAACAAGTGCCATTCTATAAAGAATTATGAGAGACTATATAAATTTCAATAAATTAAAACTTTAAATCACGTCTATAAAACATTTCAGTTCTGTAAAAACTTAACTATCAATCAAGAATATAAAAAACTATTTCTTCTACCTTAAATATTAAAAAGAAACCATCATAAAGAAAGATAATTAAAAAGTTGGCATGTGGTGAAATATTTCTCCAATTACGAATTATACCTCAAAAAACGGCATTGTCATAATTTGGTCTTAATTTATGGTACAAGGATGTGCTTTGCAAAGTTTTGACCTTTTTATCTAAGACATCAGCATATCTGGCATGCATCCAGGATATGTACAATGAAAGATAAACACAGGATTTACACAGACATCGTGTTCTTTGTATTTGATCCCGATCTATTTTATTAGGTTTAAATAAAATACCTTGTCTTTTGTATGAACAATTATTTATATACACGACTATATGGTTTAAAAGGAATATATTACTTGGCTCTATTTTAAGCTTGTCTTATTATTTGTTATGTTAATTTGTCAAGTATGCACATGTGTTTACCAAGAAGCTAATTGTATTGATTGATCGATTAAAAAGTAATATTTTTTTCTATTAGAATTACCATGCAGAGTCAGTGTGTTTTAAATCGGTCATCCAATCAGGATGCTCATTATTTTTGTCCAAGATAAAAATACATCGCTAAAGTAAATTTACCTGTGGTTTCAGAGTAGAAGATTTTTACAAATCTAACATAAAATTTCCCCACTTCAACTCGTAAATTTACATAGAAATCGGAGATATTTCGTCATAAAACTTCACACATGGTTTTGTCTATCATATTTCTTGAAGACAAACATAAAATTTTATTGCATTTATTAATATTGTATGAGTATCAACAGTTTTTTCAACACCGTATCTGTTTCTCGATACAGCCGCAACTTCAACTCGTAAATTTACATAGAAATCGGAGATATTTCGTCATAAAACTTCACACATGGTTTTGTCTATCATATTTCTTGAAGACAAACATAACATTTTATAGCATTTATCAATATTTTATGAGTATCAACAGTTTTTTCAACACCGTATCTGTTTCTCGATACAGCCGCCCGATTACAGTGACCCGTGACCCAGATTAGCAGATCTCAGCAGTTTTTTTCTGAATAAGGTTGTTTAATTAATTTGCTAATAATAGAAAACACTTTGAACCACTGTTAGTGATGTACAATTCTACTGTAAAAATATCTAAGTGGTGATTTCTATTTCTTTTAAATATATTTTTATTGCTATTGTAAGGGATTCAAATTAATTAAAAGCTCAACACCATCAAGATGCTAAAAAATATATCTAAAACTCCCCTAGTACTAAAGAAGTCATTCAAACTTCTGTTTGTTTCTTTGCATTTTCTAATTTCTTCCTTCAAACGTCTGTCACGTTTGGGCATTGTGACAGAAATAAGACAACATATGTTAAATTTGTTTTATTTGATGAGTTTTAATCACTTTCATTTAGCTAGAGTCAATCAGCTGTTGCAAATAACCTACGGTCAATCAGCTGTTTTCCTTAATTGTCAAGGTAAACAGGTAGAATATTGATTACGATGCGCGCGCAATGTTTACAAGGAAGCGTAATCGAGAAAAATGGCGGATCATTACGAAACGTCAAAATAAACGATACATTTGATTAAAAAAGACATGGCGTCATGAAAAGGGCACAGGGCGTCACTTGAAAAAGGGCGGGCGGTCCGCCCTGTGAAAAGGACCTAGCTGGAACACTGTGGGAGAAGACTTCATAAGTTGGTAAAACTTGTGTCCTATCCCTTTTGTTAATTTAACAAATAAAATCATCATAAACTAAATAAAAACGTTGATATCAAATTTAGTGGGAACGACACGTTTAAGTAACTCGTTGTGTCCCTTCGGTATCCGGTTCAGTTCAAGTAGTCTGTATGATAGATGTTGGTATTTCCATCTATTTATATACATGACGTTGATAGAGGAAACAAGATTTCTTAAAAATCCTTTTTTATATATAAACGTTAGTTTTCCAGTTTACGCATACATGGTATTGACAGGTATTTCACAGGTACACTAATATAATTTACTTAGTGTCATACCTGTGAGGTATATATTTACATTTTCATCTGCATGTGATCTTTACACGTCTTCTTGTCTTTATGATATAACAAGATTGTACTAATAATCTCACGAATATTGTCTTCTTATTGTCATAGATACATTTGTCATTGTCATGGTTACATGGTTAAACCTCTACCTCCTCAACATTGTTATTATTTATATCTATAGATGAAACATGTCGTGTCAGTATTTTGTGTTCACATAAACCAGCATAGAAAAAGAGGGAAACATATGTCGAGGGAAGATTAGGGACAATTACACACGTGTCCGTGATTACTGTTAGAAGGTGTCTGACATCTGTTATAGTATATATTTGTCAGAATCATCATTTTATCCACGACCAACCATCGTAAATCTGTGTCAGAATGACACCACTGGTGCAACATAAAAAAACCAGAAAACACTCACACAAAAGGACCACGAGTCCGACCAAGTGTTTAGAATGGTCGGTATCTCTTTCTTCACACATGGTACACCTCGTATCTAGGATTCAAATAATGAAAATTGTTACCCATATTTAGTTAAGTCGTGGGACTTACATGTATTATTTACATAGGTTGATATGATAAGTGGGCTGTACTTATTAATTCTACATGCATATTCAACAGAAAACATTTTACATATTTCAATGTAAAACGGACATTACACTCTACAATAGATTAAGTAACACCTTACTCAGACGTCCGTTCGGTATCCGGTTCAGTGTATGTGATTTCAATATACAATGTATTTATGTACATGACGTAAATACTGAAGACAAGATTTCCTAAATTCCAGCTCACATTCACTGTACAGTCACAGGGGCTAGGTGCATCCGAAAAGAAAAAAAAATACTATATAATACTACAAGGGGGCGAACTCACTTGCTTCCATTTTTTTAAGTCGTCGTGTTAAATTGATCGTAACTTCGGAACGCCTTAATATTTTCAAAAAATGTTTCCACCAGTCGATAGTCAAGTAATTTTCCTTTCCAAAGAGACCCCAATTGTTAGTGTAGGCCTCCGAACTGCTGAGGTATCATACACGAACCAAAACAAAACGACGTGAAAATCCGAAGTCGTACAAACGTTGGGTTGACCACATCCCATCTGTGTACAGACTTTCCCATGCGTAAACAAATGTTACACCAAGACATTCGGAGTTGTCAATATTTTGATTGTTTATGTACTCATTATGTTGTTATGAGTGATTTTTATTTGTACATAATTTAAACACAACAAATAAGAATTGAAAAATTATGTACAAATACAAACCACTCATATAAACATAATGAGCAAATAAACAAACAAAATATAGACAATTCCAAATGTTTTGGTGTAAAATATGTTAAAATTTATCCAGAAATGACTTCACAATAATTTTTTGAAAAAATATGGTTTTGGTTGATTATATAGGGATTTTTTTACATTTCCGAATACTTTTGACAGATGACTGTGTATATGGGGAAAAGGCTATTGGTGTATGAATACAATAATCACAAGGATGACAGGTTAATAATCCAAGAGGCAGAGCATCACATGTCATAAAACACATTTACATATTATATGAAAACAAATAGTCATTATGACAAATAAATAAAACTCCTGAAACATGATACATAAATAATAAAATATATATATTTTCTAATTATTGTAATAGATAAAATTTCATGTCTTAAGTTATTCAATTTAATAATTGATACAATTGGCTATATATAAATGTGTCCTCAGCTGACATTAACCATATATGTTTGTATTGTTTTTGATGATAATCCATTTACTGGATTTTATATCAATAAATAATTTGAATTTGAAAACTAAAAATTATATATACTTACAGTGCATTACATGTACAACAACTTTTATTTTGGCAATCACGACATGTAATCTCGTTGAGATTAGGATTCCACCATCAATTTATTGAAACTCAGGTCCAGTCAGCGAATCCTAATCTCAACGAGATTACATTACATGTAGTCCATGTTATGTGCAAATTCGTCTACCAATATTAATACGTGCACAACAAACCAATTAGTCCGAGATTTCTCATGTCAGTCATGATGCTACACACATTATGTCACATACATGTACATGTACCTATGTGGTATGGTCTCACAATTTATCATATTATTATTATATTTTCTGGGAAGGCATGTATTAGGCCTATATACCAGGGAATTAATTCAATTTGTCAAGGGAATGGCTCACCATCAATTTATTAGGGACTTGGTCCCATCATTTTTGGTATAGATTGGATTTACCTGTTTACACACACATAATCAGGATCAAACTGCTGATAATATATACCATTGTTACAACTTCTTTAATGTCAGGTCCACCATATCAGTACCTTGTATAAGTTTTAGAAATCTTTCAAAAGTTACTTTTGTGCTAAACAGTAGCCAGGGAAAGCCTCTTTTGTATAATGTTGTACACTTGACGAGGTAAGACATCAAGAGGTGTCAGTTCAAGTCTGACGAGAGGCCTTGGTTTTGTTTAATGCATGCTATGTGAATGAATTTGTTGCTTGTCTTTTAGGAGTAAAACAGACATCCCCAACAGATAAAGGCTATGTACCTACATGTACATTGTTTCCTTATCAAAAGAAAAAACAACTGTGGCAAACAAATAATTCCAATTTCAAAGAAACACAAGTCCTTGATGGTTAGTACATGTAGGAATATTATATAGTAGCACTTATATGAACCAAATATTCTTCCATTGATTTGTGGGGCCATCGTGGTTGTGATCGTATGGTAGTTGAACACTTTATCATACAATGTAGTACTATGTATTATATTTTCTGGGAAGGCATGGTTTAGGCCTATATATCAGGGAATTAATTCAATTTGTCAAGGATAGCTTACCATCAATTGATTGAAACTCAGGCCCAGTCAGGGACTTGGTCCCATCAATTTTGGTATAGATTGGATTTACCTGTTTACACACACATAATCAGGATCAAACTTCTGATAATATATACTATTGTTACAACTTCTTTATTGTCGGGTCCACCATATCAGTACCTTGTATAAGTTTTAGAAATCGATCAAAAGTTACTTTTGTGCTAAACATTAGCCAGGGAAAGCCTCTTTTGTATAATGTAGTACACTTGATGAGGTAAGACATCAAGAGGTGTCAGTTCAAGTCTGACGAGAGGCCTTGGTTTTGCTTAATGCATGTGAAAGACTTGTTGCTTGTCTTTTAGGAGTAAAACAGACATCCCCAACAGATAAAGGCTATGTACCTACATTGTTTCCTTATCAAAAGATAAAACAACCGAGGCAAACAAATAATTCCAATTTCAAAGAAACACAAGTCCTTGATGGTTAGTACATGTAGGAATATAGTAGCACTTATATGAAACAAATATTCTTCCATTCATTTGTGGGGCCATCGTGGTTGTGATCGCATGGGTAGTTGAACAACTACCTGTGCAATCATTGCCTACATGTATCACATGACATTCACTCGATACAACATTACATGATTAAGTTTGCCAGTGACTTTGTGACTGGTTGGTGGCTTTCTCTGCATACTCATGTTTTCTCCACCAATAAAACTGACCATCACGATATAACTGATAGATTGTTGAAAGTGGCATTAAAAACCATAAACTAATCAATCCATTTATTTGGTCAAGTTTCTATGTTTGTAAAACCCCAAAAAATTTGATTCAATTATTGATAAGAACACTAACAAAATAAAATCACATTTTTCATCTGATGAACACCAAGGGCTATCAGTAACTCCTCAACAAAAAATTTTGAAATTCTTCTAAATTTTGTATTTCCGAAAAATATTTTAAAAATTAAATCAGAAGTACACAAATGTGATTGAATAGAAACATATATGTTTTCACAGTGGTAAGGCCAAAAATGTGGGTTTACTGTAACCTGTGTGAAACAATTATGGTTGTTAGAAAACAATTTATTTATTACCTTTAGTCTATTGGTAATACATGTGTATATTGACACTTTACTATTGTTTAATGGAAATCTGTTAAAAATCCCCCAAAAAGTTTTTGAGAAATAATATATTTAAAACAAATGATATGTATGGGACATAAACAATAAAATCTTTGTTGATAATCAGACAATATTTATATAATTTAATAGAATATAGATTACAAAAAATGGGAAAATGTTATTTTTGTAAAAATGAAATAGAGTCCCTTATGCAAAAATGAACTCAGAAGTAACAAACAAATGATGATTAAAAACCCAGAAGTGCGAAATTTATATAATACTAGGAAATTACAGTTATTATATTGGATACATTATGAATTTAGTTGTATTAATAGTTCCTTTCATTGTTTACTGTGTAAAAATGTATGTTTATAAATTTAATATGAGATATAAAATATGATTTATTTGCTTACAGTACCAGTATTTATTTATTTAATCATATTTATTTATTTAAGTATATTGTTCATTGTAAATATTTGTAAACCTTTGAGGTTTCCTGGAACTCAGAGGTAAATTGTTGACAGGGGTAATGTAGATATAATAATATAAAAAAAAATTAAGAGTAATCAATATTAAAATATGAATATTTGGGTGACAGTAAACACACATTATTTGTTTGGCCTAAAAGCTATTAAGTAAGACCTTACTCATATCAGCAGAGAATAATATACTATAAATATGAAAATACATTGAACCACCTAAGGAATGGGAGATTTGACTGGGTTATAAAAAAAATATATTGGATTTTTATACAACAAAAAGAAGTGCACAACTTTCATTAATTGTAGAATATTATTAAATAAGAATTAAATTATTGCTTAAGTTACAAAAAACAATATCAACACTATAACAACAACATAATATTTGTCAAGTTGAATTTAAACAAGTTTCACATCTACAATGTAACAGATGGATGCATTATGTATTCTTAATAAAAAAAATACAATACCAATGTATTTATCTAGGGACATCAGAAAAAAAGAACAGACCAAGTAAAAAGAAGCTATTTAAAGAAACATACAGTCAAGTTTCTGAAACTCAAGTTGGTCGTCCATTAGATATTAAACCTTGTGTTGCAGTAACTCCTCACATAAACAATCATGATTATATGGAGACTGAAACAGAAAAGGGAAATTATTCATTCATTAAAGAATATTTGCCTGAAATCCGAGAGAAAGTAAATGAACTAGAGCATTTACAAAAGTTGAATGAAAGACAGGCCAGACAATTGCTAAGTTTAGAAAACATTAAAGATATCTCCAAAATGATGAACTTTTGGACAGGTTTCCCGAACTATGAGACATTTTATGCATTATATCAGTTGTTTGAGACAAGAGCTAAACATTTGCGGTATTGGAAAGGGGATATAGGTATGCCACAAATATTCAGTGAGAAGAAAAGAGGCCAGAACGAAAGCTACCATTAATTGAAGAATTCTTTCTCACAATGGTTCGTTTGAAAGTAGGTTTATTGGTGGAAGATTTGGCAGTTAGATTTTCGATTTCTGTTGGATCGGTTTCCTCTATTTTTAATTCGTGGGTAAATCTAATGTATGTTGATCTGAAAGAGCTTTGTGAGCTACCGTCTAGATCTGTTATGACAGAAAATCAATCAAAAGCCATGAGGGATTTTGAAGATTTCCGTGTAATTTTAGATTGCACAGAGATTTTTATACAAAACCCATCCAAATTAGATGCAAGGAAACAGGTATATTCAAATTATAAACATCATAATACATTCAAGTTTCTGGTTGGGGTCAGTCCACAGATGGGAATAACATATGTGAGCAGAATGTATGGTGGTCGTGCATCTGATAAATTTATCACCTCTGATTCCGATGATCCACTTCAAAATTTAGAGAGCAGTAAAGGTTCAGTTATGGCTGATAGAGGGTTTTTAATAAGTGGAATATTAAACGACATGGGTGTCAAGCTTCACATGCCATCATTTAAGGGGACAGAGAGAACATAACTGACAAGTTCAGAGACTATTAGGTCTGAGAACATTTACAAAGTAAGAATCCATGTTGAAAGAGCAATCCAGAGAATCAAAATATTCCACATCTTAGATGGTGAGGTCAAATTATCTATGAAGGATGTTGCAGAACAAATATTTACAGTCTGTGCTTATTTGGTGAATTTTCAAAACCCTATTGTCAAAAAGTAGCAATACAATATACATGTATTAATAAACAGCATGGCAAAGTGCATCATGATATAAACTACTGTCACAGAACATGCAAATATTTACTATAAATGGATGTAGATATGTATCAGCTATACCAAATTGATTCATAGTTTTTCAGGTTTTTGATTAAGAACAATTTGTATGGGCAAATTATGTTAAAGTCTTGAATTTTTCAAGACTGCAAAGGCAATGTGACATTCCAAATGTTTTTCATTAATTATTACCATTAAGACAAAACATCTTAATTTTTAGAACTTGTTAATACAAAATATTTATTCATAAAAACTTATAAATTTGGGGTTGCGAAATCCATAGAACTCATGATCAATCTGGTAACTTCTTACAAAAACCCATTTGTTATTTTTAACATGTCACTATTTGGGTGAACTGGCCTACATTTAAGGCAAACATAAATCTTGTTTTCATAGTTGTTGTAAAACCTCCTAAATCCCTCACAAAACCAATGGTATCTGGTATATTTCTGACACAAAAGGTTAGCACCACAAACCAACATCCTTCCTTTCACTTTTGAGTAAGTTGGACTCTTGTGATCCTTACAATAAGCAGCACAGCCTAAATTCCAGCTATTGGTAACCACATCATCCTTTATTGTATTTTCATTTTGCTCATTGTCTGCAAATTAAAAAGACTTTATAAAACAAATTGAACTAAAAACCTACATATTTATACAAATAACTAACATCAAAGTTTCAAGCTTAAATTTCGCGTTAAATGCCTGTGCCAGGTCAGGTCCATAATGGTTTTCACAATTATTCCAGTTGTTCACTCTTTATTTTGTCTGAGTTTTTCTTGGATGATGGCCTTTTACCTTCCCTTCGGACAATTGACTTAGTATTCAGTAATTTTGTAATTACCATTAATTCTTGCGCAAGGAGTTAAAGATGTAACTAAAATTATAGATGTTGCTCAGGTGTCTAGATCTCACAGTCATACTCCCAACAATACAGGATTAGTAAGAAAAGCAAATAAGAGTGGATAAAAGAAATGGTGGCTCACAGGCTCTTTATATCATTTTACTTACCCGAGGATGAGTTTGAAAGGCTGTCATCAAGGTCTTCCTTCTTTTCCTCAGTTGTTTCATCAATGTTAGTCACAGTGTCAGCATTCTCAGAGATGTTCGAGTCCAGCTGTTTTTTCATGTGTCCTGTAAGTATTTCTGTGACAACAATGGTTTCAAAGAATTGTTTTAATTTTGGTAGCATGGACTTACACCAGTATTGCTCATCAAATTGTATTGGTAAATCTATAAAGCCTAATTTGGTCCAAATAATTAAAGTGGCACTTTTTTGCTCACTACATGCTAACTGTGTCATCACTTGTTCATAGTATCCATATTTATGGGCACATACTAGTTCTAATGTACCATTTATTCCAATCTTAACATAATCAATTTTACTCTCTAAAACAGCCTGCTTTGGTTCCATACACCTTGCTTTGTAAGGATACTTGATTTCAATAATATTATAACCATGACAATCGCAGCTAATAATTGCATCAGGTGATGCCCTTATATATGGGTACTCTCTATGTGTCACTAAACCAGGCCTTACCACTTCGACTGTTCTATGTGTTTCCTCAAACTTTTTCAAATAAGCTGAAAGAGCAGTAGCTTCATGCTTTAAACCCCATTGTATAGCTGGTATAGTTGAAATATCTTTGTTTTATACATCATGATATCACAAAGAAGTGATCTGCTTGGTTGATTTCCACTATTTGTCATAACACGGTAGGCTTTACTAGCTTTTATTGTTCCTGGAAAAAAAATATACTTTCATAATTTCATTCTCTTAATTTTGTTCATTAAAAAAAAGAGATGTTATTGCCAGACAAAATCCTCTCTCCAAAAAAACAGGCTTTTGATGTCAGATATTTTTTGCTATTTTTTCCCCAATAATATTAAGATGAGGTAAAGCTTAATTGTATTTAAGTTTCTGGTGGAGGCACAGGGTAATTCCCTCCGTTTGCACCAGCTATATTATAAACTACTTGTACTAAATATAAAACACAAGCATGAGAGTATTTTGATTAATTTTGCTTTAATGTCTAATACTGATAATTTCCTTTCTTACAACACTCGCATCACATGAGAAAAGAATTTATCACAGTTTTAAAAAAGACCATCGATAATCTATAATTATTGCTATTTTATCAGCAATCTTAACAAAGATTGGCAGAGAGGCAGACAGACGGACATGTAAATATTATCAACACTTTACGCCTACCCTGCTTTCAAGATGTAAACATTCTTTGAACAAAAAAGTAACAAACAGAATTTAATGAACACGAATGAAATAAACATATCAACACAGAAAACACATGACATGCTGTATTTTTATGAGTACAAGTAACTTAGTTTTCATACCCTGGGTGGGAATCGAACCCACATACCAGAAACAGCAAGTAATTAGTTTACTTTTAGAGAAAATAAAATATATAAACAATTTAATGAATTTACATGTTTAAGCTCTTCATATTGATCTTCACACCCTGTACATTCAGTGAACTGATGTAAAGTTACAGATATTATTTTAATTTAATCAACTAGATTTTCAAAATTTTCCATAAATCTGTATACTGTTAACTTTTTATTGTAGTAAATGGGTGATTTTCAAAAAAATGAAGACTTTGCGTGACATAGAGGGTGAAATTTCAAATTGGACAAATTGACATAATTTTGGTCATAAAATAATGTCAATACGATATATTTTTCAGATTCAGTTGCTCAGTGCAATATATGAAGACAACAAATTTTTTTTCAACTTTTATTAGCAACAAAGTGTTAAAATGATAACAAATACAGACTTACTTCCTCAGAGGTATCATTTTCTTTTGGGTATGGTACGAGACCTAAATGTATTTCCATTTGATAATGATATGATATATAGGCACATTTTGGTACCAAACTTTGTATATATCATGAGAAAACAGTTTCAGTATATCAAAGAAACACTATTTTTACTGTATATTTTAAAAAATCTGGTAATTAAAGTTTTCATACAAGCATAAAAAATATGATCTAATGAGGCTTAATAGTAAATCAATTATTTATATATGCCTAATAAATATAACAAAAGTTAAGTTAAGTTGATCATTGGTGGTATAAACTAGAGGTAACCAAATGAAAATACTGTCCATTTGTTTATGTTTTGTCACACTCCTGACACATTTTTCTAAAAGATAAATACACCTAATATCAAGCTAAATGCAATCATTGTTGGTCACAATAACTTTTTTAAGTAGTAGTACATAATATATTTTGACTGAAAAAAGGTTTCCCTTGAATATATTTCATTTTTGCATTGTTATGATGTTATTTCAATCATATTTTATCATATTCTAAGTAATACTATCATAATTATAAAAAATGACAACTCAATTTTCAACCATTTATACATCTTTTCAAGAGTATAGTGCTTATTGAGAATTAAATAATTCCCCGAGACAATTACAAGCAGTTTTATGGAGGCTATATGCTTACAAAATAATCTATTTCTTAAATAAAATTGTCACACTCCTGACTCCCTCTCGAAAATAATATAACCAACTTATTCTTTCCAAACTAAAAGTTGTATTTCTTCAAAAGCTTATATTTCTTACAGTTAACAGTAAATATTAAAAGAAGATTCAAAATTATGTTTTTGTTTTTTCTAATGATGAGTGTGCTAATTATTTGCCCTTTAGGAATTTATCTTATCAAAAATGGTTAAAATGGATTTGAAATTTATTAAAACTAGTAATAGATCATCTTTTCTTAGTATAAAATTACTTTTTAGTGGTTTTCAAATTAGTTTCCCAATGTTTCTCAATAATTTACTCTGCAAAAAAACTTCCTACTGCAATTGCAATCGACATTTAATGTTTTTATGTCAGGAGTGTGACATATTACTGTTGAATGAAAAATTATTGATAAATTTTCAAAAATGCTATATCAAAAGAATGAAAATATTTTATGAAAGGCAAGATATATTAAAGTAAGTATTCTGTTTATCTAAAGTAACATACATCAATTTTTCATTTGGAAAAAAATCCATATTTTGACATGTTTTAAGAAAATATAACCCTTTATCATCACTTATTATGAGAAAGGTGTCATGCAATATACAAAAATACTATAATTATTACTTATTGTTTATATGTAATTAAATTGAAAACATTGTGGAAGTTTGTAGAAGCATGGTTTATTATTTTTTTCATTTAAAAGATATGCCTATTAAAAGTGTCACACTCCTGACATTAGTTATTTTGATTTCCTAGCTATGCTATGTCATATATCAGAGCTATTTCCACCTTTTTTCTTTGATTGGGTCTGGAGCTTTTGGAAAATAAAGAAAATTGTGAACTATTAAAGCATACAACATAGTACTATACAACTAAGATAAAATGTCACACTCCTGACATTTTTTGTGTCTTTCCTTATGCAAGCCCAATTTTACAACTATCATATTCATCCAGTCTAATACTACTAAATTATTATAACTAATGTTTTTTTACAACATATTTTGACTTTTCTGAACTAATTAGTCTCAACAATGAAAAACTATTAAGGTTTAATTTGACATTTGTACAATTTTCCAAGTTAAATTTATTCACGTACACTAATTTAAAAAATAGAATAATTTTTTGTCGCAAAATCATAGGGTCACAAAGCATCTAGATATTTGAAGTAAAATGGTACGAAATTATAGAATACCATCTTTCTTTAATATATTTTTTATTTTATTTTTTCTATCATCGAGGTAAGTTAAGGCAATTTAAAGTTTGTCACGCTAAAACGTCACACTCCTGACAAATTTGACCAGTTTTTAGAGGATAACTTTTAACCGGAAGAGCAATCTCCATGACACTTTGCACGAAAAAAACTGTTACCATTGTGCTTGTTTTAAGATATTTACCTTTCTTTCATATCATTTAATATTCAAATTATTCTCTGAAAATGAAAAGTCTTCATTTTTTTGAAAATCACCCAAATACTAAATAAAACCTGCATAGCTTCCTCTACCATTGCATAAGAAATGTTACAAACATCATCTGTTGCTCCTGAGTGCAGGCAGAATAAAACTCCAAAACATCCAACCATGCATTAGATAACAAAAATAAACAAAGTAAAGCATGCAGATATACAATGTAGCATGTCTAATAGTATTGTACCATATTTATTTTTACAATTTGTAACACCTTAAAGCAACTAACAATGGAAAATAGAAAATCAAATGAAATTAAAATGACAAATTTCTTGGATTTGTTTTATCTGCTTTCTATAATGTTTTCTTCTTTTGTACTGTTTATTAAAATTGTTAAAATGGCTTTGTAAAAATTCTGGATTTGCCCGTTACTTAATGTCTCTTTTTTTCTTACATTTGCTAAATCTTCAACATTTTTTTCTCCTTTTAAATAATCATATAAATATTATGTTTGGAATTGAAACTAATTTGGTTATTAAAAGTTTACCTGCTCTTTGGTTAAACCACTCCTTGTTATTTGATTGTCCTCTTGTTAAAACCTCAATTTTGTTTCTGTCTTCTGTACTAATGGTCCAAACATTAGATAGGAACTTTTTGCATTCAATTTCAAAACCATCATCTGTACTTTTCCCAAATTTATTACAAGGAATAGAAAGAATGTCAAGGGGACTTGTTTCCATTTCTGCTATAGAACTATAGGCCAGTTCATGATCAAGCTCCAAACATGTTTCTGGGAGCGTTGTCAAGGGTTGTAATGTTGGTAAATCATGTGGCCTGAATTTAGCTAGATCAACAATGTTAACAATAGGTGGTAGTGATGCTCTGTTTGCATTTCTAATATCAAATAACAATTTTAAAGTCCTCTGGTACTTTTCTTCAGGTGATAGTTCTGGTGCAACATTTATTCCATACAAGTCTATGCTACATGTGGCTTTGTCATTTTTTCTGATTTTTATTTTTTTAGCTTTTACTGGATCTACTTTTGCACCTATAGTAATTAGTTAAAGAAGTCAATAAATGTTATTCAGGTTTTAGTGTGTGTTTGTTTTATGGTGTTTAACGCCACTTTCAACAATATTTCAGTTATATCATTGTGGTTAATTTTATTGGTGGAGGAAACCGGAGGACTTGTAGAAAACCACCGACCTATCGCAAGTCACTGACAAACTTCATCATGTCATGTTGTACACCTCGCTCTGATCGAGATTCCAACTCACACCATCAGTGGTGATAGGCACTGATTGCATAGATAATGATCATGATGGCCCCTTTAAGGTTTTAGACAGAGTATATAAGACTATATATCCTGTCTGAAACCTTACTTACTTTTATATTCTAGTGCACAGTCTTGGTAAATTAAATTGCATGGAGTCGGATTGGACAGAAGACAAAATTTAAAAAGTACTTCATATTGGATCTGCAGCCGTACTCCTTTATTACCACACTTATAACAACTAACAGCAGTTTCCATGTTATTAGTATTAATGACGCTTATGGATGAAACTGCATTTAAAGTTATATTTTCGGAATATTTATAATCATACAATCAAACTAAGGGTATCAAGCCTCTATTTGTGAAAAATGTACAAAAATTTATCTCCACTCAACTAGTACATATATTTTATGTATATTCTTTAAATTCATATACTCTATAAAGTTATAAAGGATATCATGTCCAATGAAAGTAATGTTATTTATATTATATTTTCATTAGATGGTGTGGACAAAATTTTCAAAAGTATTGTTATATACTTTACAGGGATTCTGTGAGCACATGTGATTGATTTTTAATCATTATCTCATTTTCAAAAAGTTCAGAGTTATTCAAAATCTCATTTCTTAACCAAAAACTTTATATTGACTACAGAAAACACTAAAATTGACATTTCATTTGAGTACCACAATATAAAATTATAGTAGATTCAGATGATGTTGAAAAAAAATTATCATTATAGTCACATTTTCAATTTGGGAAGTTTGGTTATGCTATTTGTTGTTTTGTGTTTGTTTTATCATTTTTACTACAGATCCATTTTTGGGATGAAAACTCAAATTTCAGAAATTAGCAGGAAAATCAACACTATTGACATTTTTGAAGAATTAATAATCCTCAAGGAAAATGTTGCTTATACCTGTTCCCTAGAGTATAGCTTTATTAGCTTATACCTGTTCCCTAGAGTATAGCTTTATTAGCTTATACCTGTTCCCTAGAGTATAGCATTATTAGCTTATACCTGTTCCCTAGAGTATAGCATTATTAGCTTATACCTGTTCCCTAGAGTATAGCTTTATTAGCTTATACCTGTTCCCTAGAGTATAGCATTATTAGTTTATACCTGTTCCCTAGAGTATAGCTTTATTAGCTTATACCTGTTCCCTAGAGTATAGCATTATTAGCTTATACCTGTTCCCTAGAGAATAGCATTATTAGCTTATACCTGTTCCCTAGAGTATAGCATTATTAGCTTATACCTGTTCCCTAGAGTATAGCTTTATTAGCTTATACCTGTTCCCTAGAGTATAGCATTATTAGCTTATACCTGTTCCCTAGAGAATAGCATTATTAGCTTATACCTGTTCCCTAGAGTATAGCATTATTAGCTTATACCTGTTCCCTAGAGTATAGCATTATTAGTTTATACCTGTTCCCTAGAGTATAGCATTATTAGCTTATACCTGTTCCCTTGAGTATAGCATTATTAGTTTATACCTGTTCCCTAGAGTATAGCATTATTAGCTTATACCTGTTCCCTAGAGTATAGCTTTATTAGCTTATACCTGTTCCCTAGAGTATAGCATTATTAGCTTATACCTGTTCCCTAGAGTATAGCATTATTAGCTTATACCTGTTCCCTAGAGTATAGCTTTATTAGCTTATACCTGTTCCCTTGAGTATAGCTTTATTAGCTTATACCTGTTCCCTAGAGTATAGCATTATTAGCTTATACCTGTTCCCTAGAGTATAGCATTATTAGTTTATACCTGTTCCCTAGAGTATAGCATTATTAGCTTATACCTGTTCCCTAGAGTATAGCTTTATTAGCTTATACCTGTTCCCTAGAGTATAGCATTATTAGCTTATACCTGTTCCCTAGAGTATAGCATTATTAGCTTATACCTGTTCCCTAGAGTATAGCTTTATTAGCTTATACCTGTTCCCTAGAGTATAGCATTATTAGTTTATACCTGTTCCCTAGAGTATAGCATTATTAGCTTATACCTGTTCCCTAGAGTATAGCTTTATTAGCTTATACCTGTTCCCTAGAGTATAGCTTTATTAGCTTATACCCTGTTCCCTAGAGTATAGCATTATTAGCTTATACCTGTTCCTTAGAGTATAGCATTATTAGCTTATACCTGTTCCCTAGAGTATAGCTTTATTAGCTTATACCTGTTCCCTAGAGTATAGCATTATTAGCTTATACCTGTTAGAGTATAGCTTATGGAAGACATAATACTTCAGTGTAAATATAATAGACAAAAATATTCATGATCCTTAACTAACTTTTTTTGTTGAGTATATTTACACGATTATATAATACCTTTTTTTTTCTGTGCCTAAAATTCAAGAAAAGTAAAAAATGCTAAATTACACTTACTCTTTGGATCTTTCCAAGCACATAACTGATCAGTTGCAGATAAATCATCTGGTAGATTCTTCCCTGAGGCTACCTGTTCTGCTATCAGGAACAACAATGCTCCTATATGTGAGCAGGCCTCTCCTAATCTGAATTTTAAATCAATAACAAGGGTTGGCCAGTGATGTTGTAATATTAATAATAATATACTCCTACATATAGTCTCAACAAACAGGAAGTATGTACTCAACAGACCTGATAATCACTTATACAATATACAGCACAAGTAAAGCTTGATATCAAATTTAAAATAATTCTGGTTGATGCATGTTACACTGGGTTCTTTAACGTGCCTTTCTTCCAACACCGCCAATGTTTATGCCCGCATCTTTACATAAAGCCTTAAGATCTTTCAAGCCAGTAGATTTAACTTCCTTTAACTAGGGTGTTCAATGACTTTTTATATATAAATAAAACCCACTAGATTTTACTGTATTCAGTTAGTACTCTCTCTCCTGAGAATTTTGAGCCATAGTTTGTTATTCTATGACATTCGGCTGCAGAGATATGGCAAATTGAAGGTCCTAAAAAGTATAGGTTGATTGATTGATTGGTTGGTGTTTAACGTCCAGCGAGCAATTTTTCAGCTATATTCAGGACGAGAACATTTAAAAATTTAAACGCCACGGGACTCAAAACAAGGAAAGGTGATGGGTATGGACGGATAATTTTGCCAGTGCAACAGGTCTCTTATGGACCACTCATCATGAGCATAATGCTCATAATGAGCTGTAACACTGGGTTCTTTAACGTGCGGAGAGGGTGGCAATCTCTCAACACGGGACCTCGGTTTTATTTACGTCTCATCCGCAGGACAGGTTGGTTGTGAATTTCTACATCCCGCACAACCGACGGACGCCCCTTCAAGCTGAAGAAGCTCTCGGTCCCATTTCTATACCCCGGGTTTCCCGCGGGGCCTAAAAAGTATAGGTTTCGGGGAAATTCTGTAATATAATAATACTGTTACATATATATTACTCCATATAATGATGAAAATAAAAATGGCACCATTAAATATATATAGAAAAAATGCCATTTTCAAACTTCCATTATTTTGAGAGTGTAACTTCAATTTTCTTGATTTTTTTTGCATATGCAATAAAGGTAATAACAAAATTACCGAACTCCGAACAATCTTACAAAGGGAAAGTCAAAACTCATAATTATATAAACAGACAAAATCAGTCAACAACCGGAAAACTGTGAAAACCGTAATGACCCTGACTTGGTACAGGCATTTCTAAAGAAATGGTGGGTTGAATCAGATTTTAAGGCGCCAAACCTCCCGCTCTCATTACGGTTCAAAGGTTCCGGCTGTCACTGTAACAGTATTTAAATACAGGAACAAAATAGGTAAAATAGTTGTCAAAGCAGTACCATATTCGGTGACGTAAATGTCAAAAATACTTTTACGTCACACATTGACAAAAAAATTATTGACATCTGCGACTTCTTTATCTTTATACATTTTCACTATATGAAAATGCATCACTTATAATTTTTTCTGCAGAGACGGAATATATTTCGACAAGATATTGGTATCGGAATATAAACTTTTTAAGAGATCGAATAAGGCGAATCTTTTTATAGCCCTGGTCCAGTAGCCTGTTTCTCAGATGAAGATGACGTTTCAGGAAATCAGAATAATTGCTACTGGCCCTTGCATAGCGAATCAATTGCGAGATGTACACCATATGCAGGAGAAGCTGGTATATTGCTGCACATGTTTGGAAAATTTATGATTTTAAAATTGAAGTCGTCCCGCTTATCATAAATTTTAGTACTGAGTTGACCACTGTCGTCAAATGCGAGGTATAAGTCCAAAAATGATGCGGACGAAGCTGTATCGGTGGTCTCTTTAACTTCCAGCTCTGGAGGATATATCAATGGAAGAAATTCTGCAAATCTAGAATTATTGATAGATAAAACGTCATCAATATACCTGTATGTGAAATTAAAGGCTCTAGCCTCATGAATCTTCTTATCTTTTACAAGCTTTTGAAGAAACTCCGACTCATATGAGTATAAAAATAAATCAGCTAGAAGAGGGGCACAATTCGTACCCATTGGTATGCCGACGACCTGCTGAAACAGTGTCCCTCCAAAGGAGACAAATATGTTATCGATGAGGAACTCCAGCATACTGATCACTTGTTCCTCGGAGTAGCATGTTTTACCTTTATGAATTTTGTTTGAAAAATATGTGGAATTGTAGCCTAACACAACAAATTTTGAGCCATAGTTTCTATGACTAAAAGCTTTATGAATTGTTTCTTTTAAGCGGGTTTTTAATTTGTCATGCGGTAGGGTGGTATATAGAGTTGAAAAATCAAATGTTTTGATGGAGGATACCTGAGAGAAAGATCTTGATTTCAGGTTATCCAAAAGATCTTTAGAGTTTTTCAAAATCCACATGTGATTTATGCCACTACGCGAGTAAACAGTTTCACAATATTTCTGTTGTCCCTCTTTTACTGCAGACAGAATCTTTGTCAGGTGAATAGACAATTCTTTCGTCGAACAAGTTGATGATCCCGCTATGTACCTTTCTTTGTATGGTGTCTTATGGAGTTTAGGTATCCAATATAAGTAGGGTAAATCCTCAGACTCTTTACCAGAGGGAATGTTTAAAGAGGTCATGAATGATCTGTGGTTAGCTAGGATTTCATCTTTGTCGAACGAAGTTGGTTTGTATGTGATATTACTAGAGGTGTTGCTATTTATGCCTAATTCCTTGATTAGGCATTCGAAGTAATGTGATTTACATACAAACACGATATTGTTGGAAGCCTTGTCAGCAGGAACGATAACATATTTGTCATGAAGAGAGGAAAGACACTTAACAGCTTCTTGGTCTTTAAATACAGACTTAGGTCGACTATTAACACAATTTTTGAGTTTGTGAATCCGACCTTGTACTAGAGACCTAATTGTTCTAACCCAGTCTGACAAGGACTCTAACTCAGGATCTTGGTCTACTTCTCTCTTTATCCACCTTCTGGCATAATCTTCAACAGCATCCATAATTATCTTGAAATTATGTTTCCAATTGATGTGTTGAGGTTCTCTGAATTTAGGACCATGAGAAATCACCTTTCGGAGACTCTCATGTTGAATGATATTCAGATCACCAGTGATTACATGTCCAGATGGGTTGTATTGAAAAGGAGAGTGGGAGCAGTCACAAGTCAGAGGGTTCTTAAGGTACTCTTCTATGTTAATATCTTGCAATGCTTCTTTGTAGTTGAAAATTTTACGGCCAATGCTGTTAGTGTAGCTATAGGAGACAATGGGAACAGATTGATTTTTGAAATATGGTGGAATTTCTTTTACGACCTCTTTTCTATTAAGAATGTTGCTGATGTTAATAGCATCGATTCCTTTGTTAGCAAACGGAATATGGAGGAATTTTCTGTTGTTATCATGAAGAGGTTCAGATCGAACTGGTTTAAAAAGACGAAAGGACGCCACGTCACATATAATACTAGACAATCTGTACTTAGGAGAAAAAGGATCTACGCCTCCTTTGTCAAGTCCAAAATCCTTAAGATCTTTGAGGCAGTTTACAGGTAGTGAAAATAAGATTGTACGAATATGATGAATTCCAAGAGGTTTCTGTATATTAGAAAGTAAATCATTAAAAGTATCTTGTAACGTTCTTGGTTTAGAGGACTTTTTAACATTAGGATGTTGAATTCTTTTATGACCATGGCTACGTTTAGTTCTTGGAATAGTATTAAAAAGGCTCATCACGTTGATTTCGTTGCATCCAGGACTTGACAAATTTCCCACTCCTTTGATGTTATCATTGCAACCGTAAGGCATTGCAGTGCCTAATTCTTTTATCCAGAACAACTCTCTATCGGTGCGGTAAGGTGTACTAAGAATAGGACTGTTTGTATGATGGTAAATCTTCTCGATGATTCGAACTTTCATCGTCAAACAGCGGTCATGACCCGGTTGATTGAAATGATTATACAAAATCCTGTATTTGGGATCTTTTGCATCATATCGATGTTGGCTCATCCTACTTCGCAATGTTTGACGAGTTTCACCAACATACAAAAGTCCACAGAGTGTACATCTGTATATTTTATTAATGTATGATTGTACACAAGGTAAAAAAGTTACCTGTCTGTTAAAACCAGGTATGAAAACAGGTAAAAATCATAGTTTAAATGATGTAAATTTGATATAGATGCTGTGTTTTTCTTTAAGTAAACATGAATATCTGTGTATTACCACTTTCCACATATTAGTACTACTAACTGCAAGCATATTAATAGGAACAGTTAAAAATCTAATAAAAAAACAAGAAATACTACACTGTCAGAACAGTTAAAAATCTAATAAAAAAAAAAAATACTACACTGTCAGAACAGTTAAAAATCTAATAAGAAAACAAGAAATACTACACTGTCAGAACAGTTAAAAATCTAATAAAAAAACAAAAAATACTACACTGTCAGAACAGTTAAAAATCTAATAAGAAAACAAAAAATACTACACTGTCAGAACAGTTAAAAATCTAATAAAAAAACAAAATATACTACACTGTCAGAACAGTTAAAAATCTAATAAAAAAACAAGAAATACTACACTGTCAGAACAGTTAAAAATCTAATAAAAAAACAAGAAATACTACACTGTCAGAACAGTTAAAAATCTAATAAAAAAACAAGAAATACTACACTGTCAGAACAGTGAAAAATCTAATAAAAAAACAAAAAATTCTACACTGTCAGAACAGTTAAAAATCTAATAAAAAAACAAGAAATACTACACTGTCAGAACAGTTAAAAATCTAATAAAAAAACAAAAAATACTACACTGTCAGAACAGTTAAAAATCTAATAAAAAAACAAGAAATACTACACTGTCAGAACAGTTCAAAATCTAATAAAAAAAACAAAAAATACTACACTGTCAGAACAGTTAAAAATCTAATAAAAAAACAAGAAATACTACACTGTCAGAACAGTTAAAAATCTAATAAAAAAACAAGAAATACTACACTGTCAGAACAGTTAAAAATCTAATAAAAAAACAAGAAATACTACACTGTCAGAACAGTTAAAAATCTAATAAAAAAACAAGAAATACTACACTGTCAGAACAGTTAAAAATCTAATAAAAAAACAAAAAATACTACACTGTCAGAACAGTTAAAAATCTAATAAAAAAACAATAAATACTACACTGTCAGAACAGTTAAAAATCTAATAAAAAAAAAAAAATACTACACTGTCACAACAGTTAAAAATCTAATAAAAAAACAAAAAATCCTACACTGTCAGAACAGTTAAAAATCTAATAAGAACACAAAAAATACTACACTGTCAGAACAGTTTAAAATCTAATAAAAAAACAAAAAATACTACACTGTCAGAACAGTTAAAAATCTAATAAAAAAACAATAAATACTACACTGTCAGAACAGTTAAAAATCTAATAAGAACACAAAAAATACTACACTGTCAGAACAGTTTAAAATCTAATAAAAAAACAAAAAATACTACACTGTCAGAACAGTTAAAAATCTAATAAAAAAACAAAAAATACTACACTGTCAGAACAGTTCTAAAATCTAATAAAAAAACAAAAAATACTACACTGTCAGAACAGTTAAAAATCTAATAAGAAAACAAAAAATACTACACTGTCAGAACAGTTAAAAATCTAATAAGAAAACAAGAAATACTACACTGTCAGAACAGTTCAAAATCTAATAAAAAAACAAGAAATACTACACTGTCAGAACAGTTAAAAATCTAATAAAAAAACAAGAAATACTACACTGTCAGAACAGTTAAAAATCTAATAAAAAAAACAAAAAATACTACACTGTCAGAACAGTTAAAAATCTAATAAAAAAACAAAAAATACTACACTGTCACAACAGTTAAAAATCTAATAAAAAAACAACAAATACTACACTGTCAGAACAGTTAAAAATCTAATAAAAAAACAAAAAATACTACACTGTCAGAACAGTTAATAATCTAATAAAAAAACAAGAAATACTACACTGTCAGAACAGTTAAAAATCTAATAAAAAAAAACAAGAAATACTACACTGTCAGAACAGTTAAAAATCTAATAAAAAAACAAAAAATACTACACTGTCAGAACAGTTCAAAATCTAATAAAAAAAACAAAAAATACTACACTTTCAGAACAGTTCAAAATCTAATAAAAAAACAAAAAATACTACTGTCAGAACAGTTAAAAATCTAATAAAAAAACAAAAAATACTACACTGTCACAACAGTTAAAAATCTAATAAATAAAAAAAAAAATACTACACTGTCAGAACAGTTAAAAATTCGAATAAAAAAACAAGAATTACTACACTGTCGGAACAGTTCAAAAATCTAATAAGAAAACAAAAAATACTACAGTCGGAACAGTTCAAAATTCGAATAAAAAAACAAAAAATACTACACTGTCGGAACAGTTAAAAAATCTAATAAGAAAACAAAAAATACTACACTGTCGGAACAGTTCAAAAATCTAATAAGAAAACAAAAAATACTACACTGTCGGAACAGTTCTAAAATCTAATAAGAAAACAAAAATACTACACTGTCAGAACAGTTCAAAATCTAATAAAAAAACAAAAAATACTACACTGTCAGAACAGTTAAAAATCTAATAAGAAAACAAGAAATACTACACTGTCAGAACAGTTCAAAAATCTAATAAGAAAACAAAAAATACTACAGTCAGAACAGTTCAAAATTCGAATAAAAAAAACAAAAAATACTACACTGTCAGAACAGTTCAAAATCTAATAAAAAAACAAAAAATACTACACTGTCAGAACAGTTCAAAAATCTAATAAGAAAACAAAAAATAATAGTCAGAACAGTTCAAAATTCGAATAAAAAAACAAAAAATACTACACTGTCAGAACAGTTCAAAATTCGAATAAAAAAACAAAAAATACTACACTGTCGGAACAGTTCAAAAATCTAATAAGAAAACAAAAAATACTACACTGTCGGAACAGTTTAAAAATCTAATAAGAAAACAAAAAATACTACACTGTCAGAACAGTTCAAAATCTAATAAAAAAACAAGAAATACTACACTGTCAGTACAGTTAAAAATCTAATAAAAAAACAAGAAATACTACACTGTCAGAACAGTTAAAAATCTAATAAAAAAACAAAAAATACTACACTGTCAGAACAGTTAAAAATCTAATAAAAAAACAAAAAATACTACACTGTCAGAACAGTTAAAAATCTAATAAAAAAACAAAAAATACTACACTGTCAGAACAGTTCAAAATCTAATAAAAAAACAAAAAATACTACACTGTCAGAACAGTTAAAAATCTAATAAAAAAACAAGAAATACTACACTGTCAGAACAGTTAAAAATCTAATAAAAAAACAATAAATACTACACTGTCACAACAGTTAAAAATCTAATAAAAAAACAAAAAATACTACACTGTCAGAACAGTTAAAAATCTAATAAAAAAAACAAAAAATACTACACTGTCAGAACAGTTAAAAATCTAATAAGAACACAAAAATACTACACTGTCAGAACAGTTAAAAATCTAATAAAAAAACAAAAAATACTACACTGTCAGAACAGTTCAAAATCTAATAAAAAAACAAAAAATACTACACTGTCAGAACAGTTAAAAATCTAATAAAAAAACAAAAAATACTACACTGTCAGAACAGTTAAAATTCTAATAAAAAAACAAAAAATACTACACTGTCAGAACAGTTCAAAATCTAATAAAAAAAACAAAAATTACTACACTGTCAGAACAGTTCAAAATCTAATAAAAAAACAAAAAATACTACACTGTCAGAACAGTTAAAAATCTAATAAAAAAACAAGAAATACTACACTGTCAGAACAGTTAAAAATCTAATAAAAAAACAAAAAATACCACACTGTCAGAACAGTTAAAAATCTAATAAAAAAACAAAAAATACTACAGTCAGAACAGTTAAAAATCTAATAAAAAAACAAAAAATACTACACTGTCAGAATAGTTAAAAATCTAATAAAAAAACAAAAAATACTACACTGTCAGAACAGTTAAAAATCTAATAAGAAAACAAAAAATACTACACTGTCAGAACAGTTCAAAATTCGAATAAAAAAACCAAAAATACTACACTGTCACAACAGTTCAAAATCTAATAAAAAAAACAAAAAATACTACACTGTCAGAACAGTTCAAAATCTAATAAAAAAACAAAAATACTACACTGTCAGAACAGTTCAAAAATCTAATAAGAAAACAAAAAATACTACAGTCAGAACAGTTCAAAATTCGAATAAAAAAACCAAAAATACTACACTGTCGGAACAGTTAAAAAATCTAATAAGAAAACAAAATATACTACAGTCGGAACAGTTCAAAATTCAAATAAAAAAACAAAAAATACTACACTGTCGGAACAGTTCAAAAATCTAATAAGAAAACAAAAAATACTACAGTCGGAACAGTTCAAAATTCGAATAAAAAAACAAGAAATACTACACTGTCGGAACAGTTCAAAAATCTAATAAGAAAACAAAAAATACTACAGTCGGAACAGTTCAAAATTCGAATAAAAAAACAAAAAATACTACACTGTCGGAACAGTTAAAAAATCTAATAAGAAAACAAAAAATACTACACTGTTGGAACAGTTCAAAAATCTAATAATAAAACAAAAAATACTACACTGTCAGAACAGTTCAAAATTCGAATAAAAAAACCAAAAATACTACACTGTCACAACAGTTCAAAATCTAATAAAAAAACAAAAAATACTACACTGTCAGAACAGTTCAAAATCTAATAAAAAAACAAAAATACTACACTGTCAGAACAGTTCAAAAATCTAATAAGAAAACAAAAAATACTACAGTCAGAACAGTTCAAAATTCGAATAAAAATACAAAAAATACTACACTGTCGGAACAGTTAAAAAATCTAATAAGAAAACAAAAAATACTACAGTCGGAACAGTTCAAAATTCGAATAAAAAAACAAAAAATACTACACTGTCGGAACAGTTCAAAAATCTAATAAGAAAACAAAAAATACTACAGTCGGAACAGTTCAAAATTCGAATAAAAAAACAAGAAATACTACACTGTCGGAACAGTTCAAAAATCTAATAAGAAAACAAAAAATACTACAGTCGGAACAGTTCAAAATTAGAATAAAAAAACAAAAAATACTACACTGTCGGAACAGTTAAAAAATCTAATAAGAAAACAAAAAATACTACACTGTCGGAACAGTTCAAAAATCTAATAAGAAAACAAAAAATACTACACTGTCGGAACAGTTCTAAAATCTAATAAAAAAACAAAATACTACACTGTCAGAACAGTTCAAAATCTAATAAAAAAACAAAAAATACTACACTGTCAGAACAGTTAAAAATCTAATAAGAAAACAAGAAATACTACACTGTCAGAACAGTTCAAAAATCTAATAAGAAAACAAAAAATACTACAGTCAGAACAGTTCAAAATTCGAATAAAAAAAACAAAAAATACTACACTGTCAGAACAGTTCAAAATCTAATAAAAAAACAAAAAATACTACACTGTCAGAACAGTTCAAAAATCTAATAAGAAAACAAAAAATACTAGTCAGAACAGTTCAAAATTCGAATAAAAAAACAAAAAATACTACACTGTCAGAACAGTTCAAAATTCGAATAAGAAAACAAAAAATACTACACTGTCGGAACAGTTCAAAAATCTAATAAGAAAACAAAAAATACTACACTGTCGGAACAGTTTAAAAATCTAATAAGAAAACAAAAAATACTACACTGTCAGAACAGTTAAAAATCTAATAAAAAAACAAGAAATACTACACTGTCAGTACAGTTAAAAATCTAATAAAAAAACAAGAAATACTACACTGTCAGAACAGTTAAAAATCTAATAAAAAAACAAAAAATACTACACTGTCAGAACAGTTAAAAATCTAATAAAAAAACAAAAAATACTACACTGTCAGAACAGTTAAAAATCTAATATAAAAACAAAAAATACTACACTGTCACAACAGTTAAAAATCTAATACAAAAACAAAAAATACTACACTGTCAGAACAGTTAAAAATCTAATAAAAAAACAAGAAATACTACACTGTCAGAACAGTTAAAAATCTAATAAGAAAACAAAAAAATACTACACTGTCAGAACAGTTCAAAATTCGAATAAAAAAACCAAAAATACTACACTGTCAGAACAGTTCAAAATCTAATAAAAAAACAAAAATACTACACTGTCAGAACAGTTCAAAATTCTAATAAGAAAACAAAAAATACTACAGTCAGAACAGTTCAAAATTCGAATAAAAAAACAAAAAATACTACACTGTTGGAACAGTTAAAAAATCTAATAAGAAAACAAAAAATACTACAGTAGGAACAGTTCAAAATTCGAATAAAAAAACAAAAAATACTACACTGTTGGAACAGTTCAAAAATCTAATAAGAAAACAAAAAATACTACAGTCGGAACAGTTCAAAATTCGAATAAAAAAACAAAAAATACTACACTGTCGGAACAGTTCAAAAATCTAATAAGAAAACAAAATATACTACAGTCGGAACAGTTCAAAATTCGAATAAAAAAACAAAAAATACTACACTGTCGAACAGTTAAAAAATCTAATAAGAAAACAAAAAATACTACACTGTCGGAACAGTTCAAAAATCTAATAAGAAAACAAAAAATACTACACTGTCGGAACAGTTCTAAAATCTAATAAAAAAACAAAAATACTACACTGTCAGAACAGTTCAAAATCTAATAAAAAAACAAAAAATACTACACTGTCAGAACAGTTCAAAATCTAATAAGAAAACAAGAAATACTACACTGTCAGAACAGTTCAAAAATCTAATAAGAAAACAAAAAATACTACAGTCAGAACAGTTCAAAATTCGAATAAAAAAACAAAAAATACTACACTGTCAGAACAGTTCAAAATTCGAATAAAAAAACAAAAAATACTACACTGTCGGAACAGTTCAAAAATCTAATAAGAAAACAAAAAATACTACACTGTCGGAACAGTTCAAAAATCTAATGAGAAAACAAAAAATACTACACTGTCAGAACAGTTAAAAATCTAATAAAAAAACAAGAAATACTACACTGTTAGAACAGTTAAAAATCTAATAAAAAAACAAGAAATACTACACTGTCAGAACAGTTAAAAATCTAATAAAAAAACAAAAAATACTACACTGTCAGAACAGTTAACAATCTAATAAAAAAACAAAAAATACTACACTGTCAGAACAGTTAAAAATCTAATAAGAAAACAAAAAATACTACACTGTCAGAACAGTTAAAAATCTAAAAAGAAAACAAAAAATACTACACTGTCAGAACAGTTAAAAATCTAATAAAAAAACAAGAAATACTACACTGTCAGAACAGTTAAAAATCTAATATAAAAACAAAAAATACTACACTGTCACAACAGTTAAAAATCTAATAAAAAAACAAAAAATACTACACTGTCAGAACAGTTAAAAATCTAATAAAAAAACAAAAAATACTACACTGTCAGAACAGTTAAAAATCTAATAAGAAAACAAAAAATACTACACTGTCAGAACTGTTAAAAATCTAAAAAGAAAACAAAAAATACTACACTGTCAGAACAGTTAAAAATCTAATAAAAAAACAAGAAATACTACACTGTCAGAACAGTTAAAAATCTAATAAGAAAACAAAAAATACTACACTGTCAGAACAGTTAAAAATCTAATAAAAAAACAAAAAATACTACACTGTCAGAACAGTTAAAAATCTAATAAAAAAACAAAAAATACTACACTGTCAGAACAGTTAAAAATCTAATAAGAAAACAAAAAATACTACACTGTCAGAACAGTTAATAATCTAATAAGAAAACAAAAAATACTACACTGTCAGAACAGTTAAAAATCTAATAAAAAAACAAAAAATACTACACTGTCAGAACAGTTAAAAATCTAATAAAAAAACAAAAAATACTACAGTCAGAACAGTTAAAAATCTAATAAAAAAACAAAAAATACTACACTGTCAGAACAGTTCAAAATTCGAATAAAAAAACCAAAAATACTACACTGTCACAACAGTTCAAAATCTAATAAAAAAACAAAAAATACTACACTGTCAGAACAGTTCAAAATCTAATAAAAAAACAAAAAATACTACACTGTCAGAACAGTTCAAAAATCTAATAAGAAAACAAAAAATACTACAGTCAGAACAGTTCAAAATTCGAATAAAAAAACAAAAAATACTACACTGTCAGAACAGTTCAAAATTCGAATAAAAAAACAAAAAATACTACACTGTCGGAACAGTTCAAAAATCTAATAAGAAAACAAAAAATACTACAGTCGGAACAGTTCAAAATTCGAATAAAAAAACAAAAAATACTACACTGTCGGAACAGTTCAAAAATCTAATAAGAAAACAAAAAATACTACAGTCGGAACAGTTCAAAATTCGAATAAAAAAACAAAAAATACTACACTGTCGGAACAGTTCAAAAATCTAATAAGAAAACAAAAAATACTACACTGACGGAACAGTTCAAAAATCTAATAAGAAAACAAAAAATACTACACTGTCGGAACAGTTCTAAAATCTAATAAAAAAACAAAAATACTACACTGTCAGAACAATTCAAAATTTAATAAAAAAACAAAAAATACTACACTGTCAGAACAGTTCAAAATCTAATAAGAAAACAAGAAATACTACACTGTCAGAACAGTTCAAAAATCTAATAAGAAAACAAAAATACTACACTGTCAGAACAGTTCAAAATTCGAATAAAAAAACAAAAAATACTACACTGTCGGAACAGTTCAAAAATCTAATAAGAAAACAAAAAATACTACACTGTCGGAACAGTTCAAAAATCTAATAAGAAAACAAAAATACTACACTGTCGGAACAGTTCTAAAATCTAATAAAAAAACAAAAATACTACACTGTCAGAACAATTCAAAATTTAATAAAAAAACAAAAAATACTACACTGTCAGAACAGTTCAAAATCTAATAAGAAAACAAGAAATACTACACTGTCAGAACAGTTCAAAAATCTAATAAGAAAACAAAAATACTACACTGTCAGAACAGTTCAAAATTCGAATAAAAAAACAAAAAATACTACACTGTCAGAACAGTTCAAAAATCTAATAAAAAACTAAAAATACCACTATCGGAACAGTTCAAAAATCTAATAGCAAAATCAATACCTCTAAAACAAATAAACCTCACTTTCCCGGCTAGTTACAGACACTTCAATAAAACGTGGCGGTGTTAATCTAGTCCAAATCCTCCATCTTAACGAAATGATGCTGTCAAGCAAGAGTTTTCCACATGTGATTAAAATGTCAATCCTCACATATAACTGGGTAGGCAGATATCTAAATCTTTCTTTTTTGTGTTATTATTAGGGATTCATAATCATTGAACTGATTAAAGTTGAATACAAGATCATATAGTGGTTGGATTTACTGTGCAATTAGTTCCTATTACCACTAAAGTTGTGAATCCTGTTCATGGCGAGGTGTAGTCAATACAACATGATGTGATAAAGATTGTCAGTTCCTCAGACAGGTCGTGGTTTTCTCAGAGTACTCTGGTTTCCTCCACCAATAAAACAAACCGCCACGATATAACTGAAATATTGTAGAAAGTGGCATTAAACACCATAACTCTAACCCCCTTATCTATGTGATTTAAACTTGGTTATGACACAGTTTCAAATTAATGATGATCAACCTATGTTGATCTTGTGTTAATTTACAAATTGTAAACAAAAACTAAAGCAGAAAAGGAGTACTATATTTGAAAGGCAACTGCCACTTACTTATATTTGAAAGGTAACTGCCACTTACTTATATTTGAAAGGTAACTGCCACTTACTTATATTTGAAAGGTAACTGCCACTTTATATTTTCCATATAAATTAATAATATGACATTTAAGTTCCAGTAATTAATTTGTTGATTGATTGTTGTTGTTTCACTTCAAGTGAATTTATCTATATGTTGACTAGAACACATTTACAAACAATACATTGTGTAGGTTAACAAGTGGCATTAGGGTGGGAATAACATACATGCCAACTCTACCGATTTATGCGGTAGTCTGCCGAATTTTTAAGTCTGCTACCACCTACCGATTTTAGATGTTTTCCTACTGATTTAGAAAAAAATGTAAAAAAAATGTTATCGTGAATTGTTCACATGTTGATTATTCTTGTAGATTTCTACGACGTATATCAATGTGTACAAATCCAAATTATTTAGGCCCTTTCCGTAATCGTTTCCCTCTTAATTTGTACCGGAAACTTCCATTGGTCAATTCTTTATCATTAAACCAATCAGAAACTGTATTTAAAATAAAGTTTTGAAGCACTACATTTTGAACTTATGACTCCTAAACATATATATACAGTAGAACTTCGCTCGCTCGAACTCGAAGGTACTGTCAAAATATGTTCGAGCTATCGGAAGTTCGAGCCAACGAGGTCCTGTAATTTTAGATAGAAAAAAATCTTGTTCTGACCCGGGACAGTTTCATTACCTATGATAACTGATGCACAGTAAAACTGGCCTTTCTCGTAAAAAATATTTCATCATTTAAGTTTAAGTTCAAGTTCTTTATTCACTCGGACACATATACAAATGTAACAAGAGGAATATTATACAAAATATTTTACATAATTGCGGATATAACTAACCTAAAATAATACAGTCTCAGAATATAATTACAAAACATTTTGCAATTTAGATATAAATAATGACAATTTTTTCAGAACCTTAACATTACACAAAGATAACAGGCCTTTCATTTTGTACATGTTTGCATATCTAGTATAATAAATTGGAATAAATTTACATCTAAGCCTTTGTACATCAGCAGAGGTACATTCAAATAAAAAAATGAAATTCAGTACCTAAACCAACATTACACAGATGACAAATACTTCTTCTCTGGGAGTATTCGACCATCTTCCAGTTTCTATTGGAAGTGTAATGTTATTGCATCTAAACTTTGTTATCATGTTTCTCTCATGTGGTAATAATTTCAATAAGTATTTCTCTAAATTAAATTCATTTTTAAATATGCCATAAAATTCTCCCCTAGAAAAGTTCTCAATTTGGTTAAACCAGTTTTGAATATATTGATCAGTCAGATTTTGCTTAACAATAAATTTTAGTTGCATTGAATGAACTGGCTGTTGTTGGTTCCATAGATAATTAAGCCCAGTTTTCTCAAAAATTGATTTGATAGAATTTAGCCACTTAAATTGAACATTATCAATAATACTCAAATTAAGCATAATGTTATATAAAATACAACTAAGTTTCTTCTCGTTTGAAATAAGTCTATTCCAAAAATTTACAATCCTTAATTTTATACATGTATCTATAGGTGTTCTACCAAGTTCTCCCTATGTCATAACATTTGGAGTAGTGGTTCTAACACCTAAAATATTTCTACAGAACTGAAGATGAAGTTTTTCTAGTTGCTTAGTGTTCTCATAACCCCATATTTCAAAGCCATAAGTAAGTATTGGAAATATAAGTGTATCAAACAATTTAAGTTGTAAATCTATTGGAATCGATATATTTCTCAATTTTCTATGCAAACAATATAAAGCTTTGCGAGCTTGATCCATCAATTTAGCTCTTGCCTTCACAAAAGAGCTGTTATAATTAAATATAACACCTAGATATGAATAAGAGTCTTCAATTTGTAAATTCTCTCCACATAGCTTAAAAATAGGTTGATTATTTTATTTTCTTTTACAAAATATTATTATTTTAGTCTTTTGCAAGTTAACCTTCAATTTCCAATGATGACAATACTTTTCAAATATAGCCAAAGCATATTGCATATCAGCTTCAGTTTCTGAAAGAATAATAGTATCATCTGCATACAGCAATGAAAAGAGTTTTACAAATATATTCAAATTTTCTGAACACATATTTCTATTAATATTTTCTAAATCATTTACATCGTTTTCAACAAAAAATTGTTCCAAGTCATTTAGATAGATAGCAAAAAGGAATGGTTAAATATTTTCCCCTTGCCTAACACCAATATCACACCTGAAAAATGATGAAAACTTATCATTATTCTTAATACAAGACTTGACATTGTCATAAAGACTGTGAATAATTCTAAAAACTTTACCAGTAATATTTGACCCATAATGATGAGCGAGTTATAGTGTCAAAAGCCTTTGAAAAGTCAACAAATGTGCAGTAAAAAAAATTTCCTAGAGACATATATATAGAAATCAATGCATGTAAACTAAATATGTTGTCCAATGCACTGTATCCCTTCCTGAACCCTGTTTGGGATTCTGAAATCAAGCCTACTTCATCTGATAATTCACACAATCTGTCATTTAGAACAGAAGTAAAAGTTTTACTGAAACATGACACTAATTAAGGGTAATAACAAAACTACCGAACTCCGAGCAATCTTACAAAGGGAAAGTCAAAACTCATAAGTATATCAACAGACAAAATCAGTCAACAACCGGAAAACTGTGAAAACCGTAATGACCCTGACTTGGTACAGGCATTTATAAAGAAATGGTGGGTTGAATCAGATTTTAAAGTCTATATGAACTAGGATCCTTGGTATCACCTTTATTCTTGTAAATTGGAAAAAATACACCCTCAGACCATGATTCCAGAATTAATCCAGAGTTTAATACAATATTAAAGAGTTTACAATAAATAGGCAAAAACATATTAATTGTACTTTTAATGTGTTCATTAACTATATCATCATAACCTAAAGCTTTATTACTTTTAAATTTTTAACAACTCACAAAATTTCTTCTTCAATAATTGGTGAATTCAAGATATTGTGAACATTTTCCCTATCTACACTATCAAAATCAATTTCCTGATCTTTTTCATTCTCTGGCAATTTATTCAAATTCTTGAACAATTATGTAGTGGAGAATACACTCCAATTGTAGATTCTTAAAAATAATCAATGAGACCCATCAGGGTCAAGTTTTATTATTTCTAAGAATCTACAAGTTGGAATGTATTCTCTTACATAATACATACATTTCTATCTGCAACAGTGTTTTCGTTTTATATTTTTACCTTTTTAATGTTCAGAAAGCTAAATAAGCCACAATTAACACATTTTTTTCGGCATCCGTGCTTTCGATTCTCGTTTATATTTAGATATTTCAAGGTCTTTCAAGTGAATAGAATCGTTTATATTTAGATATTTCGAGGTCTTTCAAGTGTCCCAGATGTTCACCTGTGGTCTGTCTGATTTGTTAAGTTGTGGTCGGTTCGTTGGTTGTTTTCGTATTGCGAGAATACTCGTCAGTTCTGAACATAAAGTATGTCAGAACTTTCTACTTGTATCGTGTCTTGTATATATATTGATCAATTGCTTTTTTTAAGCAAATTGTTGATATTTTTTAATAAAGCTTACTATCAAGAGTTATATATACTAATTATAAAATTTATTAATGTGGTCAACATAACCGAATGGTAAGATGGAAGTTTTGAAAGTCAGTGACTTTGAAAAGCCCAGCAATGGTTCGAGACACGAAAGTCCCAAAATAAGTAAAACACGTTTTTAAGACTAAAATAGTAAAAGGATAAAGTTCATATATTCAAAAATAAAAGAATAAACTGTAGATTCTTAAAAATAATCCGGTGTTCGAACAATAGTGTGACGTCAGAGAAATGTATTATCTGTTGGTAATCTGACATTTATCACACCTTGCAGTAAGCACATTCAACCGTACATCTGTCAATTAATGATAGCTTGGATTATGATCATTTAAATGGGTGCTCATTACATTCGGTTTACATCTTTATGAAAAATATACAAACCAAATGTATTCCTTATTTACCTGGTAAATTTTCAAAACTGTGCAGCAATAAAAAATGGTTTCAAAGCATACCTTATCCAAATATCCATATACCTTTAGCTAACTGGACAATATGTATGCTTACATACTAATAAGTAAAAAAAGGTTTTTTTCATAAATATAATGTGAAAAAGGGGGATAAATTAATTTTGCCACACTCAACTTTTGGCAGATATTAGTAAATGTAATATACCCCTCACTTCTGGTTCGGTATAAAATACTCATATCTGCCAATCCATGTTAAAACTCAAAACACATTCTGGCTTCCATGATTTATTTCTTAAACTAATTCGGTATAATTAAATTAACATTGGGTTTTATAATATAAAAAAGTTAAATTATTTTTCAATGTGGAGCTAAAAACTCAGTTTCATTTTTATTATAATATAGCAACAATAGGCAGTCAGAGCAATGATAAATATCAATCAATATATTATATAATATATACATAGTTTTAAAAACATTTAATTTTGGAGTTAAAAACTCAGTTTCATCTTTACAATTTCATATGTGAATATTAGCATGTTTTTTTTATCAACTTAGCTGTGATGTAAAATGCGATGTTCGAGTTTGATATGGTAAAACTCGTGATTTTATTATTGATGAGACCATTTATTAAGTTCGACTGTTCGAGGTATCAGTGTTCGAACGAAAGATTTTTTTTAGCTTAAAAATATATGGAAAATTGGCGGGACTTTCAAATAAGTTCGAACCATCCATCGTATTCTACCCATCCGAGTTCGAGGGACCGAGCTTTGACTTGTATATATGTAAAATGCTAATTTCCATTTTTTCATGTTTTTTTCATACTATATTTAAAGATTTGACTGAACAGATTTTATATCCAAAATGCATCAGAATGCACCATTTTGGGTCCTTCTGAAAAACAATTTTCTGGGAGGGGGGGGGGCAAACCCTAGACACCCTACCACTTTTAGTCTCTCGAGGGTTAGCATGTATGGTATAATGGTGGCAGAGTAGACTGCTACAGGAAAAACAGATATAACTGATATAAGGTTGGACAATTTTGTTTTCCAACGGTCCATCAACAACCATTCATAACAAATGTTTGCTCATTAGGAGCTGTTCCAAGTTTTCTTGTATGAGCATGGAGCAGGTCATGCCCCTTACACAAGACATCCATTTACTCCCATTAGCACTGAAAATTTGAAAGTGCTCTTTCAGAGTAGTACTCTGCAGTGGATAATTCTTATTTCTTTAGTTAGATGTTTCTTACTGTGTAAATAAACGTTAGAGATACCCTAGAAACATTGGACACACAAGAAACAGGACAAAGACAAACAAAAGAAACAGAAAACTAAAATAAGATGAGCACCACACACCCCACTAAGCACTGGGATGAACCCATCGTGAAGAGTAAGAAGTTCCTGCTTCTCATTAGACACCGGCCATGTTACTCATATAGCCATACGACACCACTATTCACAATAAAATAAACAACACAAAACACGAGTACTCACACAAACAACTAGGGGTAAAACAGCACTGAACATCGTTTTGATCAAATTTAAACATATGAAACTAGAACATTTGAAATTTTTCTTAAGTGGACATATTGTACTCGCTTCTAATAGAATTGTATGGAAATTAAGACTGATTTACAAAATAAAACCTCATCAAAATGAAGGAAAATAATGTATATTCAGCAATATGAATAAATAAAATAAATATCACAATATTATTTTACATTGTTGAATTTACAACATATATATAACAACAGCTAAAATAACAACATATCTGACTGGGTTCATATCATCTTCACAATTAGTTCCTTCATATCTTCACAATTAGTTCCTTCATAAATTATCAAATATATGACAGTATATCTTCACACACAATTCTCTCAAACCTCACATACATTCATTATA
Source organism: Bathymodiolus brooksi (assembly GCA_963680875.1). NCBI lineage: Eukaryota > Metazoa > Mollusca > Bivalvia > Mytilida > Modiolidae > Bathymodiolus > Bathymodiolus brooksi. Next base: position 49,208,970 of record OY804575.1, on the reverse strand, counting down.
TCAGACATTATTTACACATCTATAACTAATACATAAATAAAACATTGAATTATTGCTGTAGTTTGTCATCAATTTTATAAAATATAAGAATCATCCAGAAATTCTTCCAAATTGAAACAATGACTAGCTACACGGTCCAAGTTACTGTCGTAATTACAACACATTTAAAACATGAACTGTAAACATTGTATTGTCTAATGTCATAGCCTTCCACAATGGCTGTTAAATATAGAATATAGGACGTTTTTGTTTCTGATACAGACTTTCTCAGAGAGATTATCCTGTTAGCCCACATAATAATTATCATATTCCTCTGTTTTTAATTGAATATAAATAAAAGAATTTTTTAACCTGTCATCATCTTGTCAGGAATAATTTATTGTTTAAACCAGTTTGGAAATATATGAAATTAATAAGTAAAATGTTAGCTGGATCTTCTTATCACATAATACAATGTTATACAAATAATAGATTTCTGTAAGATATGAATGAATAAAATCACATTTATACAACAAGATGTATATATATAAATCATTATAAAATAATTCTTACAAAATATTTACATTTAATGTTCAAATAAAATTATAATAATAATGAAGATAAACTTTTCTTAATTTTTCTTTATGAAAACATTTTGCTGAATATACTCGACTTCTTTTTAGTGTGTTGTGAGTCTGAAGTGTTTATTGCTGCATCACTGTGTGGCTTGTTATCTGTTGTGCTTTCAGGTGGACTCAACTCATCATCAATGTCAGTCTGCTTTAATATTGTGGTAACTTCTGTTGTGGTCGAATCTTTTTTCTTTTTGGGTTTTATTATTTGAGATGAGAACATAACATCAGTTCTTATAGTATATTTTCTACCAGAAATTAACTCTGAGCCTTCATGAAATATAGGGTGCTCAAATACCAAGATGGAACCTAAAATAACGAAATAAATTGTTACCGTGTGGTCATAGTAATTACAGGAGAGGCATTATAAATTAATTTGTTGTATTTGTTCAATGACTAGAAAGGACTACTGGTATATAAAACGATTTTGAAGATATTTCGTGGGGTCACTTTTAATGGTGGAGTATTTAGCTTAAAAATATTTTATTTGCTCAAATGTGCAAAAAGGATAAGACACAAGTTAAACAAACTTATGAAGTCTTCTCCTATATACAATAATATACAACATTATTTGATAAAGCATGCATGTATATAAATATTTCTTACATTAATATGTGTAGAATGAAGAAAGGAATGAGAGAGAAGGGTTAGAGGTGATGATGTGTGCGATTGTTCTCTTGGTGAACTACTAGACAACAAGAAACCTTTCGGACCTCTTTATATATTCAAACATGTGCTTAAAAATAATTTCGTTCTGTTCATATGAGAGTGTAGGATTACCACAGGTCAAAAGTGTAAGATCTAAAACACAATAATTAGGTAGCCAGCTGAGATTCTGAAACAATGTTTGTCTCATATTTGTATAATGGGAACAACTGAAGAAGAAGAAATGATAGGAGTCTTCGCGATTGGCACCACAACGACAAGACGGATCTGAGATTATATTTACTTGGAACAAATCGTAATTCAAAAAAGAAGCAAAACATCTAAGCTGGGTTAATATAATATTTAGTTTTCGATGTCCAATTTCGTAATGTTTAGGAACTTGGCTAATATCTTTCCGTTTTCTTAATTCAGTTTTAAATTTTGCAATAGAATCCACATTTCAAAGTGATGGATCTTATAAAGCTATTCCATTATCGTATAGTTGAAAGAATAAATGGGTCATAAGTATTCGATGGTCTGCAAAATGGTATTATAATATCTTCCATTACGCAATGGATAAACGGTTGTACTTTGAATTGTTGGTAGAATTAAGTCACAAAGATACCTGGGTGCATCATTATTGTGTATATTATAAAACATTTGTAATTTCCTCCTTTTTCTTCTTTCTGTCAATGATTCACAGCCTAACTCTTTATAAATTAAAATTGAACTAGCAAATATTGGAAGACCAGTAACGATTCTGGCAGCCTCAAGTTGCAACTGATCAAGTTTATTAGAATTCCCTACCCCACAATTATCCCATACTTCACAAGCATATTCAAAAATTGGTCCGATATAAACTAAATATAATTTCTCTAGATTTTTCTGAGAAAGTTTATATTTTAACTTTCAAAGAACATTTAGGTGTTTGTAAATACTTGACAATATATTTTCAATATGTATATTCCATTTAGCATCGCTACTAAATGTAACTCCCAAATGTTTGTGAAATTTTGTAATTGGAATTGTTCTTCCATTAAATATAAAATTGAATTCTGGAATATCCGTATTTGAAAATAACATAATTTCTGTTTTATCTGGGTTAAAAGACATCAACCATTTCTTTGACCATTCATCCAGCTCTTTCAAATAGTGCATGATCGATCACAGTTTTGATCTGTAATTCATCACCGTTGGAATAGCTGAAGGAAGTGTCGTCTGCGAAAAGTCGGTTAAGAGAGATCAGATTCTCAGCAATAAATAATGGTGGAATATACAGAACTATAAAACTAAAACCATAGACATATCGGAAGTCATTGACAAATTTGATAAGGTTGTATCGAGTATACCTGACCAAGGAGAAGAGTGTTGATATGTATTACTTGCACTGGTATATATATGTTAATACAAATACCAAGTGATAACGATTACAATAATTTTGGTAATCACAGGTTATTTGAGGTCTAGTCGATTTCGAAAGATTGATTATTAAGTGTATAGATTCTTTTTTTTCTCTTTTCTCTTTGATTTAAATTACAATTCAGAACCTCCCGATGATCAGAACATACAAGTATTCCACAATTCAGAACCTCCCGATGATCAGAACATACAAGTATCCCACAATTCAGAACCTCCTGATGATCAGAACATACAAGTATCCCACAATTCAGAACCTCCCGGTGATCAGAACATACAATTCAGAACCTCCCGATGATCAGAACATACAATTATCCCACAATTCAAAACCTCCTGATGATCAGAACATACAAGTATCCCACAATTCAGAACCTCCCGATGATCAGAACATACAAGTATCCCACAATTCAGAACCTCCCGATGATCAGAACATACAATTCAGAACCTCCCGATGATCAGAACATACAATTCAGAACCACCCGATGATCAGAACATACAAGTATCCCACAATTCAGAACCTCCCGATGATCAGAACATACTATTCAGAACCACCCGATGATCAGAACATACAATTCAGAACCTCCCGATGATCAGAACATACAATTCAGAACCTCCCGATGATCAGAACATACAAGTATCCCACAATTCAAAACCGCCCGATGATCAGAACATACAAGTATCCCACAATTCTGAGCCTCCCGATCATCAGAACATACAAGTATCCCACAATTCAGAACCTCCCGATGATCAGAACATACAATTCAGAACCTCCCGATGATCAGAACATACAAGTATCCCACAATTCAGAACCTCCCGATGATCAGAACATACAATTCAGAACCTCCCGATGATCAGAACATACAATTCAGAACCACCCGATGATCAGAACATACAAGTATCCCACAATTCAGAACCTCCCGATGATCAGAACATACAATTCAGAACCTCCCGATGATCAGAACATACAAGTATCCCACAATTCAGAACCTCCCGATGATCAGAACATACAATTCAGAACCTCTCGATGATCAGAACATACAATTCAGAACCACCCGATGATCAGAACATACAAATATCCCACAATTCAGAACCTCCTGATGATCAGAACATACAAGTATCCCACAATTCAGAACCGCCCGATGATCAGAACATACAAGTATCCCACAATTCAAAACCGCCTGATGATCAGAACATACAAGTATCCCACAATTCAGAGCCTCCCGATGATCAAAACATACAAGTATCCAACAATTCAGAACCGCCCGATGATCAGAACATACAAGTATCCCACAATTCAGAACCGCCCGATGATCAGAACATACAAATATCCCACAATTCAGAACCTCCCGATGATCAGAACATACAAGTATCCAACAATTCAGAACCTCCCGATGATCAGAACATACAAGTATCCAACAATTCAGAACCGCCCGATGATCAGAACATACAAGTATCCCACAATTCAGAACCTCCCGATGATCAGAACATACAAATATCCCACAATTCAGAACCTCCCGATGATCAGAACATACAAGTATCCAACAATTCAGAACCTCCCGATGATCAGAACATACAAGTATGCCACAATTCAGAACCTCCCGATGATCAGAACATACAAGTATCTTACAATTCAGAACCACCCGATGATCAGAACATACAAGTATCCCACAATTCAGAACCTCCTGATGATCAGAACATACAAGTATCCCACAATTCAGAACCGCCCGATGATCAGAACATACAAGTATCCCACAATTCAGAACCTCCCGATGATCAGAACATACAATTCAGAACCTCCCGATGATCAGAACACACAATTCAGAACCTCCCGATGATCAGAACATACAAGTATCCCATGAATTATCATACCCAAATAGACAAACAAGCAAAGATATATCTACTTAAAAATGGGAAATTTACTAAAGAAAACACGTTTATGATCAATTTTACCACTCAGCTGTTCCTTTGTATTTTCGATTAGGTGTTCCTATTTTAATGCTTAGATATGTTTTATCTTTATTATCAAAACGAGGTCATATTGAAGGAAAATATGATATTTTTGTTTGTTTACCATACATTACCTATTTTCGGTACAACTTCAACCCGTTCAGCTCCACTTTTACTTAAAAATGTTGTACTACCACCTTTAAAACCCTGTAGAAAAGTCATCCATATTATTAGACACTGTCAAGTTAGTATATTTGCCTATTTCATATCTTTGATTTCTGTTGATACTTTAAATAAGGAGTAGAAATCATCAATCTACAATCTGTTTTAAGAATATGAATACATTATTTTATTAGAGCCACATACCAATATAAAACATTTTATACATCTGTACATGTTTAAAACAAATAAAACATACACAATAAAATTGTATATCAATTATAATATTGGTACCCAGCCACATAGGGGTCAGGTCATTATTCCGACAGCTCATTATTCCGACAGCTCATTATTCCGACAGCCCATTGCTCCGACGGCCCATTATTCCGACAGCCCATTTCTCCGTCAAACATGGTCAAAAGTTGTATAATTATCTTACGTCATGACGACATTTTGAAATAAATTAAACCAAAATGGAAAATGAATTATAATTCGAAGGTAAAAATGTGGGAAAGGAGCAAATTCGTGTCTGAAAATAAAATATATTTGGCCTAAAAATCACATTTGAGTTCTCGATCATGCAACAAACAAAGTAGCCAATTTCATTTCAGAGGTTTTTAATAGCAAATTATTATTTACCATAAATGTAAACCTTTACCTCCACTGCTGCCGAGTGACCATTTTGAATATCTGTTTACCACCAATGCAGTAAAGGGCATTCATGTACTGGAAGATATATGTCACGCTTGGTTTTGATTCCTCAAGCCATTTTTCAGGAAAAAAATTCTCGAAGTTAAGCCAGTAAACAACAATCAGTCATGACAGAGATATTTGTAGATGGGTCAGTACCAATGTCACAACACAAAAAGTAACATCTCTGTAAAGTTTGGTTAAGTTCTGTTCAGGGGGTTACTGGAACTAATATCGATCGAGTGAAAAATCTGTTATATTCATCTCAGGTGGTTATCAAAGAGACAAGCAATATGTGAAAAGTTTACAGTCGAACGCACGACAGACATCAAGTGATTGTGGGGACCTGGGTGGCTCAATGAGTTAGGTCGTTGGATCTAACACCTCATACTAGCCTATCACCAATACGGCGTGGGTTCGCGCCCGGCTTTGTAAATTACAAAAAGGGTGCACACGACTCGCAGCCGCAAGTGATAAAGTTTACCAGTTGCTTGTCCATGGTCGGTAGTTATCTCCGGGTACTCCGGCTTCCTCCACCACTAAAACTGGTCGCCATGATATAGCTGAAATATTGTTGAAAGTGGCGTTAAAACACAAAAAATCAATCAACCAAGTGATTGTAATACTCACTTGCAGTTTTAACCAGGTTAGCTAATTACCGCAAAATTTTCACGACAATTAGGACATTTTGTTGTTGTCTAATGGTCAGGCATCTCTCTATTTTAAGATAGCTGTATGCATGTTTGGTTTCATTTTAATGTCTCGGGTACAAAATAAGTCATTTTCCATTTTGGTTTAATTTATTT